>VZRE01008705.1:0-76818 GCA_013396775.1 Cephalopterus ornatus | reverse complement strand
CTTTCCCGCCCGCCCGGCGGGTGTGCCCGGCCCGGCGCGGCGGGCGATGCGGGCGGCGGGGCCGCGGGGCCGTGTGTGAGCGCGCCGCCCATGTGGGTGTCCCGGTGAGGCCGGGGGCAGCGGGAAGATGCTGCTGTCGCTGGTGCTGCACACCTACTCCATGCGCTACGTGCTGCCCGCCGCCGTCATGATGGGCACGGCGCCCACCTACGTGCTGGCCTGGGGCGCCTGGCGCCTGCTCTCCGCCGTGCTGCCCGCCCGCTTCTACCGCGAGGTGGACGACCGGCTGTACACCATCTACCAGAGCATGGTGCTCTTCTTCTTCGAGAACTACACGGGCGTGCAGGTGAGCCGGGCGGGCAGGGCAGGGCAGGGCAGGGCAGGGTGCTCCGGCGGCCCGGGGAGCGGCCGTCGGTGCGCGGTGCCGCTCTCGGGTAGCGCGGAGTCGGCGGGCAGGTGCGGCCCCGGCCTGTGCCCGGTCCGCAGAGAAACCGCCTCGTTCCGCAGCCGCCGCCGCTCCGCCGGTGATGCTTTTCACGGAGTGTTGGTGTTGTGTTCGTTTTGCAGGTCGGGAAAACGGAAGAGATGCGACACCGGTCGTGCTCTGTCAGCACCTGAGTGGCAGCCGCCTTTGCACACTTGAAGCCCCATGGCCTGTGCTGCACATCTGTAGTATTAAATTGGCAGCAGATGAGAAAACTATCACCATAATTGTACATAAAACACGTACAAGTTTTTAATAAATAGATTACTTAACCTCGAAGTTATTACAGCTTTTCAGTTTTTGTGCAGTCTACCTCATGTCAGTCTTTGGCTCTTAAATTTTGGATCAGCAATGGATTCTGATTATTCTGGATCTTGGTTTCAGGTGAATAAGTTGCAATTAGAGGCCTCTCTTGTGTGACCAGAGGGATATTTGCATTCAAGTAATAATACCTCACAAAGTGCTCAGTGTTTGAGAGTTTACATATTCGTCTGTAATTTGAAAAGTAATCAAGGAGACTTTTAACTCTGCATGTAAAAAGTAGTTACGTAAATGACAGGTGCTTCCTGCACCTAAACTTGACTTTCAAAATGTTTTGAATATGCAGAAATCTGTTAGAAGTTATTGTCATCTTTAGGTGCTTGAGAGTAAAGAGTAGCAATACCTCTTGACAGGTGACAGAGCTCATACAGAGAAGGCCTTCTTCATGTTTACAGCTAAGACATTTGTCCACTTCCTAATGAAGCATTTATTTCAGGATCAGGCTAGATCTTCCCTAATTTCCACTCTTGAGTGCAGCTGCAGGGCTCGCTTCATGGTGACTCTGATGGAAACCCCCAAAGCCAGCTAAAGATACAGGAGTTGCATAATTTGACATCATGGTAAATAGAACAGATACGAAACTGAAGTGAGATCTACCACTTTAGTGGTAATTTTTGATTCAGCTTGTAACTCGTGTAACTTCACCCTTACATCTTGTCCAACTTAGCCAACTTGTGTTGTGCTTTACATATCTCGGCTGCTTTTTTAAAATAAAAAGGGAAAGAGGGAGTAGTAGCACACAGATTAAGTACTTACCATTTTATCTGCCTTTTGTAGTGTCTTTAGTGGATGTGTAGTAATATACCTTGGTCATTAGCTGCTGAAAGTAGCCGTATAGTAGTTTAATTCAACCCATTCTAAGAATGAGAACCAAAAATCAATCTATAAATTGTAATGGAAAAACTACTCAAGTTTCCTGTGATTGGTGTGCAGAGAGTAGCAAACACTTTGAATTTTTGATAAGAACTTTTATCCAAAAAATGCCTGTGACATAGAGGTAAAGAAAGGAAAATGCTAATCGAAAGAAATAAAAAGGCAGCCATGATATGTTGAGCTCTGTTTTATTGCCTTGATAAACTTCATACACACAAAAATGATGGGAGATGGTACAGGTGATCAATTAGGACAATATTAAAATAGAGATGCTTTGTCCCAGTAAGTAACAGATGACGTTAAGAGATGGTGGAAGAGGAGACATATGTCATAAGTAAAATAGTAACTGAGACTAGAAGGCAAATAAAAACTTGGAAAGTACGTGCACATGTGTGGAGGTAAGAGGTATAACCCTTACAATTCATGTATCATTAACTGGAAGATGCCCTCTCTTTGTTTGAGGAGGAGAAACAGTGTCCTTTCAGACCTACTCTTGTGAACCCTGTATGTGCTTAACTTGAAACTCACAGTGGAAAGCTAACCATGTGCCTGAGTGTTTGAGACTGGGATGGTAACCTGAGAGCTATTGTGGGTTTGCTGTTTTAAGGCTTGTAATTAGATGCAGAAGCGTAGCATCATTAAACTTAATTCCGGTAAACTAGCAAGAATAGTGGCTTCATAAAGGCAGTTGTAGGGCTTTACCAGCATTAAGACACCATAATAGCCATGGGAGGGAGCAATTCCATGTCTCTTTCAGGTTTATTAGATTATTCAATAGATTAAGTGTTTTGGGGGTATTTTTTTTTGTAACTGGATAAATGAGAGGCCAAAAACCTCATCCATCAGAATACTGGAATTTGTTGCAGTCTCACTGAGGTTGTTACGTTTCTACAGATGCTTAAGTGACTTTTTGTTGGCAGTGTTGCCATCTTATTGTACATAAAAAGTCTTTATTTATGTACTGTTTAACATTCTTTGGTTTTTCACTCAGAGTATTTGTGGCTTTTCAATAGAAGAACACTCTAAGGCAGTTGTGGATATTTGAGGTGTCTGATCTTAAAATAATTTGATGAAATTCCCAGTAATGTGAGTGGGGTGTTAATAGACTAAAGTTGGTTTGGATCATAAACATGGATTATTTTTTTGACTGAATGATATACTACTGTATCATGACATTTACTTTCTGTGTATTTGTCAGGAGGTGATATTTCTGTCTGTCATCTGCTGTTAGTCCATCAGATATCTAAATCTGTCTCCCCCTCACGACTATATGCACAAGCATATTTTTCTTCTTTTTTTAATTATTCTTGACTTGGATGATTTTAGCCAGGTTTGTTAAAACAAAACTCTAGTTCATGCTAGGAAGGGTTTTTGTCTTCGTAGCCATATCTTTTCTGTTGAGAAATGTAACTAAATAAGGCGATAACCTAATCTGCATGACAGAAAATTTTGAAATACGAGTATTTCCCTTTCTCTTAAGTATTTTACTTGAGTTCTAAAATAATTGCAGATCTATAGTTGCTATGAGCCCTAACTGAGTACTTATGTCCTAGAGAGTGGCTATAAAGTAACTGTACAACTTTCTTACTTGCTCATACTGTAAATACTTCCCCTTTTTAAATTTTGAGTCAGACACATTTTTTTTCCACCAAAACAATTTGTTTTACAAAGACTGAGAGAACTCAAGCTAAGTTGGCATCAGTTTAGGTTTTCCAATAATGTTAGAATTTGTTAATGATTTGCCAAAAATAGTCCTTTTTGCTGACTGTCATGCAAGCGTTGGCTGTTGAAAATTGAAGAACCAGTGTTTAGAGTACAAAAAGCAACCAGAGCATCCCAATGCTGTAAGTGAGGTAAATTGGACAAAGCCAGTATGACTATAAAGTGAAATCCTACAATGCTGTGTAAATTTGTCAGTGCAATTACACTTTAGCGGGTTTCCATGAATTTTATTAAGGAGCTATAAATATATGAAATTAATTCATGTATGGCATTGTGACAGTGCTCTTCAATAATCTCTAAGATTCTAAACTCAATAGTAATGAAAGTGTGTAAATGCTGTCTGTTGGAAAGTGGCACAGAGAGAACGGCCCTGCTTTGGCCCTGTGTTGGTTTTGATGCAAATGCAAAATCTGCTCTGAGCTGCAGATACCCTACAGTGCTGTTTTCTAGGAAGAATATATACATAGTGTTTGAACACTATGTAAACTGAATCAAACGCTGTGTTAAGAGAGTCTCAGAGAGCAAAGGATGTTTATTTTGTCAGTGATGAGCCAAGGCAGTAACTGGTACAAACAGGTGGTGCTAATAGTTGATTTGGCCCCAAGTTTTTAAATCATCAAGTAGCTGATGAACTGTGGTGGTGTTACTGCTTTTGTCTTTACTGTGTTAGGGAAGCCTGGTCTTTTACATTTTGAACAGGCAATAAATAGTTGAATCTTACCCTAGAATGTGAAAACTAGAGTGGCTGCAAATATGCCTGTGATTAGGGTGTTTGAAGAGCTGAAAGGACTAGTGATTTGTTATGCTGAATGCTCTCATCTCTCTCTGACCCTTAGCATCTTATCCCAGTTGCTGTCAGGGTGATGAAATTAATGTCTATTGTGTTTGTGCACATGTTGTAGATCAGATGAGGACTAAATGTTCTTTAACTTATTTTGTTGTCAGTTTTTTTGTTATTTTTTATGGAATGCCAGTGAAGAAATAATAAGTCATCACTCAGACAGCTTCCTAAATGATCATTTTCTTCTGAAAGGTTTTGACAATTGAATGAAATGCATAATTGAATTAAATGCACATGGATTTTGTTCAGTACTTGTGTCAGCTGTAATTCCCTACCCCTACTTCATGATGAATAGAATTTTTTGGACTTGGTATTTTCATTAAAGACATTTTGAAATTGTGTTTTTCATTGTAATTATGGGACTCTGGAAGGTCTGTGAGAATCAGATGCTAGCTCAGTGTTTTTTAGCAGAGCTGCAGTACTTCCAACAGTCATTTTATAAAATACAAGAGATCCCTGTTAGACAATGCAGTGTGCTTCCTGATTTGATATTGAGGCTGTGTCTCAACAAGGTTGAAAACTACGTAGAGGAAACTAAAACTCTGTGGAGACATTGTGCTGCTAAACTCTTGACGATGCTTTCCAGTGGAGTAGGGCTTGGGCTTTTTTCTCAGGTCTTGGCTTCCTAGGAAATCTGTGAGGAGAGCTTAGTGTCTGAGACTGGGATAGATGCTTAGTCTTCTAGCTGTTGACCAAATGGCAGTGGATGTGTGTGTGTGTGCGCCCATCTCTATTCCCAGGACAGCAACCTTCTCAGACAAGATTATCTTTACTTACTCCCTGCTTTTCCTTTCGAAGCTATTCAGCCGCCCAGCAGGTAATTCATGAGGGCTTAAGGTGGAGGTGAGAAGCCAAGAGGCAGTGCAAGTCTAGCGGTGAAGTGGCAGCATAATATAGGGAAGTGCTTCTGGTTGCTGGTGGTGAGGTGGTTTGTTATCTCTTGGGAAACTGGTTCTTCTGTCTCCACGATGGTGGAGGCATCATAACCAGGTTTCATCATGGCAGGGTGAAGGTTTGCCTTTGAACTGCTTTCTGTCAGTAGATGTGAGTGACAGGGTCTGACTCCTCTTGAGATGAGGACCCACAAATGCCTAGGAAAAATCCAAAGGAAACGTCACTTTCCACCCTTCTTCAGTTGTGTTTGGAAAGAAGGTGTTGGCAATTGCATTTTGGCATCAGCCTGGGTTTATGAACCTGTGCTTGAGTCCTCTGAGCCCTCTTCCCTCTGTGGCAGCTCAGGAGTGGGAGGGTACTGGGGCAGTGTGGGAGCTGAGCAGGAGGGCACAGAGCTACTATCAAGGCAAACCTCTAAGCTCGGGTGAGAGCTGAGCAGCCCCCAAGGTCTTGAGCTTTATTAGCTCATGTAACTTCCAGCAGTAACCCCAGTTAGCACCTGCTCATGATGCTGCTTTGAGAAACAATGTTAGCTGTTGTGAGGCACTTTGAGAGGTTGAAATAATCGCAACTTGTAATTTAATTGTGATGGTAGAAATAATTAAGTAAAGTTCTTGGAGCGGTCGAAATTTGGAGATTGGTGCAATGCAAAATTTGAAAAGAAGTGTAGTGAAGTACTTCATGTTTGTGTGGTAAACTTTTGAAAGAAGCCCAGTGGAATTTTTCTGCTGTGGTACTGGCTCCATTTAGAGGGTTTACCCTGTCACATTTCATTAGAGATTTCAGTGTACATCTGTCTCCAGGCATATATGTATTTTATAGTATACAACAAAGTCCTGTGTGTTATTAGAGCAGAAATTAAGTGATACCTGCTAAGCCTGAGGCATGCTACTTTCAAACTGAGCTGTATGCCTAATTTTAGACTTTACGTTCAGCTGTGGTATAAGGCAGCAAATAGATATATTAGGTATGTAAGCTTTGTGCTCTTTCTGTTTTAGATATTGCAAACCAGGTGCTTCCATGTATCTTGATTTTTATTCTGTCTTTGGCCGTAGTTCTGAGGGTGAAAATTATGTTTTTCAGGACTCTGGTTCAGTGAGATACCAGCTACAGTTCTGGTGTGCTGCAGATTTGGCTTTGGGGCAATCTGGAAAGAATTTACTTTGGGAGATTCTACATTCAGTGCTGATCCTGATCATCTTCCACCTACTGCCTGATATATGAAAAATAAAATAAATACATTAAAACTGAGGCTTGTTAGCATTTCTTAGAAATCCTGTATCAGCTACCTAAACCAAAAGTGTTGTTTGGGTTCATAAATTAGGAGCTTTGTGTGAAGATTTGACTAGCATATGTTTTCTAATTGGGAAGTCACAGCTGAGTGTGAATTTTATATCAGTCTTATCTATTGCAGTCTGCAATTAAAAAGAAAAGATGTGTGTTTACATTTTTAGGTTAGCTACATGAATGTATGAAAATATTAAAAAGGATGTGTCAGGTAGGAAAAGCTAAGGAGTCAAAGGGCAAGTTTGAATGCACTTATAAATTCTGATTCCTTTGGCCAGTAAGTTTTGCAATCTCATGGTTTGATTTTAAAGTTTTCTGTTTAAATATTTTAATTTTAGTATCTTAAGATTTTTTGTGTATTAAATTTTTAATAGAATTTGTTCTAATTTTCCATAATTTGTTACACATGAAAAAAAAATTGTATTTATCACATTTTTTTAAATTACTTTTTTTTTTTAAGCTGCATGAGTTTTTGACACTTTCCTGGTTTTGCACTTTACTGTGTTTCGGTAGATTACTGTGCCATGGAGTTTTACAGTGATCTTCCATGCCCTTTCTTTCTGCTTGCATAATATGTCCAGGTACTTTATGTAAGGATGGTTGTTAATTGAGACTCTTTTTCTCCTAGTACTCTACTGTTGGACACTGTTCTTGCTAAGGGAAGATTCTATTCATAGTTAAACATTTGAGTGCAGTTATTTCAAACTTTTTACTTCAGGCTTACAGAGTATCCTTTTTTTGTCTGTTTTAGTTGTGTTAGGTAA
This sequence comes from Cephalopterus ornatus, assembly GCA_013396775.1. NCBI lineage: Eukaryota > Metazoa > Chordata > Aves > Passeriformes > Cotingidae > Cephalopterus > Cephalopterus ornatus. The sequence goes on along the minus strand of VZRE01008705.1, from coordinate 69,632 downwards.
AGTAGGCTCAGATGTCAGAGATTTTGGCATTACAATTATGAGGAAGCTTATCTTCTCAGGGGAAAAATAATCTATCTTCTGTCAGTTTGAATTTATCATATGAAGGGATTTGCTATAAAAAAATCAGGGAAATAATTTTCTTTTGTTCTTTTCATTTCTGTCACATATTACTTGTCATCTTCCCTGTTACAACTAGATCCTCAGTGTGGGAGTAGGAAATCATAGCATTTATGCTTGTTTGATTTTTAAATGTAAAATTAGCTATACAGATTTGGTCAAATTATTTTATATTATTTTAGCACATAATCCAAATTAATTTTTTTTCCATCCAGTTACTTTCAACTGTATTGTGGTAGTTGCACTAATTTTTCCTGTGGAACTTACAGATTGACTTGAAGAGTCATTCCATTTTCTAAGGCTGCTTGGGAATCTGTGGGCATGCATTTTTTTTTTGAGTAAGCAAACATAGTGCACAGTCCCGAGCAAGCTGCAGGTGAACTGTCTCGTTCATGTGCTGTGGTGGTGAGCAGATTAGCATGATTCTCATCTGGTGATTTTTTGGTGGCTGATTCAGTTTACTGTGTCCAGTTTTGGAGCCAGAGTTGTGGCAGCTAGCTGAGACACCTCCTTGCATGTTCTCTTTTGCTGTATAGTGATTCCTTTGCCTCACTGTGAAAGTCCATAGTGCTTAAATTCTAAATACTTGGTGAAAATGATGTGTAGAGAAGCTTTCAAAGATCTCATTCCACAATCAGAAGCAGAGAACAGAGAGGTTTCTTAATCATCCCCTTTTCCATTCGCGTCAACCTACTGACAACTTCACAGCAGTTCAGTCTGTACTTGATAAAAACACTTGTAGGAGTATTTCAACTAAAGATACAACTCCTCCTTGGAGTCCTAGATATTTAGAAGCAAAATTCCTATTATAAAGAGTTCTGGCTAGAGGAAACATGCAAACGGTCACAAGGTTTCCTGCTTCTGGCTGATGTGTGGTGCACAAAGTTTATTTCCATAGTGAGCTTAATGTACCAAAGTACTGGAGCTGCTGTCTGAGGGGAATGGACGGGATGGGACATGGACATTTTGCATTTTCCACTACAGAAAAATAATAAAGTAAACAATAGCCACATTAAATGTGGGTTGCTTTTGCCTTTCTTTTGAGGAAATTACAAAAACTGGTGGGAAGAAATCTTCAGAGGTGCCACAGGCTTATATAGGAGACTTTCTCCTATTGGAACAGGTGGAATACTTCTGTCCACTCTTGTGCTGGAAGGCATGTTTAGGTTTTGTGTAATACCGAGATGGCAGATGTTCAGAAAAACACTCCTGTTGAAATCTCAACTTATAAATAATCTCCTTTCACATGGGCAATATATGTCTGAAGTATGTATGGTTATTGTTAAAAAAAATTTTGACTTTCCCAAATGATCACTGATTGTAGTTGTGGGTCTGCATTGTACATCACAACTGCATTGTAATCAAAAGCTAGTCATATGGAGGAAGATAAGTAAATTATTTGGGTGCTGAAAATAGGTTTTATTCAGAATTTAGATGCCAAAATCCTAAAGTTATGTTCTTGATAAGTCTTGCTTTTTTTTTCTGTTACCGAGACTAGAACATCTAGATTATACAGATGCCTTTTTTTAATTTTTTTTAAGGATTCCAGGGGTCCATTATCTTTGATTCAGCTCAGAAACTGTAAAAACCTTTGCAGTCAGCATCAGAACTAGATCACTTCTATCCATGGGGTTAATAACACTGAATGAAATTCAATGTTGATAAAAATTTGTCAATTTAGACCACGAGACTAAAAGCTAGTATGAAAGCAAAAATGTACAGACTTAATAGTTAACATCATGATTCATTCCTGCATAATCCATATATGTTGCTAATATAGTTTTCTTATAAAAAGGAAATAGAATGGCAATAAGTGTATTTTCTGAAGTTCTATGCTCTTTGGTTCAATCAAATGAAAGATGTATTTTTTAAAAAATTGCACTGCATTACATATAGGAATCCTTTTAATATTTCCCAGAGCTTAGTCTCTTAGCAATGGTTTTCTTCACTCAGTAAAATACATAGCTGCAGAATGTTTGAGTGAACTCTGCTTTAATAAAATGGATCACTTGATGATTTTATGATTTGCTGCTGAGCCTGAGCAAGACTTCAGATTTGTGCAATTATGTACTGAGCAGACAGTCTCAAAAAAGATTGAGATGCAGCAATAATATGATCATTACCTACAAACTGCATGTGCCCTAAAGGTATTTTTAGAAAAATGATAAACTTTTTTTTTTCAGATCTAGAGAAAATGTAACTAAAACCATGACAGTCTTTCCCCTTCTGTCCTATTCATATTCCTTATGCTCTAGGCAAGTGAAACCTGTATCTGTTAAATGTGAATAAAAGTGCTTTAACAATAAATATTTGAAATTCTTACTGTCGGACAACTGAAAACCTGAGAAATTTGTCAGCAGCGAGTACTAGTTCCGTGTTTGTATCCTGTCATGAGCCTGCTCCTTGTCAAACAGGGTAAATAAGATTCTGTGGTCTGAGGTACTTTCTCTAGAAGCTCAAAGGACTTGCGTCATCAGGCAGGTTTTTAGTCTAAGAGAACTTAAAGAACTTTGCTCAAGATGCCTGCAGAGGTCAGCTTGCACGGGGTACGCGCTGACTTCAGCAGCTGTTACCGGGTAGTTGTTTTGGTGGTTGGTTGATGCAAGCTCCACCCCTTCACCACAAAATTGTATCCAGAGTTTGCAACAAACAGATGAGACATACGCCCTAGGATACTATGTATTTTAATAATCACGTTGTAGTACTGCCCAGCTCACAAGAATGCTCTTGTCCTAATGAGCACACAGTCCTAATTATTAATTGGGAAGAAATAGTGAAATGGAGAGAAGTGCATCTTGTGAGGGTAGTACAGCTGAGTATATGAAGTCTGTATGGTCGTTTTTAAATGTTGATGTTGTGAAAGTTCTGTTTCTTCTCTCTTCCTCTGGAAGAGGGAATGTTCTCTAGTACTTTTACCCTTCTTTCCAGTTGCTATTGCCTGTTCTTGAAACTGGTGTTTTTCCTGATCGCAGTGCTCCACCTTCACGAAGTGCTCCAGTGCACATCAGTCTTGTGGAAGTAACAGCAAAGAAGGGAGCATCATTCTGCAATTCACACCTGGTTTCTTTGAACAGAGAAGGGAGGAGGGTTAAGAAGCCTGAGGAGCCAAGAGTGAGTGTGCCTGGGAGATGTGAATAGGACATCAGATGAGATGGCCCGAGTTTTTACCAGTAATACCCAGTTATTTGCCTTACTACTACAGAAGCAGACGTGGCAGATCTGCTTGCAGATCAGCTTCTAACTGCTCCCATTATCAGCCACATCCAATTATAATATTAAGGTAATCGTCTTAGGAGTTTGGTATGATCACCAGTTGACCTGCAAGGAGGTCTTCAGATAGTGTGATTACTTTTACCTCTTGAGTTATTTTTGTCATGGCACTGACAAAAATACTGAGCTGATATAGCTAGGGCATGATCTATTTAATTTTCTTTGGTATGTACAGATTTCATAAGCAAGAAGTAAAACTCTAAATTAGGAGTGTCCAGCTTGTTGCAGTGAAAACCTCTGGAAATTATGAGTTATTCAGGTGTGGCTGCCATGCAAGACTGTTTTACATTGCTATGTGATCTACCACATCAGCACAGCTATAGTTTAATATGTTGCACTGGAAGAAGCAGAGGCTGGTAGGGAAGCTGAAACTGGTGTGACCAGATTACCCAGGAGCTCCCATTTGCATACCTAGATCAGCCGGTCACTGAATTAGTAAATTCTGTCCTCAGGAGAACTTGTAATCTCCTGCCAGTGAATCAGAGCAACATCTGGACATGACACTCCAAGGTGTGTCTTGTGCCCACTGAGCATGTGAACAGCTTGGTGTCTTGCATCCATGGAAGCTGGGTACCGGGCTTCCCACAGAAGGGGATCTGATAGTATCCTGTTTCCTTTATTTGAGATTGCACTGAATTGAGTTTGACAGCACTGCTGTGTAAGATGTGAAAGACCAACATTAACACTAACTGTATTACCTGTTATTGTGAAGTGGGCTGTGAAGCAACCAAAACATGGCTAAAAGCACACATTTTAATGTTGTGTACGCAAATAATATTTGCAATGTTAGACTGTAAATCTGCATATTAAACATTTTCCCTCAAATCTCTGCTTACTTTGGCTTGATGTGTTGCTCTTCCTTTTAACTTGTTTTCTTTGCTTGACTTTATTTTGCCTTTTTTTTTTAACACAGCAGATTCTATTCTAAATGAATAGGTTCCTCACATTCTGCATTGTGGCAGACAGGACATTTATCAGTTCTTTAAGCGGATAGGTAGAATGTATGTAGGTATACTGTGACATATGGAGAGCTAGGTCCTTAGCTTCTGAAACTGAAAATTGCATCCCAGTCATATCCTGTGCCACTTCCCTGGTGTACTGGCTGCAAAGGGGAAGACTACCCCCTCTCGTGCTCTGCATACCTTGAGAGAAGCATTGTTCTTCTGAGGGGGGCTAGGAGTGTTTTAGACACTGATTTCTTCAGATTGCTTCAGAAGGGGCTTAAATATATCCTGGCACTGTGGACGCTTGTTTCTGCACTGCTGTCCCTGGTAAATCACTCAAGTACTTGCCTTGAAGCATGGTGCTGATAAAGCCAAGGTTGTGGATTCGAACCCCATACAAGCCATTCACTTAAGATTGGACTGGATGATCCTTGTCAGTCCCTTCTAACTCAGACTATTCTGTGATTCACTGTGGCCCTCAGATATCTTCTGCACCATCAGACTGAGAAGGAGCCAGAGACTGCATGGCCTCTGCAGCAAGGAATTTTGCAAAGTTAGCTGTGTAAAACAGCAGGGAGTCAGAGGTTTTCTGGACCCCACAAAGAAGAATACTATATCATTTCCTTCTGCAGCTATAATATACATTAGGTGCTCTGGTTCACCTAAGCACACTAGATTGCCAGAAATTGGAGGCCTGTCCTGAGAGGACTTTTCCCCTCTTATCCACAAGCAGGGGAATTCCTCAGACGACATCTTAAAGGGAAAAGAACAACACTTCTGCAGGATTTAAAGCTCTGTTACCCCATTGTTGTGTATGATGAAAATTTTCAGAAACCCAATAAAGCAAAAATGCTTGGGTCTCAGAAGGAGAGCTGTGTGGGTGCCCACAGAGTAGGTGTCTCCTGGGATTGCAGGCTGGAAGTTGCCATTCTTATCTGGTTGTAGGAGCAGTCTTAAGTTTGTAGCTCAGTTCCTAGCTGAGAGTGTTTCACACTGAATAGGTGTTTGCTGACCTTTAATGAACTGTATAAGCCTTTTCTCAAGATCAGTGAAATAGGCAGTGCTGAAGTGGATGATGCTGCAGTTAAAGCGGTTGCATCCTCTTAGGCTGAGCCATCTGAGCAAACAAAATAGAGCTTACAGATTTTCTTATTCTTATTTGCTTTGAAATAAAACATCCTGGGTTTGTGTGTTTAATGAGAACTAATTATAAATAGGAAAAGATTATTTTTTTTTTAATTCTGTACGACAGTTATGGCTATGTGTTTTACCATGAGTAGAAGATTTTGGTCCGTTACACATAAACACATATAACCGTTATGGTAAACATAATGTTGCACACAGAAGTTGCTTACAGTAACAATGAGCAAATGTTCCTTGGGATTAAAAGTGAACTACATCCAATCTTATTGAAATAAAAAGTAATGCAGATTAACTGTTATATTTGGCAGACACCATCATACATGTTTTTTTAAGGGAATGATCCTTTGTATTTGTTTTTACTCATGCAATAGTCACAACTGAAAGCTTTAAATTGTGGGTCTGATTACACTGAGATCTTGCCTTTGTACATTAAAGTGGAAATATTTACAAGTTGAAGTTATAAATTGCACATTTCAAACCCTGTTTCTTGTGTGGGGCAGCTTTTGGGGTCAGGGGCAGATTTTGTTTTCCTCTTGTTCTTATTTTTTTAATATATTTTAGAAAAGCTTAAATAGCATTCAGGACCTTCTGGTTTAGTGATTTGTTGTATTGGGCCTTTTCCCTTCCTCTAAAGCAGTCTTTGCCAGAAACTGCATAGTGGAGTCTTAACTTGAAATTAAAGAAAACAGTGTTTATGGACCTCACATGTAATAGTGGTGGGAAAGTGTACTCTTGGAAAATGAGGCTTTAACTCTGTAAGTGAAAATAGCAAGATTTATTTCAGTGGAATTTTTGCACCTGAACTGTAAGGTCAGCCTTGCACTGAACAGTGGTACCTAGTGTCAGCAGGAAGGTTATAAATTCTGGAACTTCGATGAGAAGACTACTCCTATAGCAAAATCTTGTTTGAATTTCTAGGATACTGTTCAAAATATACGTGTCAGCTGACTTGTTACAAATAATGTTCGGGTAGAGTTTATTATTGCATGCCTTTTTTCGAGGGGAGAGGGGAATTAATTCAAATAAGTAATGTCCTCTTTGCTGTATGCTCAGTGATCCCTTGTTCACGTGTTTACTGAATATTTGAGTTTGGCAATAGCTGGTTTCTGCCTTGAAAACAAAATTTAATCAACAGTGTGACTGTGTTTTCAAAGAGGAAATGGCATGAATGTAAAACATACAGCTTTTGTGAGGGATTTTTGTCTAGTGTTAACAAAACAAGGCATTAGCCATCCAGTATCACAGGTTAACTAAGAGGTGGGCAGATTTTCTAGAGATGCTGGTTGAGACCAGCATATGAGACTCAGCATACTAAATGATACCAATCAAGATCTGAGTGTTAGTTAGATCTTCCAGATAAAATTCCAAGATTGTCCAGACCAGGGAAGTGACGATAATAAGTGGGTAAACCTTCCAAATAGCACTTTGGTTTTTTTGGTGAATGGAGTAATTTTGAGGTAGTGTGTATTTCTGATATAGCTATCTTCTAGAAATGAGGAGTACACCCATTGGTATTGGCAGAGCAAGGGCTAAATTCTACCTGGAATATATTTACTGGAAAAACCAAGCTTCGTTAAATAATGAAAATATTTAGTAAAGATAAGTGAACAGCTGTATTGATTCTTCAGAATTAAAATTTATTTCATTTCTCATTTTGTATTTAATATAAAAGGAATTGAATTAATCCATTTTAAAAGGGTAACTAGGATTCCTGCTTCAGCATCTTGCTTCATAGTCCTGCTCCCAGAAGGTTATTTCACTAAGAGGGCGTTGCCTCTCAGGGTGAGAAACTATAAGGTTAAAGGGTATCTTTAATATAACAGAGAAAAAAGCATAAGAAAACATACTGACTTGAAGCCACAGACCAATTTAAAGACACCTCTCAACCTCATGCTTTTTGATTTGTTCTCGATGGTTAAAGTCATGGCAAATGGTTGAGATTGATCTAACCCAGGAAAACTTAGCATTTTAGATTGGATGATAAAGAGTGATGATAGAGTCTGGCTGAAGCATGTCTTATTCATTAGATGTATAAAGTGAAATGTTGATTTTGTACCTGGCTATTAGCTGTAGTTATATTAATGGAGGGATCTTGTGGATGAAGGTCAGCTTCCATGGATCCATTTCTATGGCTGAGGCACAAAAACAGAAAAGCCTTCTTAAGCTCTCATTAATTAATATATACAGCTTTGCTGATGAGTCAGTTGTCTGCATGGTGAGTCCTGACACAGTGATAGGGTGTTTGTCTGTTGATGGTGCTGACTTGCTGACAGTTTTCCTAGTAAATAGCCAATTACTGCATTGGATGTCGTCACTGCCTAATGCAATGAAAATAAATAATAAAGTAATATTGCATATTTTTTTAATTTTTTTAGGTAATAATCTACGGGGATTTGCCAAAAAATAAAGAAAATGTAATATATTTATCAAATCATCAGTGTACAGGTTTGTATTTTTTTGCTTGTCTTAGCACTTCTATAGGTTTAAAAAATCTGCTTGTCTCTTTGCTGTGTCTCTTTCCAGCCTTGCCCTAATGAGCAAGAACTTCTAGTTCAAAAACCTTTAATGACATTTATACGTACAACATGTGCTTTGTGTTTCATCAGTAGCAACTAAGAACTAACTTAACTGAGTATTTTGGGCTTTTGTCTTTGCAGTTGATTGGATTATTGCGGACATGCTGGCAATTAGGCAGAATGCTCTTGGGCATGTCCGGTATGTCCTGAAGGATGGCTTAAAATGGCTTCCGCTCTACGGGTGGTATTTTTCACAGGTAAGCCTGTTCACCTTTTCCTTGCTGTTTGTGGGTCAAATATGTAAGATGTACTTTCCCTCTGTTTGCCATGTGTGCTGAGAGGATATAGTTCTGAGCTGCCATTCATTTATTTGGACATGAAAATAGCTGGTTTCACTCAGTGTAGTTAGATGTGTATCTTAGTTGAGAGACAGTTATTAAAGACACAGTAAATTAATACTTCTTATGGATGGTGTTTATTACTAGAATTAAAACTGTTAGAAGCATTTCAGAATTTTCTAGAATATAGTTCTCTTTACAATCCAAAAGTCCACTTAGGAGTAGGTGTAAACAAACCTTTTTTTTCTGTGTAACATGTTACAAATTGGGAGTAAATTGGCCTTTCTGTGATGTACTGATTTATTTTTCAGTTGTTTGGTTTTAGCACAATATTAAAGAGAAAAATTGGATCTTACTGGAGGAAAGGCAGCCCTGTAAAAGTGTTGATGGTTTTGCTTTGGACTTTAATGACACAAAAACCTGAGTCTAACAATACTCCTATTACTACATTTTTCTTTCTCCTCTTTCTGCATAATGCTCCTCTTGTCTCTTTTAGTTTGAGATCTCAACCTGATGTGACTCAAAAGTACACAGTGACTAAGAAAGGGTGGGCCATGGTAACTGTACGGCCAACATACTAAGTAGATGTGATCTTCACTCTAAAATGGTGGAGGGCAGTGCAGATGACTTATCTCCCTAAAATCCTCTGAATTTGTCATGTCTTTTCTTTGCTTTTTCTGAAAGCAGGACTGTTTTTGTATACAAACAAAATAAAATGTAGAGGGGGATGTTTTTGAAAGTACTAGTTTGTTTTTCTAGGTGATCAGAAATGGCTTTACAGTACTTATCTCAGGATTTAGATAGGTGCTTAGTTGTTAGAATAGAAATTGATAGAGTTCTGGATGACTGTTCCAAAGTGCTTGTTCAATAAGATTATTCTCCTTTGTCTTTTCTATGTTCTTACATGTTTGCTGAACATGAATCTGCTTTCTGTTCCCCCATCCCACCACCCGGGCAAAGAAAAGCAAAAAAAAAATCACTTAGAAAGATACTTCTAATAGAATTAGACTGATTGAATTTACTGTCAGCCCTGTCCAAGAGGGTGGGGAATATTGAGAGAAATACTATGCTGGGTATGATTAGAACTATGTATTAGTTTGTAAAGGAATATGTGAAGAGGTGTGTGTCTGAAGAGGAGAATTTACTCTTTCCCTCATCTTTGGCATCACATTCAATATTTTCAGCTTGATGGTTGAAAATCTTTGTTGTCTTATTGATGAGCATCTCAGACAACAAGTAGGTAGGTTATAGATCTAGGCTCTGCTAAAACTGGTATGTTTAGAGAAGTATATGCTTCAGAGAAAATAAGAAAACTATTCACAATTTCTTTCATTGGTAGGTTTGCTTGTCCCAGTCCCCTGAATATGTTCAAACTGTCAGACTCCATCATACCTCGCTAAGGGCATCCTTTGGGAGAAAATGTGCTTCTCAGTTGTCTAATGCTTATCCCCAGTCATTCTCTACATTTCTCATCCACTAAAGTGACCAGTCCACTGCATGGAAATATTTTGCTCTTTGTCCTTGCCTGTAGTCATTATGTTGGTGTGATTTAAGTCTGCTTTAATTAAAATACAGACAGGATATATATTCCATCCACTATCACTATGTGTCCAGAAATGATTTTTTTCAAGATTTTGGAAAATTACTTTTGCTATCCGGAATATCCAGTGCTCAGTTTCCTGACTGGTATATTGACTGTTAAAAGAAGGTTCCTGTGGAAATTAATCTGAATGTAGCTTACTTTTTTCTAATCAAACATATATATTAAATAAAGTCTATTCAGCTTGGATTCCTCAAAAAAATAAAGCTTCTACAAAGTTTAGTGAGGGGTGATTATATCTATTTTTATATATATACACACAGACATATGTAATGCAGCGACACAGTTGGAAGGCAATGGTGGTGCATGTGTGCTTAAATGACTGAGACGGGATGCTGAAGGCTTGCAGTGCAAGCTAATAGGTATTTTTATTGTTTTTATCACACCAAACAGTGCAAAAACATAAAACACTTCCTGCCCTTCCTGTTGATGTTCTGTCAGTGATGTCACTTACACTCCACTAAAAGTTTCCAGAGCCACATAATTACGCCATGCTCACGGAATTCATATTCCCTACCTCAGGTAAACATCCTGTTTGGAAATAAACGTGGTCTGGATGTCCAGGAGAGCGAAATTCAGGCACAAAGGAAGTATATTTGTAAACATAATCCATTGTTGACTGAGAGAGGGGCTTTTAAAGTACAGCGGAAAAAATTATAACCTTAAAAACAGTACTTCCAGAAATCTGTTTTGAAAAGAGTTCATATATTTGATCTCTTACTGAAAAGGAAATGCAATACAAATTGGGGAATTCAAGCTATATACAATGGCATAACTAGCATTCTTCTTTGGAGGCAGCTATCTAATAGCAAGGAAAGAAAAGAAACACTTAAATTAACCTGTTATGTTTCAGGTCTGATTTATAAGGTAGAACTTATTTCAGTGTGGCTGGGATGTAATTTTGATAAATATTTTTTCTATCCTGCAGTTTACCTGATTTTTTTTAACATAGGAATCATGTCTTTGTCTCTTTCGTTATTCAGCATCGGCTTGTGCACCCTTTTTGGTTGTTACTTAATCTTAGCAACATGTTTAGTTAGCATGGCATCTTGCCTCTTTAGCTTTGTAACCCTGAGCCTTGGGGCACCTGGCACAGTGATGTATTTGGGTTGTGTGCAGGGAACGCTGATCTTACACTACATACTTTGTTCTTACGTGACTGTATGCTCGTTTACTTCAGAAGTACAAATCTGCTTCTGAGCATTAAGAAATCTGAGGTGGGACACCAGATAGGTCTTTGGTGTTATGGTGTCCCTGACTGTACAGTAGTAACTTCATTTCTCCCAGTTAATAAATTAAACAAGGAAAAGTTGGTTCAGTATTTTTCCGGTTTACTGCAGCTGGTTAGTAATTTGATAAGGGAAGACCTTGATTCCAGCCTTCTCTCATTTATCAAAGCTTCACCTAGCTGAGCTCACACAGAATGATGACTTACCAATTACATGGAAGTCTTGAATAGTAGATGCATTATTTCTGATACCAAACTGAGTTTGCCCTTCCTGAAAGGGGTGGTTGTGGTGAGTGTCAGAATACAACTGTACTTAAGTCTACTTAAGTATTCTGCTTCCCTTTAATGGTGTCAGGTCTTACCAATGGTCTTATAAGTCGAGTGTGGAGATAACATATAGCTCTCTGTTTACCACACAGCTTTGGAACATTTTTTTCTTCATGCCATTATCTGGCTGTTAATACTGCTTATGGGATGGTCCCGATACTGTTCTCCTGCCAGCTAAAGACCGAACTAAGTGGACTGGGGAATTCTGTTCATGGTTTTGGTCCCCAGCCAGTCACAGCAGCCCAACTGAATGTTAGAGCTGGCTACTTCACCTTGGCAGAGAACCACAGAAAATAATGTTAAGACAGAATATTTAATATGGAGTTAATGCACCATTGACTTTTATGTTCCTTTTCACTGCAGCTTTTGGAGAACAACTTAAAAGTCCCATCAAATACCACTAGCTAAGAAGCTACATGGCCATCTCTCCATGCCATGAGAAGCAAAGGCTGAAAGCAGTTTGCATGAGCTCTTCCTAACCCCTCAAACTTTATTTCTGGCCATGCCATGCCGTGCCATGCCATGCCAGTTCCACACACAGCCCACCACCCCTGTTTCTACACTGTGCACTGTATGTTTTCCTGAGATCACGCATTTAAATGAGGTTCAGCTCTTACTGTCACCTTTCTGTTAAGAGCATGTAAAACCATAAATGGACAGAAGTTGTCTGACAAAACCTAATAGTCAGGTGGACAGAAAAGAATATTATGAAGTTATGGACTCCATTAGAAAACCCATGAAAACAAGGTACTTTAAAACTGAAAATCTGTTATTTGGAAGCTAATTTTGTTTTTCCAGAGTTTATTGTATCAGTAGTTCATATTGACGCATGTTTGTTTTCATCCTTTTACTCCATAGGTAAAACAAAGTGGTGGAAGAGATAAAGCAAATTTCTCTTCATGTGTACTTTGCCATAGTCCTTTTAGTGAAGTTTTTGTGATAAATTGTGTGCAACAAGTTATAAAGTAAATCTCTTCCTGGACATAGTCTAACTTTTTGTAATAGTTTTCAGTAAAAATACTTCTAGAATATTCTTGTCTTCTACAGATTTTGGTTTACTTCTTCAGTTATCTCTGTATGTAACTTCTTTATTGAAAATTTGATTCTCTAAGAAGTGCATGGAAGTTTTCAAGACCTATGCTAGTTAATTTTGTGCTGTTTATAAATTTTGTATGTGGAGGTATGATACTTGCGTTTCTAGTGTTTGCATAAATCACTATTTAAGAGCGGGTGCATAAAATTGAAAGCATTGACCTGTAAGTACTTGTATGTGAGTAAGTTCATTTATGTGATTGTCCCTTGATATACAAATTAAGCTGCATGTCAGTGTTGTCAAGGATAGATCCCTGGGGTCACTTCCAGTGACATCTTCCAGTTAATTATTTAACACCTTTAAACAAGACACTTCAAATGTCTTATGCACTGGGAGTTTTTTTGTATCTGATTTTTATTTAAACAGATTTTGTGAACTAAAGTACATGCAAATGTGAAATTAGTTTCAGGTGCTTTCATCCTAGGAGAAAATGTCTTATGGGCAATTTGCAGCAATGAGTCATAAAGGTGACTTGTCATTGTTGTCTTGTTTGTTCTTCTATCAACTATTCTACTTTAAACTACACTTAAATATTTAATGCTTTTCTTTTTTTTTCTCTCTGATAGCATGGAGGAGTCTATGTAAAAAGAAGTGCCAAATTCAATGAGAAAGAAATGAGAGAGAAGTTGCGGGCCCAGATGAAAGCTGAGACTCCAGTAAGCTTATACCTTCCTTCTCATTTCTTTGACTTTTTTAATGGCAAAGGCTTATTGGAGAAAAGAGCCATGCCCGATACCCACAAACTACAAGATGGTAATCATGGATTTGTTTTCTTTCTGTGTTTTTACAGTTACTTTCTGTGATTAGAGTGATACCTCTAATTAAAATGAGGAAAATTCGACTAGCCCTTTATGAATAATAGGAACTTTGTGATCTTCTCTGTAGAGAGCAAGGGGACTTAAGAAGATAAACTGTAGCACCTTCCTTGAGAAACCACTATTTCAAAAGAGAAACCCTCTGTTTCAAAAGACAACATTTTGACTACTGTGTGCTTGTCAGAGGCTTCTGAAAGTCAAGAACCATTCTTACCAAATGTTAATTAGTCATCATGATGGTCAATCATTTTTAATGGCAGTGACATCTTAAGAACTGAATAACTTTGTCTGCTATGCCTGGAGGAGGAAAAAAATTACCAAAACAACTCTTGATAATTTTCTATTTGAAGAATGATTGTTACTGCCAAGTGACTTTTCTCATGACTCCCTGTATGGTTTGTGGCTCAGTGGTTAGAATCACTGTGCTTTGCTTCCATTAACTTGCTGTATATTAAAATTTTTCTGCCTTTTTGGCTAAACTTAAGAAAACCAACTAAGCAAGCCTTGATACAGAACAGTTACACTTTTGTTTTATTTAAAAATGCGTGATTAGAATTTAGACTCCACATGCTGTCAAGCCTTGTAAAAGGTGATGCTTGGGTAAAGGAGTGCATGGGTTGATTTGACATTCACAATAGTCTTTTTTTTTTTTCTTGTTTGGGGATAGAGAGTTTCTGTTTGTGCATATGTCTGTGTTCAAAAAGCAAACTGGCCTTACTGAGAGGCTTAAATGAGTAAAGTTGGTGGTGTTGGAATTGGGCCCAGAACCTGGGTGTGCATGCCAGGCAGTTGTTGCCATTTTCCTCATACTGTCTAGGGTTGCCGCAGACATTCATTCTGTTTAAAATCTCTCAGTCAAACTATATAGGGAATGACAAGTTTTACAAAACCAAAGCTGTCAAAAGCCTATTTACTGAGACAAATATTTTGCATCTGCTGGGGTAAAAGACACAGGCCATTGAGTTGTCATTTGAGGGAAGAGTAAATTTTCTATAATCCACTTTATCTGAGAATTTAAATGTAGATGCTATTAAATGGCCTTTAACGTGCAGTTACTACTCTGAGAAGAACATGATAACTTGTGTCCTTATACCATTATTCATGAAGATACTTTGCAGTTCTGCAACTTAGCATGACATTCACGGGCAACCATATTGCTTTTAAAATAAAAGACATTTTGATCAGTAAAGCAAGTATGCCCTAAACTCATCAGCTTCATGCAAAAATAACTGATTTACTACTCTGGAATTTTTATGCACTGTATGCTATAGCTCAGGGTGGGCTCTTCCTCATTTTAGAGGGCAGCTGGTGTAGCTTAGTCATTCTGCATGTACAGAGTGGTGGAGTTCTTTCTTTATTGTAGTGTTAGAGAAGAGCTGGCCTTTCAGCTTCTAAGGAAAGATTTATATACCGATAGAGTAGGGATGGACAGGAATCTGTGTTAAGGGTCATGTTGTTGTTTACAGTTTCTCTGCACATACAATTTAAACAAAAGAATCCAAATGATTAATGTTCAGTCTGTCTGGAGCCATCCCTATTCCCATTAAGAAATTGAAGACCTATAGGAAGACAAAGCCAGTCTTCTGTTCTCTTCAGTGTAGCAAGATCTTTACTGTTTCACTTTGGACTTTTTTTTTTTTTTTTTGTAAATTACAAGTAAATTGGAGTTAAAACTGACAGGAAAAGTAAGACTGTCTCTTGGCCTCTTACATTCACAGTAGAATTGAATTAGTGATCTGGTAAGCCTCCTTTTGTGCAGTAACAGTGGGACTGCATGATGTTCCTTGCCCACCTTGTCTTACAATTTCCACCTGCCTGCCCTAAACAGCCCCCTTTCCTCCAGTTTGCAACTGGTCCACCCTTCTTCCCAGATGCAGCACACCAGTATCAGACATGCACAAAACTTTGATGCTAGACTGAAACACTGTTGCACCTGTGTTTTCTTAGTGGGAATCTTGAACTAATAAATTTTTTTTATTCTGGCAATTACTTTGCTTCCCAAACTGTCGTTGAATTATACACCTAAATGGTGCATTATTGGATGTTTTCTGGGTAAAACTCACTTCAAACGCTGTGATTTTGTTTAATATTCCATGAAGTCTGACTGATTGCTAACAAATTGCAATCTAATGTCTTGTTATGAGAACAGAGACTGTCACATTGTTTAAAGAGCACTTCTATGTCAGTGTTGTTTTAATGTAAGCTGTAATAAGAGGAATGTGTTTCTCAATGCAACAGTATATCCAGCTGACACTTGATATGCTCAATCTACTTGATTTATAAAGAAAGTTAACTCTTCTGAACAGCAAACTATTCAGTTTGATAAATGAAAATGTTATTTATTTTTATCATGCACCGAGATCTGCATTCTGAGATGTAAGATTTAAACTAGTACAACAATATCTATCTGATTACTATGTGTTTTTTGGTTTTGTCATTTTGTCACAGTTTTGTCATGTGAAGCAATGCTCATCAAACAATAAAAATAAAATAAAAAAGGTACATTAATACAACTGATGCAAGACATTGTAATTGCTTTGTCATATAGTTACTAATTTGCAAATCCCTGACAACTTATAAATCGTGGATGTTCTTGCCTGCTTCCCCACATCACCTTTTGTATGTCATTTCAATTATACCAGGTAGGCTTTCTCATACCATATCTTTTTTGGTTATTTTTCTGAGTGATAGTGTTTCTCATCCAGTTCACCAGAAACATGCCTTCTAGGCAGTGGTCTAAACACATATGAGTCTCTCTAGCTGTCAGGATTTAATAGTAATAGTAAAACTAAGCAAGTGCATTGTTTAAGACAATTTTGAATTTTGTAAATGAAAATACTTAATTGTTTTCCCCTTGTCACATGGGAACAGCACAGTAAGTGCAAGATACCTTTAGTCAGTAGTTACCACTTATTGATGCTCTATGTTATTCTACAGAATGTCAGCAGCTTCCTCCAGGACACCCTCCAAAGCCCTGTCCTTGGCCAGCTTTTCTCTTTATCACCTTTTCTTGCTGTATGTTTATGGTTGTTCTGTATTCCAAGGACTCTTGTCTGTTGCTTTGGGCCACTTTCCTCTGCTCCACCCAGCTCCTTTTGTGGCCCTCTGATCTATGGCAGGGACTTCCTTGGCTACCCTACCCTCCTTCTGGAGTCACAGCCCCTTTGGTGCCATTGCTGTTTGGTTTTGCCTGGGAGACTTTGACGATGCTGGGAGAATGAATGGAGTTGCTATTTGGGTGAATGCAGTTATCATTTTCCATTGATTTCATTTTGGATTGTGGAAAGTGCACTGACATTACACCAGGGATTCTGCAGGTAATCCCTACCTCTTACATGGTTTTCTGACTCCAACAAGGATCAGTAAGGTTCTACTAACTGAATCCTGATTCAAAGCTTCACCTTGAAGCTTTCAAATTGATGAGAGATACCGAGTTTATTGACACCCAACCATCATGTAGAAACAGGCATGAAAGTACCACCTAGCTGAACGTAGGGACCTAGTGCTTGGGTTAAAATCGATATCTCAATGAATCAGGGACTACAAAATGCCTATGCCATTTTGAACACAAGCACTGTATCTTGCAGCCACTGCAGTAAAGTGTGTAACTTTATGTAGCTAATTGCCATAATTGAAAAAATCCATATAAAAAATGACCTTAGCTGCAGCTAGTGTTTCTGGGTAATTAAAATGCTTCTATACCTCAACAGTTCTTATTCCAAGTTCAGGAGAGCTTATTTATTTATTAAAATATTAAGAGATTTCCAGTCTTTGGAAATAGTTCTTAAGGATTTAACTTCTGCTGCCCATGCTGGGAGAAAAGCCAGTCATACAAATAGATCTGGTAGGCTTAACTGCTCTGGCAGAATATCTTTGTCTTGTGCAGGACTCTATGTGAACATAAGTAGGAATCTATTTACATTTATGAATTTTGCTCAGTTAAAGTAGTCCTAGTGAGCTACGTAGTAGCTTTATACGTGCTGAATTTAAAGCAAAGGCCATTTCGCAGTCTTGTTCGTATGCTTTCAATTCAGAGATATTCAGATTCTAGTCAACAAACCTGTTTAGCTGCTTGTGTTTCAGAGGTTTACAAGAATAATGAAAATATAATTACAGTCCCTGCTTTGTACTACACAGGTAGGACTGGAGTTAAGTAGATACTGTTCTCTGTTGTGTAATCAGCTTTTGGTGGTTACATTATCTGCTTTGAAGACCAGTAACATTGTTGCATGCTTGTAAGTGCTGACTTCTGTACCAAGAATGGTGTCCTATCCTGTGTGCTTCATTTCCTTTGCTCTATTACCCGTTACAGGCATGGAATTACCCTTCAGGGCCAAGCATACAGTCTTTGATGGGGAAGGAGCGGGGTGGAACACTTCATCTTGAAGTACCATTTTAAGAATCCAAATTATGTGATTTGAATATGAGCACAGTTATGAAAGGAACAAATTGCATCTGGATTTGAATATTGTGTCCTTTCCAGCTAACTCGGAAAAGTTTTACTTAGTCACTTAAATATCTCAACAGTGTACTTCATAGGTGAAATGTCTAGATGACTGGGGAAAGTGTGGACTACTGCTGTAGGATTCCTGTACTTGTCCCTGTACTTACACTACTCTTGTGTTATAAAAAAGTAAGCACCTTGACTCTTAAACCTCTTTTATTTTGTTCCTTCCCCATGAAATCTGTGTAAGTCTTGGATTTCTGCTCGCCCTTGAAGATTCTTGGACTTCACCTGCCTCTGCAGCCTGCCAGTTCTCCCCCAAACATACTGTGACAAGTGCAGCTTTATTTGTAGTTCTCTTTACTCCACTCTACTGGTGCTGGTTTTCCCAATCTTAATATATTATTTTTTCTTTTTTCCCTGCCATGTTGTAGGCTGTGTACTCAAGTCTTCTCTTTCTTGATCTCCTGCTGCCTTCACTGGTTGGCACATTTCCTGGATTTCTTCCCATCTCTGAATTTTAGCACATCTTTCAGCCTGCCTCACTGGGGGTGACTCTGGACAGTTCACTTGCTAGGGCCTGTCTTTTGGCATTCAGCCTTTTCTCTAGCTCTTCTGCAGTTAAGTGCAATACCAGCACACTTGGATGTTTTGTGGGCCAGAATCACAAAGTTAAATTCCTGTATGTCTCTCTCTGAGTTTTTATTTAACTCTGTATCTTTACATGATGTGCACTCCCACTTGTCAGCGTCTTCATCTACTCACTGATAATCCTCCTTGGACTGATTTGTAAATCCACTATCTCTTTTTCTTTCAAGTATTTCTTGAGACTCATTTCTCTAAAGATAATGTAAAAGATAATAAGTTAGTGTAGGCACAGTAGGCATTTCACTGTGAATGTGTCGTGTTCAGCTCCACGCTAGATACCGTTTGTGGCTGCAGTCTCCACTGCAGATGAGCCCTCGATATGAAATTTTCACTGCTGAAGTGATGTTTTGCATCAGCTTTGTTTGTAGGAGATTATACAAGACACAGACACTAAAAAAGAAAGAAACCTCTGTTCTGTTTCAAAGAAAATGAAAAATTCATGAAATTTGACTGGTCCTATTTGGGTACATAATTTTACACTCAGATATTTAGGCAACCTTTACCTGTGTAATGATTTGAGAACCTATATTTTGTTGCTGAACAGGCAAGTGAATGAATTTACTTGGGAAATCTAACCTTGCAGACATGCATGCTTAAAGGAATGGGACTTTAAACTTCAAATTACACTAAACTATGAGTTTCAGTTCCTATTATATTTAATATCCAATGCGGTGAGAGGCATAAAGGCACATAAGGTAGCTGATCTGTCATAATTTCAGTTAATATAATTTATGCTTATGGATGGAATTAAATGTATATTTCAGTATAAGGAAAGACTAGAGGCAAGAGCAGTATTAAAGAAAAAAATTTCAGTCATTTGTGACATGCTTGCCTGTCTTTTCAAAATCTCTTAAAACTGACACTCTTGTTGATATTAGCTGCTCCTGACTTGCTGACTTTTGTTGACATGTGCCATCTCCTTTCCTAAATCACTTGGACTGCTTTCTGTGGTGTACTTTCAAAGGAAATTATTTTGAACCTCAAACAGTAAGTTTCTTTGAGATAAGAAATTTTAGCTCAAGTATTCTGATTTTCTTTGAATCCTTACAGTAATCAATGGTGTGAGCTAACTACAATATGGACCTATCAAGTATTGATAATTTCTGTAAAAGCAATCAGTTTACATTTATTATAAGAACTTGTCTGTTTTGTTTCTTTTTAAACCCACAGATGTACTTAGTGATTTTTCCAGAGGGGACTCGTTACAACCCAGAAATACCAAAAGTCATTGCAGATAGTCAATCATTTGCTGAAAAGGAAGGTAAGCACAAAATGTTTTGAAGTAATTCTTAGTTACGGTGTTAACGTATCTTATATAAAGTTGTTATATAATCTGAAGATAATCTCACCTTAACTGGACTGTTAAGCCTGCCTGATCGGTATTTAAAGGGTTAAAATGGCATAAACTAGTGTTCCTCTCACCAGAAAGTAAGATTATAGTAGCTCATGTACAGACATGTCATGCATTTCACAATGGGCAAGAGTAATAATATTCCGGAAGGCTCTCCATAGTTTCTGCCTATATCTGTGTATTTACTTATTTTCTCCTTCAGGGTTGTAGGAATTACCTGCACTGAATCAGGGCTGTTCCACCTAAGTTGATATTGTGGCTCCAATTACAGTTATTAGCGAATATAAAGAATATTTTGCATAGAGATTGTTGTGCCTTAAAAGAAAAGGTCTTCCATCACTTCATTTTTAATTAGCATTAATACTCCTGTGGCATTTTGGTTTTCTTCCTCTCTTATCTTCCAGTCTCAACCTTCTTTTGGTTGAAGTTTATTCTGAAGTCACTTGGGTTGCTGGCATTGTCTCTATAACCACAGATGGAATTAGTTCATCTTTGGAAAGGCTTGCAAAAAGCCAAGGGTCCCAAGCTTTTTCATATTTTCTCACATCATATGCACAGTACATGTAAACTTGTAAGTCCAACATGTTCGGTGAGCATGTTTCCTGGTTTTGTTTTTTCCTGTTGACCGAAAGTGAAATAATTCACTCTGAAGGTAAACAAAGAATAACAAATAGGTCTGGTAAATTCATTCCTGTGACACGTATGTGAATCAGCCTGTTGATATCATCAAGTTATTAAGTATTGTTAGCTCTTCTCTTCTCTTTTGGATAACCTATCCAAAAGGACACATGCTTTTTCTTCTTCTCCTTGGGAAGAATGGAATTTGTTTGCGTGTACGAGCAGGAGAGCTTAAGTCATAATGTATTTGTTCGTTGCTTCAGTTTCCTGTCGGAAATGAAAGTCAAATGTTTCATTTAGCTTGGCGGTTCTTTGAGAGTTTGGTGGGAGGTGGTGTTTGATAGGGATCTTTTTCTTCTCCTCCTTTCTCAGGGAAAAGATTTTTATAGCTATTACTTTAATTCACCTCTTAATTATATCTCTGCAGTCTGCAAAACAGTAAAACTCTGCTTTTGTGCTTTCGGAGCACCTGTTTGTTTCTTCTAGTGCTCTTCTCTTCAGTATTGGTCTGCTTTTATTTTGTAAGGATTACTCCTTTTAAAAACTCCCATGACAAATAGTTATTAAAAAAGAAACATCTCCAATTCTAGTGCAGAATCCTCTAGATCTGCCTTTCCTCACTGCGTAATTCTTTTATGGTTGGTCTTATTGTTATGTGGAGAAAATGGGAAGCAGTCTGCACAGAACCCTGCTCCCCTGCTTGTTCACATAGAGGTAGAAACGCCCTTGAACTGGAGCATCCCTCCTACAAGCGTGCTGACAAGCAGGATGGCTGACACCAAGAGCTGCTTCCAAACTGTTCTGAAGGCTGAGCCACGAGGCCCATACCCGTACAAGGCACGTACCTGTACAAGGCACATACCAGTACACCGGGGAGCTGTGAGGGTGGGGAATTCCACGTGGCAGCTGACAGGATGTGATGACAACTCCCCAGGGTCCCACCATGCTACTGTGCAGCACTGCTGGCCATGGCCTGTGGCTTCCACCCAGCAACCCCAGTGCCACCACAGTCCTGGGGCTGCAGCGTGGGAGCCGTGACCTCACCAGTCCGTCACTGCACGCTGTGCTGGTTGTGCTCCCTGTGAGCGTGTGAGCACTGTTATGTGATACTACTCAGCTGAACTAAAAACACATGATTCCACACTTGTCTGAAAGATTCTGGAGGCTTCTTATTTCCTACAGTTTTAGGAAGGGTAGTAATGCCCAGTAGTTCTGTCAGTCAGAGGAATGAGGACATACTGTAACTTACAGTTTAAAATTGCACTTCTTCATGGGGATATAGTGAAGTCTAATAATTTAGTCTTGTCATCTTAGTATATTAGTTACAGAGCACACTGCTTCAGGGTTGGCTTTACAGACATGTAGGGGAATTCTCTTGTTTGTTTTATGCCTTCAAATGTAAGCTTTATAATGATTTTTTCTTACATTTTTGCACAATTTTATGTTGAAAAAATAGTGCAAGTGTAATATCGGAAAAAGTGGTTTAATTAAGAAGAATTAAACTTGAAACTGATGATAGAACCAGAGCTATTACACCCAAAGATAACAAAACTATTCCTAGAGCACAGAGCACAAGCATAACTCATGTTTATCATGCTGTCTGAAATACTGTTTTTTACATTAGTTTTGCAGAGAGGAAGTATAAAAAGGTTTTATGGGATTTGTGTTTACTTTTACTGTCCATGAGCTGGATCCTCATCTAGAGTTAAGGTTCATTGGCTTAGACAGAATTGTTGGGCTGAACCTAATTACCTGCTCTTAGTGGGACCAGTTGATGAGCTACATCTCTTATCTTCATGGTCTTTTTATGTAAACACCAGTTTTGGACACAGTTACTGGCTCTTTGCAGTTGGTCCTAGGACCAGTTCAACAAAAAGAAATGTAAATTTAAAAAATAGCGGAGATTGACATACAACAGAATATTTTGACATAGCTGATTTCAACTATTATGTCTTTCCTCATTGGTGTGAATCTTATCTGTCTGTGAATAGGATGGAAAGACACCCAACAGCAAAAGAATTTACAGGTGCTTGCAGTCACCCTCTGAAGAGAGGCAACTTTTAAAAATGCTGATAATAATTTTCATGGTACAGTGTGTTTTGCTGTAGGACTCGGGTTCTTCATGAGATCTTGAATCCTAGAAAGAGCAGGTGATTTCCCTCTTTCTGAAACACAAAGAAATCAAATATACAGGGTAGGTCCAATTGATGTGGGTAGATCTGCATGATTAAGTTGAGGCTGAAGGCCATAAAGTACAGAGAAACTTGCAGGGAAGGAGTAAACTGTACTATTTTTAGAAAGAAATAAATGATACTGTACATTAATAAATTAAATCCATGGCCTATTTTTTCAAATTTGTCATTAACTGCTTTGCTAAGTTCAAGTTGAATGTACTGCCAGGTTTTTTTGTTTATTAAAACCAAAGAATGCAAAAAACATCTAGAGGTAACATTGATTAGAGTTAATGTGGTTTTCATGTTGGAGGCTGACACGTATATCAGCCTTCAGGCACTGATCAATTTGAAACAGCAAAACTCTAATTAGCTTGAACTCCATTGTAAGTTCTGTCCACAGTTGTATTCAGTTAGAATAAGCAACAGAAAGTTGTTTACTTCCCAGGAATACTGATTTTACTGTGATGACTGAGAATGCTGACATTTAGGGATAATGCTAGTACCCCCAGAAACTCAAGTATTACTCATTTTACACATTTTACAAGTGGCAGAAGATTCCAGTCAGATCACATTCTTACCTGGGATGGAACAGGAAGTATTTTAAACACAGGATATGTTTGTTTGATTGCATTGGGAAAGCAAAAGTGCTATTCTTGAAGTTTTAAAAAGAAAGAAAAAATTACCTCTCTAAAACTAAGTTATTTGGTTATTTGTGGTATGATTAATGCAGGAGTTATTCATAGAACAAGTTGAGAAAATTATTCCTGTATTTATCTTTTTTGGCCAAAATAACAATATTTGCTGGGATTTCACAGCTACAGCAAACCACATAAGCCAGGTGTTGTCAGAATATTAGATGAAGATTTGTCAGGTTTTCTTCTTTCTGGTGGAGGTTTCCAAGCTGAAGGAGATGTGTGCCATGTAGCTGGATTTGAACCTGATACACCTAGTTGTCCTCTCCTGGTGGAAAGCAGGTGTCTGGGTGAGATGACTCCAGCAATTGCTACCAGGATGGGCTCTCTCTTTTTCTGTTTCAGTATGATTGGTGAATCCTGTGTTTCTAATGGGATATCTTGCAACATTCTCACAATCAAATATTTCTTCCTCTACTCTTTTGAATGACTAAGAATGTGATGTCATGTGTTTTTGCTCCTTGTCTCCTAAGCTTTTGCTTTCCATATTCCAGTATTTAAGTATGTAGACAGTAATCAAGTTCACTTTCCATTGTGTGGGAGTAGCCGACTAATGTGAAACCTGTCTTCAAAATCTGATGCAGTCGTTCAGTTGACTTACATATTGGTGACCCCTTTCAGGCTCTGATCTATGAGTTCAGGCATTTTAACAGTGCAGGATTTCTCCCACACTAGTCAGTGGGCTTGAATTGCTGAACAGTATTAATTTGTAGGTGGCACTCATATTTTCATGGGGATTTAACTACTCTTGTCATGATAGAAGTGGTAATTTTTATTGTATCTCTTTCATTCAAAATGTAAATCTTTTAAGCTTGTATCTTTTTAATGGTGTTCGACTATAGAACCAAATATCTATAAACCCCCACAAAATACATGATTACTATTTTTTGTAGCAGCTTCTGGTATAAAATTTATTCCATTTATACCCAAAATATCTGTGTGTAGATTTCTCATCATTTTGTAGTGGTCAGTCATTGAATTATAGAATATGTTAAGATGGAAGGGACCCATCAGGGTCATTGAGTCCAACTCATGGCCCTGCACAACACACCACAAACAACCACAGTTTCTTAGGTTTTGTAGTATGAATTTTATCCAGATGTTAAGAAATGGCAGTTTAGAAAATTGAAAATAAATAGGAATACTCCAAAGCCCTCCTATTCGTGATATTAGTAACTCTTAAAAGTCAAAGCCAAAGGGATCAGAAGCTTGTTAAATTTAACTTGGCTTATTTTTGCTGAAGGAAGACAAAACAATCTTCCCTGGAAAAAGGCATTTATGGAATTTTGTGTTAATGTTTAATTTCTAACAAAGGTCATTTAATCAAGCAAACATTTCAGGTATTCATTTATTATCTTTGTTGTTTTTATGCAGAAAAGTTGGTAATGTAAATGCTTTTTAATGCTAAGTTTATCTTGACAAATATCGTGCTTTCTGCTAAGATGTTTTTCTGTGCAGGATATGCTTATCTCAGAATTGCTTTTGCAGGTCATATAAAAAAGAGGTGTTTCAACTGAGCTAATAGAAAATGTTTCCCTTCCAGTTGGCATTAGTTTTAGATTGTATTCTAAAGCAATACAAAGTATTTAATGTGCGTAAATGTTATTTGGAACTGTCTTTAAAGAAAATAGCTTCTGGTGATATTTTTTCTATACTTACATGTAAGCAGGCTTAATCTAACAGTGCACATTTAGATATGGAAAAGAGAAAATAATTTTTAAAAAGAGTGGCGTATGGACCTTGAGTAGCATTTGAGACACCAGCCATTAGGATGAAGAAAGGGTTTCTGTTATTAAAAGTCATCCTTAGAAATTAAGTTTAGAAAAACAAGAAGCTACACTGTATTTCTGTAGATACCCATGACAGAAGAAAGTGTACCAACGTATGGTGTCTCCCATGTCTTGCTGTGGGATGGTTGTACTCCTCCTGAGATTACTTGCATTTCCTATACTTTAGTTCATGGTAAAAGAAAAACACTTTTTACAAGAGCATGCAGTTTTTTAATACTGCCATCAGCCAAGTCCTATTTATGTAAGTCGATGGAATACAAATGGATGAGCTCTCCCACCATATGTTATTTTATAAGTCTAACTCTGGTTTCAATAAGTAAAACTTCGATCACTGGAGGCGTTCCAGAAAGTTGGTGGGAACTCAGAGTTGGGTGGGTACTTGGGACATCACGCATAACTGCAAAGTTTTCAGTGTAATATCATCACTGCATACACATTCACATGAATTTTTCAAGTTTTAAACCCTGGTTCCAGTTTTTATGTTATTTTCAAGTACGCGGTTTTATAGGGGGGAAAAAACTCGAACCAATTCTGGCATCCACTTTCAGTGAGCACATAACTTCTGTTGATAAAATGTGGTCATGCTAATGTAATGCATAGGGTATTCTTAATTTAGAGCCGGGGGGGGGGTTGTTTTCATTTAAAAATATGGTGTGTGCACATCAGGGGTACAAATATGACTAATGAAGTCCAAGTCTGAAAATGTAGATGGTCTGCCTGTACTGAACTGCTCTAAGTTTTTGGCGTGGATGAAGGGAAGAGGAAGAGCAGTCTTTTCCATAGAGTTGTACTTAGCTACTATTATATGTAACTTCACCCTGAGAGGTTAGATAAATAATGTTTTGTTTGGTGGCTTTTTAGTTTTTTGTGTTTAGATGTAAAATTCAGTTCTATAGATGTTATTGATTTGGGCTTTTGTATTTGCCAAAGTAATTATTTTATTTAATTCAGTTTTCTTGCAGACTTTCTGAAGTAATTCTGCATCTTACTATAGTGTAGTAAATGTATGGTATTTGAAGTATCATTGCTCACCATATTTCTTCAGGTTTTGGCTTTTTTTTTTTAATGTCTGTTTATCAATCGAAATTTAGAAGAGCAAAGCTATATAGCATTTTAAGGTAAAGTATTACATTATTAGTAGTATCCAGTTCATTTTCTTTGGCATTTAAAGTAAAATATCATGACCTCAAATACTGTGACGGAGGTTCTAACTTAGTATTGCACAATGTTAGAAACAGTTTAAGCACAGTGTGTTTTGTGAATTGGGTGCAGGCAGCTTGCCAAGGTAACTATACTGTAACTACTTGGATTTAAATTCTGTTATGTTGATTTTAGCCAAGATCATCCAGTAATTGCAAGAATGTGTGGTAATGTTTTTATAAAACAGATTCTTTAAAAAGATGTGCTGAATTTGCTGCCATTTTGTCAGTATTTCTGAATAATGAATTATGGACTTTATTGATTTTATTTAGATACATACTCATTTTGTACTTCAACTCTCAAGAGTTCACTGGCATTGTGTGGAGTAAAAGTGGCTTATTCTCCAGTTGCACTTCACAGATTGTCACTGACCATGTTCATCACCAAAATTGGCCACGAATTAAAAAAAACTCAGCAGTGAATAGTCACAGATACCTAAATTAATAATTTGTCTAGAGGATTCAATTCTCACTGAAGCGTGTTTTCCCTTTTTCTTCCTTACAGTAATAGTTCGGTTAAGGGGAAGATGAGTTGGGCAGGAAAGGAATGATAGTGTTTTTAGAATATGTTTGGGAATTTGGCTCAACAAGAGTTGTGTTGAATGTAATATCAACACTAATAGAGTTGCTGACAAAACACTGGAATATTCAGTGCTTCATTTACAGAGTAAACATTTTGAAACATAACATAATTAGATGTTTGATGTAACAGTTCACAAGCTAAGAAAACACTACCACCATGTTATGCTTCAAAATATTTACATGATCCATATAACATTTTGCATAGACAGTTATCGCTATTGCCAGTAAAGCAATGACTTCAGAAAGAGTGCTAGTAAATACCCTTTTATCTCTGTGTTCACTCATGGAGATTCGTAGCAATATTAAGAAATTAAGATAATGATTTATATTGAAAATTTCAACTCTTAAGAATGTTAGAGCACTTTAGAAACTATCATTATTGTCCAGTGTTCAGTAGATATTTTCATAGTTTTAGATCAAAATATGCTTTGCCTAGCAAGGGAATTCAGTACAAAATCAGGACATATTATGTAATTCTTTGGATTCATTTTGCAAGCAGAAGGATATCAAAAGCAGTATCACAATACTTTTGTTTAGAAAAATTTCTGCATCATCTATTGGGAACCAGTAGCACCAATGGATGGTTCTTTAAAAATGGACTGAAAAGTAAGCCAATGAAAAATAGGCTAGAAAGGAAAAAACAGAATTTTATTCCAATACTTCTTTGTCTTCTCTGTTGGAAAGATAGATATCCTATAGCAAAACAGTGCAAATTTTTGCATAGTGTGATTTCTTTTTTTTTTCTAGAAGCCCTTTCAAGTAAGCATGAAAGAGCTGTGTTCAGGTCATGAAAAAGTTTTGGGTTTGGTTTTGTTGGTTTGCTTGTTTTCATTTTGAAAGTCCCTGTATATTAAAATTCTGGAAACAGAATTGATTCTATACTTTTGAGCCCAGTGTATTTTTATATTCCAAAGTGTGCTCTGGTGGAAGTGGTCAACTGAAGCAAAAATGGATATGAAATACTGCTGTTAAGACTTGCAGAGTGACATTAAACCTGATGTTCTTGTGTCCTTGTCATAACCAATCTTTGTGTCTTGGCCTGGAAAAGTTAAAGACAACAGTTAATTTCTCACTATGAATTTGTTAGTAGACGAGTCAATTGTAATAGGTTGTTCGCAGGGAAGCACAGAAGGTTTCCTCCTTCGTTTTGGTTTTCAGTGCTGTATTTCCCCCCCTCCTTGCTAAGTTTTCTGCTGGGATGGTGAGTAGATTAGGATTCAGTATGTTCACTAAATTGGTTTGTCCTTGGGAAGTAAAATGCTGTATGAGCATTAGGCGTGCTTAAAATTCTCTGTGCTTATGCCTCACTTGCCAGATCTGTTTCTGATACAAAATTTCAGGAGGTGATGCCTGTGTGTTTGGTATTTCTCAGCTAATTTGCTCTTTTTTTTAACCTCAGTTGGACACACATAAACAGTAAAGAGAAGTGCTGTTTTGTCACTCATGGGCCACATTAAAACTATTGCTGCTTCTAGAGCAGGAGCTATAAAAAGGGCTCTTTTGTTGAGCAGCCTTCCTCTCCTTAATATCCTTTGGGATTTGTTTCATCTTCGACATGCGTTCGGTAGAGCATATGCAGTGTGCACACATGCACCTTCTCTCCACTGTGAATTGAGATTGAACCTTTTGTGATTTTGAGCAGAGATGCCTGAAGTTCCTTGGCACGATGTTCCTTTTCTGAATGTAGTCCACTTTCCTTTCAAATACTGTATTTTTTAAATTTTTTTCCCCTCTAGGACTTGCTATATTAAAGCATGTGCTGACACCACGCGTGAAGGCAACTCATGTAGCCATTGACACAATGAAAGACTATCTGGATGCAGTGTATGATGTGACTGTAGCTTATGAAGGTACTGTGGACCACAAAGGGCAAAGGAAGCTGGCACCATCTATGACAGGTGAGTTGATTGATGTCTCTTAGGCTACAGCCATATACAGAACTGTTCATATACAGAACCAACCTCAGATGCTTTATAATGCTCTGAAGGTAATCCCCACAGTGCTTCAGCCATTTTACCATCATTTAGTAGGGCATCATTCTTCTAGGCTTTACAATAGTTACCTGTGACATCCCTGCCCTCCCCTTCCCTATTCCAATTCTGCAAGTGCTTTTTGAAGCCAAAGTGAACTTGGAGCCATAGGCAGCAGGTGCCATTTACCTTCATGTTTCTTCTAGCACTGGGATTTGGCATTATTTTCAATTCCCTTTGCTGTGCTGCATATGTGCACAGGTACATATGTACATCAAATTGCTGAAATGTGTATTTTAAAAGGAAAATGTGTAGTAGTAGTAGTAGTATTTTACTGGCAGTTTTTCAATTTGCTACATATACCCAGTGACCTTACAAACAGTTAACAGCATTTTATGGATGCAGGCTTCACTTGCTGTAGTATTTTAAACCACCTGCAGCACCTTAAAAGAATCAGGTAAATTAGTTTTATATTCCTTGAGTAATCTAACCAGAAAACAAGTGCTGGGGTTTCTGTAGGGGAAAACCCTGGGATAGAGCACTTCAGGGTTTGCTCTTTATTATGCTTGGTGGATAACTTTTTTTTTTCCTACATAATTCATTTGCCTGCACTGATACTGGAGGGCCAGACATCATCTTTCTTTCCATTTGTAGTTGATGTGTTACTCAGCCATATCTGTGCCTGACTTTCTGTTGCTGGTTGGCTCAAAGTGGAACTTCTAAGTCTTTTGTACTACTGATACCAAGTGGGGGGGGGAGGGAAAGCCACAGTAGTTCCACAGAGCTGTTCAGAATTTTGAGCAAGGGATCAGTGTTGACTGAGGGATCTGCAGGGTATTTCTTAGCTAACTCCCTGCTTCTTGGCTCACTCAGTGTCACTGGGACTTGTTCCTTCTGCTGCTAAAAATAGTTTGTAATGTGGCTGTTTCCATATCACTTCATTAGCAGGTGTAACTCCTTGAGTCACATGAACTGCTTCCAAGTGCTATGTGATTAGAAATTCTGCAATTGTCTATTTTTACATTTTCACCCTGTTTAATAGTCTTTTGGACAGGTGAGCAACAAAACTGTTAACACTGTATATTGTTAACTTAGAGTGTACTGTAAGGTCTTAGGATGGTTTTACTTTATGTACATTTTGTTCCTAATGGGCATTTTTTATGGCTAAATGTCAAAAGTGATTTCAATTATTGAAAGTTTTTAAGTATTTTTTTAAAATGCCTTATGACCCTTTTACAGTACCATTTGAAGACTGGGCAGTCTCTCTCGTCCCATCACCCAACTCTTTTTAAGACCCCCTTCAAAACAAATAGGATTGTTTCTCCTTCCCTGCAGCATATCTTGTTTCATGACTTAATTATTATGCAGTTTCAACCATTCTCATACTGAACTTCTCACTGCCTGATGGTTAATTAGACTATTAAAATGTCATAACCTAACGATAAGATGGCAAATGTTCAAATTCCTTGTAAGACCTCTTCACCTATTGAATCTTCCAGTTTGCATGAAGCATGATATATTTATGGAACAGGAACCAACAAATTGAATTTCCCTGTTGGCTGTTTCTTGTATCTGGAGTCAAGCAGTAATCAGATGGTTTGGGGTGGCTACTCCACATCCAGCCTTTTGGAGCCTCCATGGCAGGCTGTCCAGGCATATCTTTGAGCCAGGCTTGTGTTAGGGCTGGGGTAATTAGAGTCTCAGCCTTGGCTAAAAACAAGGCAATAATACAGAATAAAGTGCAGCCAACCACATTACAGAGCAGATAAACGATATATCTATCCAGGGCATTCCATGTGATTGTGGCAGTCACATGTATTCCATATAACATAAATTATGTAGATTAAGAACACTTTATAAATTACAGTGTGGAACATAGTTGTCATTCTTTTAGGCCCTCCAGACAAAAAGTGGGAGAAAAACAATTTCTGTTCTAAGAGATCAAGATCATTTCACCATTTGTTATCCAGAAGTCCAGCAGCTGGTCTGTTCAGAAATATAACAAGAATTGAATTAGGCATACTTATGCATTTGACATTTTTTAGCATTATTGCTTTTTTGCAGTACTAATATGTGTTATGCATGCATGAAAAGGACATTATTTCATATGAACATTTTGTATTTGTGTCCATGCTGGTTGAGAATTTTGTTTTTCATTCTCAACGGAATAAAATGGCAGTGCAATCCTGGTAATTTTTAAAAGATAAGGTTGACATGTCTTTTTGAATCTAGCAACTCTGATTGAAATTTATTACATGGAAAACAACCTTCTGATAAACACAACTCTACTTGAAGACTTCATTTCCCATACTATGCCATTTCCCATGTGAATGAAATCTGAATTCCACACAGATAGAGTGTATTTCTTGAAATACATTTTAATTTCAGTTCTATAAATCGCAATCCCTCAGACGGATCTGTGCCACTTCTGGAAAAACTCATACTTACCTAGGACGTGGTCAACTCTTGGCTGCTGTCTTCAGCAGTAAACAGAGCAGGTTAAAAAGAACATTTTAGGGATTGTGGGGAGTATTGTCACGCTTTGTCTGATCACTTGTGTTAGCAAACTCTAAATGGGAAAAAAATTCTGAAGAAAAAGTGAATTGCATTTTGAATTTTGTAATATGCAGCTCTAGTTAAAACAGTCTTTCTTAGCAAAATTGGATTTTTATTTTTTTTTAGGCCAGCAAGCTTAAATATCATGGTGTCGACATGCTCAACAAGATTAAAACAGAGCATAGTATACTAGCAACTGGAAAATAGGCATTCACCATCAGAACAAAAGTGAATAACAGACATACCTGATAACATGGTACCATTTTAGAGCAAGCAAATTATGATAGTATGGTATATCCTTCCAAATGTGTTGAACTATTTTGTCACTATTTACGCATTTTAATGTTTTGTTAGCATTTTCCAGCTGCAAGTTGTTTCTTTTAGAAGAGATCAAATTTGATTGGTCTTAGACAGGGACTAAGATTAGTTTAGCTTTAGACAGGGATGTTGCTTTCTGCTGTTGCTTCACATCCAGCTGTGACCAATGGATGCAATTTTTTTCCTACCATTTATTCACAATTGATTCCCTTTCATTACAACAAGTTTGGATCTTGGTACATTTCCAGTGGAAGTTTTCTAGCACATGGCAGCCTTTCCAAAGAATAGTGACTTCCCAGTGATTTCTCCCCTCTCACTACTGAAGATGGCTTGTCCAGATCATTAATGACAGAATGCCATGGTCCTGCTTGGGGAGGACCATGCTGCTAGACAGTATTTACTGTGGTCATTAGAATAAGATGCAAATGGTCATATTTGCACTGAGGCACAGCTGAAGTGCATCTCAGGTGTTGAATTCTCTAAGAACTGTTTAGAAGGGAAAAGGAGGAGGGGAAACTCTTGCACTGAATTTATTGATACTGTTTCACTACACTATAGTCAAGTTAAAAGTAGAAATAAGTTAGGGAAGATAGAATGAGGTCTTAGTTTTCCCCCTGCTGAATAAATGTCCTGAGAGTTCACATCCAGCTTTGTCTGGTGTTAAGGGGCAGATCTTGTGGGACATGGGAACTATTATCCTTCTTGCACCTGAAAGAGCATTGTATACACATCTACATCTTTATTATTCTGCCCGAAGGCTTTAGCATAACCAGATGGTATTTATCTGGCCATTGTAGATGAAAGAGTGTGTGAAATAGCAGCATGTGACAATGATAAACACTGAATAAAAATAGCAAGTACATATAGACTCTGTCTTAAAGAAGTCAGAGGAATTCCTGAGAATTACTGACTCTGCGGTATATCAGTTCCAGAACAAACACTTTGAAAGTATACGTATGTGTGCATTTCTGAAAATCTGTACATCACTTTGATCAGTATAATTTGAGGAGGTCAGACTGGCCCAGCTTCCCTACGGGAAAAAACACTTTTCCAAAACTTGCACTTTTGTTAGGACCCAGTTAGACTGTGAAGTACAAGAAAATAGAAAACAACTGGGGGAATAGAAAACAGTTTTTGTCTGGACAGTGGCCCAGATTTGATCACATCCATTGTCTTTCAAGATCCAAAGAATGATAACAAGCATTTGCTTATAGATGTGTTGAAAGAATTAAAAAGCTAAATTACTAAGCTCCTAAACAGTAAGAGGACTGTGAAACAGTCTGAAGTAAGTTTTATAGTGATGAAATGGCTAATAATCTGTTCAGATCTCTGCTAGCTGTCATGTTCTTACTGCATGAAAGAATATTGAAAAGTAAATGTCATTTATTTTAGAGTAATCAAAGAAAGGATGTAGATTAGAACTGAGGCTGGACATCAGCACTTGAGAAATTTGTATCAAGTGTACAATAACTTTTTAGTATGTGCAGCAAATCTCACATCAAGAATGTGTCATTCTGCATCTGTTGAAGCAGAGTTTAAGTAATAACTACCTTTCATATTTCAAAATGTAAAACTTCCATTGATGTTTTTGGAGGAACTTTGATAACAACACTAGTTGGCAGCATACTTCTGTGGTGGTTGGGCTAGATGGTCCCCAGAGGTCCCTTCCAACCCTAAAAATTTTTGATACTCTATCTTACTTTTTTCCTTTAGAGGGAAAACCCTAGGTTTATTTTGTGCAAAATGTTAAAATGAAACTTTTTTTAATTACATGATTTCACCAGGTACCACAAAGTAAGTAAACAGTCATTCAGTTTTAACTGAAAGCATTTTCACTTGTCCTTTAGGAGTAGATCTGTCATTTTAGATCCTTTGTAATTCCCTATTAGATGTAGTTTGAGTAAGATGAAAACTTGCCTGTTAATTTGTGGGTGACTTACTTGAAATGACACTTTCAACACAGATGTGGGCATGCGCGTCAATATTCTGCAGATAAGGACAGTCTGGGTAAATGCAAAGTATTTTCATACTGTAAGAGTTAATCATTGCACTTCTGTTCAAAACCAACAACATTTCACTGAAGAGCAGCATCAGTTTATGGGAATATTTTCAAGCCTTGCTGTAGTTCTTCATATGACTCCAGAATCAGAGAAAATGAAAGTCAGTCTGAGCATGAGTAGCACCTTTGTTTCTTTACTCCTCTCAAAACAAGGACAGAAAGATGACTGTATTTGGAGTTCCTGTAGCCCAGTTTCTTGTCTCTACCAACAGCCAAACTCAGACGTCTGAGGAGGAATGCAAGATTAACACTGGTATAAATGATTCTTCCTTTTCCCAAATCACAAATACCCATGAGTGCTGCATCTGTGTGTTAATAGCACCCCCTCAGTGTGGGTAATAACCCCTTGCAACATTCCTCCAAGCCTCAAGTGTGTGTTCCTCTGAGTGTAGGCCAGGACTTGTTATACCTCAGTATAACAAGTATACTCAGTACCTCAGTTATTCCCAAGCAGCTCCTACTAAAGGTAGGCATCTGTAGCTTCCCTTTGGGAATTTGTGATCTGAAAGCACACAATCATCAGAAAACCTCTGCTACACAAAGTGGCTCTTGAAAGTATTTACACTGGAGATTCATAAAGTTTCCCTGCACCCTGGACCTCATGCACATGTGAGAGGAAGCATTCCGCTCCCCAGGCAGCATTTATTTACAACAGCTCAGGGAACTCCTCATCTTTATGCAAAAGTGTATCTGAACCCTGAGGATAACAAAAACAACTTTAATTTCTTCACACTGTCAGGTTTGGACAAAAATATGTTGCTGCTTTGAGAGCCTGTGTTTATTTTTGCTTTTTTGTGTATCACAGTCATTTTCTTCTCTTTGTGGTGCTGTTCTCTGTTTATCAAAACAGACTGTCTGAAAGAAAGGCAAAAACATCAATATAGCAGTACTGGCATAGTTCCTAACAGATCCTGTTTTTTTGCTAGAGAGAACATTGTTTTGAACTGGTCCAGCTCTTGTATCTTTGCTTGCCGTTTTTTTTTAACTGCATAGTTCGACTTTTTTTTTTCCTCACTTCTGAAACTTTAAAGAAGTTCTAAGGAAGACACAGGTATCTCCTAAATTTGCTCATTTTCAGTTACCAGTGGTGGAATACCCTTTAGATGTAATCCACAGACCTAACCTGATCCAGGTTCTGTTCCTGGCAGCCTGTTGATCCAAACAGTTAGGCTTTTGTGGGAAACCTCCTGCTAACTTGGCCAACATAAAATATTCACGTATTGTTACAGAGCAGTACAAAGGCCAGAGTGCATCTGTTAGAATAACAGATTAAAGCCACTTTAAGATTGTTTCCGTGAACTCTAATGTGCAAGTACTGTGGGTCTTCATGAAATACTATCTTGGATCAGCAAGACAGCTTAAAGTGACACTGCTGCTCTCCAGTGTACAGAAAACTATATGTACCACGTTCTAATAATAATTTTAAAAGATTCTTTAGATCTGAGCATATTCAGGAAGGTACAGACAAGTGATCATTTACCCTTGAATTTGCAGGATTTGTGGAGCTATAGTTCTTAACTGATATCTTCAGGATTTTTATATATATATATATGTATTATTTTTTTAAGCTGTCATAACCTTGCTTTTGCTTCCCTTCTCCAAACCAAAAATCAGCCTCTTTAGTGTCTCCTTGTGTGTTATGTAGGGCTTTTTCTCCTTAAATGTTTTAGTTGGTCTTTTCTGTGGCCTTCTCTGAGTCTGCTACATCCTCCTTCAGCTACAGAGATCAGAACTGCACACAATATTTAAATGTGGATTCATAATCTTTTTCTGTATCTGCAGAGTGACTGTCTTTGCCCTGTTCTCAATGTCCTTTCTGGTGCTGCCCAGTATTTGGGGAATTTGGGACTGCTGCTGCACAACTGCGAGGATGGCTTCAGGGAAGGGTTAGCAACTCCCAGCTGTAACCACCAATTCCAAGTTAAGCATCATGTAATCAGAGTTTCGGGGGTTTTTTTCCCCATATTTGTTTACACTGAAGCTTGGCTGCCCCATTTTCACCCTGTTTGTTCAGGTATTTGTTCTCAGACAACTGCAAGAGAAGTGTAGGGAACAGAACAAAGGACTCTATGTAACCTTTGTTGATCTCACCAAAGCTTTTGATACTCTGAGCAGAAAAGGTTTGTGGCAGATTCTGGAGCGATTAGGATGTCCCCCCAAGTTTCTTAAAATGATCATCCTGCTTCATGAGGACCAGCGTGGCCAAGTCAGATATGCCAATGCACTTTCTGAGCCCCTTCAGATAACGAATGGTGTGAAACAAGGCTGTGCACTTGCACCAACAGCTACTTTATGCTGATGATGCCGCCCTCGTTGCCCACACTGAAGTAGCTCTGCAATGTTTAACATCCTGCTTTGCAGAGGCTGCTGAGCTTTTTGGGCTGGAAGTCAGCTTGAAGAAGACAGAAGTTCTCTATCAGCCTGCACCTGAAGAAGTCTTTCATCATCCCCATATCACCATTGGAGATTCAGAGCTCAAATCGGTCCAGCAATTTAATTACCTGGGAAGCATCATCTCCTGGGATGGTAAGATTGATGCAGAGATAGACAACGGGTTAGCAAAGGCATGTAGAGCTTTCGATAAACTCCATAAAAGAGTTTGGCGAAACAATCACTTGAAGAAAAGTACAAAGATCAGTGTTTATAGAGCCGTTGTACTGTCCACTCTTTTATATGGATCTGAATCATGGGTCATTTACCGCCACCACTTACGACTCTTAGAACGCTTCCATCAACGCTGCCTCCGTACAATCCTAAACATCCACTGGACAGATTACGTGACCAATGCATCTGTTCTTGAACAGGCAGCAGTTAAGAGAACTGAGGCCGTGTTGCTGCGAACGCAGCTGCATTGGGCAGGGCACGTCTCCAGGATGAAGGACTACCGCCTCCCTTAGATTGTGCTCTGTGGTGAACTTGCCACTGGCTGCCGCAAGAGAGGAGCCCCGAAGAAGAGATATAAGGACTCCCTGAAACAACATCTCAGCCTTGGCCATATTGATCACCATCACTGGTCTGCTCTGGCCTCCAATCGGGAGGCCTGGAGACACACTATCCACAACGCTGCTGCTTCTTTTGAGAATACACGCAGGATCACTCTCAAGGAGAAAAGACAACGCAGAAAGAACCATATCCCATTGGTACCACCTGGGGAGTCATTCTGCTGTGCCTTTTGCAACCGGACGTGTCCATCTCGCATTGGCCTTTTTAGCCATCAGTGCGCTGGTAGCAAGCGTGGGTAGAGTCCTTCACAAATCTTCGTTTGCAAAGCCTAGCCATGATGTTCAGCTTTGAGGTCCTTTTGGAGTTCAGCCAGCATTTGACTACCCATAAGAGCTTAGGGTCTTCTGAAAGAAATGTGAAAAACTGGAGAGTTCACTGTTTGCTCCCTTCTTCAACTCATCAGTGATGACACAGAGTAAAACCAGTCCTAGCATCGATCCCTGGAGGACCCCAGTTGCCAAATCTTTTCCATCCTTAAGTCCTTCCATTTGATTCCTCTCCTTTAAGCAGCTTTTGGTCTATAAAACATCATTTCCTCTAATCCCGTGGCAGCTTAATTTCTTTAATAGCCTTCAGTGTGGAACTCTGTCAGAGGCTTTATGAAAATTCAAATATATCATGTCCAGTGAATCCCCTTTATCTGCCTGCTCCTTGACACTGTTGTAAAAGTCCAGCAAATTGGTGAGGCAGGATTTCTCTTTACAGAATCCACACCAATTTTTTTTCAACAGACTGTGATTATCTCTGTGCTTAGTGATCTTATTATAGAGCCTGCTGTCTTACCCAGGGATGTAAGACTCTTCAGTTTGTATTTCCCAGCATCACCTCTAAAGCCTTTATTTGTAGAAGGGAAACTCCCCGTTTTTCTGGCACAATGGTTGTTTGTGGTGATAGGTTACACATCTTTGTTTTCAGAGTCCACATTTGAGAGCTTTTGGATGAATGCTTTCTGGTCTTGGTGACTTCCTGACATCAAACTTATTTATTTAGTCTAATACTTTCTGTCTGTTTACTTATTGGTCTAGTTCCTTTCAGTGATCTGGTACAAAGAATGCAGTGGGTGCAGGAATCAAACAGTTTCAGCCAGAAAAAATATTGCAAATATCTGAGCTTCTCTTGTAAGGGCCTGTACTTTACCATGAGTGCTACTCTTCACACCTTTGTCATCCAGCAGTCCCACCATTGACCTAGCTGGTTTACTGCTTTTAATATATTTTTAAGAGTTAAAATAGAGCACCCTTGCCATTTTTCAAGTTTCATTTTGGTCCTTTTAAGTTTATGCTTACATTTGGCATGAGCAGTTTCTTGGCTTTTCCTTATTTGGACAAGCTTTCCATTCCTCCAGGAGGGAAAGAAGGTAGGAGTATAGTCGTAGCCTCCTTAATTTTCCCATTAAGCCATAAAGGTGTTTTTCAGACCCACCCAGACTTTTCCTTTTGCGGTGTTATACGTCTTTTACGGGGTTTTTATTGCACGCTTTTCTGGGGTTTGGTATTTAGTGTTTTGGGGTTTTTTTACCAGCCTCGAGGTTGCCTTCTTTTGGACGGTTTCTTTTAGGGTATTTTGATGCTTTGCCTTTCCTCCCATTACATAGTTCCTTTAATTCACAGAATCATTAAATCCGGCAAATGCTCTGAGATCATGAAGTCCAGCCTTTGACCAAATACCATGCCCACTAAACCGTATCACAAAATGCCACGGCTGTTCATTTTTTGAACACTTCCAGAGGTAGTGACTTTACCATTTTCCTGGGCAAGCCTCTTCCACTGCTTAACAACACTTTCAGTGAAAGTTTTTCCTTATATCCAACCTGAATCTCCCCTGGTGAAAGTTTAGGCCATTTCCCCTTGTCCTATTGCTAGTTGCCTGGGAGAAGAGGCCAACCCCCCAAAATTCTGCATTTCTGTGCTGGATTCTTTCTCTACAACACTGAAATTAATTGTACTGTAGTTCCAGAGCACTTCTTACTAACACTGTGTACCACTCAAGACCACACCAGGAGTGGCATCTTTTCTTGTGGGTTTCGTTACTAGTTATTCCAGGAAACAATCTTGGTGGTTTTTTTTTTCCTGTGGTGTTTTTATGCAATTGGTTGGCTTGGTTTGGTTTGGGTTTACTTTGGGTTTTTTTCCCCACTCATTCTGATGAAGTATCGATGCAGTTCAATAAGCTGAAATCTCACACTCCTGCTGTCAGTCCTGAACTTGCAGGTCTCAGTCTGGCTTCACAGTTTCTGCTCACCTATTATCAAACTTATTGGGAAGTGATATAACATATTTATCTAATATATACTTTTATTAGAGCCTAGGATTTCCATGCAAAAGGATTTCATTGTGCTTCTGCCTCCTTATTATAGAAAACTATTATACTTTATATAATCTTTCATGCACAATACTATTGTCTCACTTGTAAATCCTCTTCAGTCATTCCTAGAAATCTGGTAGCCCCATAATGTTGCATGCTCCTGCAAGGCCCCTGGGTACTTGCCTTACAGGGGGATCTCTTGGTGCCGGTAATTCTTGTTCTATCTTCAGATTTAGGCATCTCATATTCTACAGAGCTACACTTGTGTTGGTAAACTTCTGAGTTTTGCCCTCACATTGAATTTTATCCACATCCACCTCATGCTACATCGATATGAACAGGCTGCTTTTCCTGACCTTCAGCCTCGCCTAACTGCCAGTCCAGACAGTCTCTAACTTCTTCAGTTTTTGCATAATAATGATTCAGGTGCATCCCGTCCCTCACCTCAGAACATCCCCCGGCCCCTAAGTCACTTACGCCTTATGCCGTGCCCCTTCTGGCTCCATGGAGGCTGTGATCTCCGTGTGCATGGCAGGCCTTGCACAGGGGATTGGCAGTATTCCTGAAAGGGCTATTCCTCAAGTCCCAGATTTCCCTCCTGGCTGTGAGCTTCAGTCTAGCCTACACAACACCCCCTCCATGCTTACCTACATCAGCAGTACTTGCAGGTACTAGTGCTTCCTGCTCCTCCACTGCTGCCCAGATTAACTCCTCTGAGTAACCTTTGCTGGCCCTGGATGTTTGCCTTCCTGTCTGCCACTTTGCTGTACTGCTGCTTTATTTTGTTAGAGCAAGTCGTGAAATAGCTTCCTGTCAACTTAACTTGAGGTGATGGAACAGATGAAGCTGAGAAACAATGCAGCACTTAAATTTGTGTTTGTTTTTCTGTTTGATTGTTAATCTGGTGTACAAAGTAAATGGAAGTAGAGAGATGGGATTTTTTTCTTTTTTACAAAAAAAAGAGAGATATTTTACAAACTGCTTTAATAGATAAACACTAAAGTCCAGACTAGTGAAAATTTAAAAAATGGAGAAGTTCAGAAAGGAATGTCTTTGCTGTCACAGCTTTGCCTGTAAAACTATACATAACACAACACACAATGTTCTCTTACTGAAGAGACATACTTTTAAATATTTGAAAGGCTAGTTAGAATAAATACACCTTATTCCGATTTCAGATTCCTTTGATATCACTATCAGTTTATCATAAACATTACTGAAATCTGTTAAAACAGGAGAGAATTGTGGACTCTTTAAGTGAACATGATGATGTCAGGCTTCAGTTTGTCCTTTCTTAATTTTGAAGGACTTTGGCAATAATTACATTGCAGTAAAAGAGCCGATGTA
Source organism: Cephalopterus ornatus (assembly GCA_013396775.1). Lineage (NCBI taxonomy): Eukaryota > Metazoa > Chordata > Aves > Passeriformes > Cotingidae > Cephalopterus > Cephalopterus ornatus. Next base: position 29,186 of record VZRE01008705.1, on the reverse strand, counting down.
GGAGGTTGAAATCTGAGCTACTTTATTCCCATCGTATTTAAAGTGCATGTAAAAATAGACCTCATTAGTAATTGAAAACTGGAGTATCTGCTTAAGTGTAATGCCACTGTCACAACTTTCTTAAGGGGCAAGGCAAATAGTTTGGAGTGGTGGAATGAACCTCTGTGGTAGTACTAAGGGGAAGGTGATCTGAGGCCATTTGTATGTCTCTTCTCAGTTAAGATTATGTCTATGCTTTGGAGCTTCTGTTTTTCCTCAGTTTCCCTGGTAATGCTGGTAATTCCAAACAGAATTAATTGGCTTTTGAAGGTGAGGAGTTGAGAACTGTTAGAATTTTGTGGGAGCTCCAAACATTGGTTTGCAATTAAAAATCTTGTGAATCCAATTCCTTTCCTGGAGACTGCTGCACCTCATTTGTTAATCCTAATGCTGCACTGAATCCTTCAGCCCTGTGTTAGTGTGAAACCTGTCCCACAGAAGGAAGGACACAGTGTTACAGTTAAAGAAAAAAAAAAATGTTCAATCCACCTTATTATTTTTGATTTCTTCCTTCTGCTGTGGTTGGCCACTAGAAGCATTATAAACATTCTGTGCTTGTATCTGTTATTTAGCCATCTAGAAAGTTTTATTGGGAAATTATCTCCCACACGAAAGTCAATCCACTTGGCTCCCACACAAGTTGTTAGTATTCATTTAAACCAATTGGTACACAGTTCTTGATTGGCTAATGCTGTCCTCAACATAATGTTTGCTTGTAATGCATGGTTTGCACTTATGTTTTGTCTCTTGGAGGAAAGTTCAGGCTTGCTTGTTTCTGTTGTTAATTATAACAAATCCTGGCAAGTTTAGGAATCTGAAAAGCCTGTCAGATGTTGGCCTTAAGGGCTAGTGTCCCTGAAGTTAGATGTAATTTGAATGCAATAAATTGCTTCAATAAGATTTTGTTTCTTAGCTTAATTGCATAAGTCTTTGGGGAGTTAAGCTAATGTGAAATTAGGAGTCATGGGACCACCAGTAACCTTTAGAGGTTGTGGTGATAAAATCCAGCTGTTTTTTCTCAAAATCTACCTCAATATATTGTCCTTATCTACTGGTGCTCTTATGTGATTGCAGTGACGTTTTAGATTGGGGAAAAAAATTTGGATTAGTTGCATTAAACCCTGATATGAATTGGATTACTAAAGACTAGTCAGATTCCCTGATATGCTTGGTTGCACGCATTACACTATTATCTGCAGATGTCCTGGATGCCCAGGCTTTGGCCTTGAATTGATATGTGGGAATCATGACCCTCTCCAGGGGAGCACCTGCAGTAGCAGATGCCACAGCCTTCAGTGAGGTTGTACTAAGCTCAAACTGCAAGAGAGAGTAAGGCTGTGGAAGAAAGCATTCAGATTTACAAAGGTGGGAAATTACGACTAAGTTTTAGGATCTTCACATATGGGGACTCAATTTAGATTGCTTGAAGAAGACCAGAGTGGGAAGTGGTAAGAATTAACTTGCATTAGAACTTGGGCACAAGGTAGAAAGAGAGCAGCAACTCTCAGATATTTGTAGAGGTTTTTTGCTGTCCAAGCAGATGTGTAGAATTGCTGCATTTCAGCTTGGGGCGGGGGTAAGGTGTTTCTTTTGAAATATTTATGATTTGAATTTTGATTGGCTTATAATTTTCCTTAATAATTTATAACTGAGGTTATAAGTAACATCAATAAAGACTTGTTTGTTCCTATGCAGAGCAACCTATGTGCTATGAAGCAAAAGAAACATACACTAGAAAATGCACAGAATGTTTCATATATCTTTTAAAGCTGGATCTTCAGCTCTAGCTGAATATGCATACTACAGATGCTTTTTATGGGCGTCTAAGTGCAAAAAGAGACTATCATCTGGCTTCCAGGCATTTGTTTTCTAGATACAGTTTTGCATGTTGTTAGAACATTTCACTTAGTAGTAATGCCATTCAAAAGAGGATTTGTACATCAGTGAACATCATAAGCGTTTAAGAGATGGATAATACATCTGTCATTTTAAAATATTAATAGTATGCTTTTAGGTGATCATATAGTCAATGACCTTCATGTAGTGACCTGGATAGTATCCTTGGAGAAACAGGCCTGAAAAATCCTTTCTTTCCATTAAAGCAAGAGGAAAAACCTGCTTTTAGATAAAAGAACACTGCTTTCTTTGTGGTTAGCAAAAGCATTGCACATAAACCTGAAGACAATGTCTACATGTACCAGCATTCCGGACTCCAAGTACTTAACTGGCCTGTCATCTAATAGCTGTAGCTAGGAGAAGGTTCTACCAGGAACCTCTTGGTGATGGCTGTGTTTGCTGCTGCATGGCTGAGGTGGACTTGTGCCTGGTTGCAGCCCTCAGCCATTTCCTCAGCTTATGGTGCAGGGCTGTGTTGCTCCCTTTAGGTTACGGTGCGGTTTGGTGAAGGGCTCTCTTTGCATGAACTCTAGACAGAACCACACACAGCACCTTACAGATTTGTGCATCAACTGCCATAAGACTTTAGTGATCTCTTTATCTCTTCTCCTTCCCTCTCTCTCTTCAAGCACACACGCACATTTGCATGAACAGGCTTTTAAAATTCCTTAAGGCAATTTCTAGTATATGATAGGGACTACTTTTACAGCAAAGTCCTTACAAATCAGTAATCCTGTAAAGATGAAAAATAAATACAGGGATATCTGCTTTGGCAGACAACAATAAAGATGTACATGCTGCAGCAATTATTTTGCACATTCATTCCTCAAGATACCCCTAACAGTTATGGGTCAAAGTCTTCTGTACATATGCGCTGCTGTCCAAAAATGTCAACAACCTAAAGGGACCACCCTCTCTGTGTTACATTTGTTGCTTGTCTGTATTGTAGGAAGGCACTTATGGTCCCTTTCCAAAATATGGAAACTATGCAAATTTCTGAAGACTTCCATCCTCACATCATGCATCTCTCTGTACAGGGATGCCATGGTTACTGCAGCACCCCTTGCTACTGGTAAATGCAGATGGTTACCAATACACACTCCACAGGATTTCACAGTGGTTACAATAAGCATAGTATTTTACAGTGTGCAGTATATCACAATAGTCATACACAGTATTTTAACCACTTATTAGTTGGAAGAAATCCCACAAGGCTATTTGAGTAATGGGATTTTGGTTTTCATTAATGCTTGCTTGGTAAATTTTTCTAGGGACAAATTGAGGAAATGGAGGAGGGGAATTCCAATAGGTCTGTCTCGAGCTTTTTAAGACAGAAGAAAAATGAAGGGATACAAAATGGAAAGCATCTTTTTGTTCTGAGTCTTTTGCCCTCTTATACTTTGTAATTAGAGATTATTGCTTAAACTGAAGCATACTTTCTTCTGGAGATGCTTTGGGAAATCACTGTAATTCCAATCCAGGAGCAAACAAAATTTAGATTTTAAAAAGGACAAGCAAAGAGGACTACTAACAAAATTGCAGGATGGATAACTACAGTATCAAAGTTACTGCATCCCACATTACTGAATGATTAGATTTCTGCTGAGGTAGAGTGTAGTTCAAGCACAACATTTTACAGTTAGCAGGATGCATTTTAGGACAATTCTTCCATGTTGCATGTGACCATGGTCCACTATTTGAAGTGTTTAGGCCAGGTGGTTTCTAAGTTCAGCAAAGTGCTCAGGATCTGAATGTAAGGAGGGGATGCTTTTGAGCACTGAAGTTAGGCTTCCAAGGCACGCACAGACAGATTTTTTTGGTGTATTCTAGACAAATAAATGCCCTACAGTGTTTTTGTGTCTCAGTCCTGTTGTTTTGCTCTCTTTTTAGAGTTTCTTTGTAAGGAATGCCCAAGAGTTCATATTTTCATTGACCGAATTGAACTGAAGGACATTCCAGAAGAGCAGATATATATGAGAAGGTGGCTTCACGAACGTTTTGAAATAAAGGATAAGTGAGTAGAAATATGTTGAACTTCCTGTTTCTGCAATCTGTCTTACTTCTTTTGTATTAACAGATACACTCATGATTTCTGTGTTAGCAGCAGTACCAGCTGTAAGGCTCTCTGAAGAGAGGGTGATGTTGGTATTTCTGTGTATATAATGTATCAGAACCTTGTGCTTAAACCTTTTGCTCAGGAGGTTGAGATTCCTGGGGTTTTGACCTTCCTTAGTTGAAGAGGTGTGAATCTGTGTTCAGGCAAGACTCATATTCATTTGAATACTCTCCATTTATCTGCTTGTAGTTGAGTCCTGTGCAGCCAAGAATGTAAGATGCCTGTGGTAGGCAAGCAAAAAAAAGCAGTGTGATTCTGTCCTTGTAGTCAGTGTTAAGTTGGAGTTAGGAGCAGGTCTTGATCTAATGTCTTCTGCCAAAATTGTTTACATGTTTTTCATCCAGACAGCGACTGGATCAAAACGCAGTTAACCCCAAAATCCCTACCTTCACTAGGGAAACAAGGTGAAGTAGAAGTTGCATTTGTCCATATTTTAATTGTGGCAGAACTAAAGTGCCTGGCTCCCTCCAGCATCTCCAGATAAGCTCACTAGTGAGCATATGCAGCAGATCCTAGGGGACCTTGTTCTCTGCAAGGACTTTGTACCTCAGCGTAGGATTTAAATATTGTTTGAGAGATGATGGTTTTATTTGCCATTAAGTCCAACTTAAGGAGCTGCATCTGTTTACTTTCTAAATCCTTGAATACGGTGTGTGAGACAGAAATCTCCCTGATTCTTCAGTTATGTTCTGCTTTAAAATTGTTCTGCCAGTCTCACATTCCATGGAAGTAAAAAATGGATTCATTTCTCCTGTGAACTTTGAATTCATGTAAAAGTTAACATGACTATCTGTAAGCATGGCATTGTTACTAAAGTGTCTTAGACATTTAAGATCACTAAAAATTTTTTTCTTTTTTCATTTTTGAAAGGAAGAAAGTCTGAATTTAATTTATATAGACAAGGAGGTGATACATAAAATAAAAGACTGTCCAATGTCCATCCCTTTAATTTTCTGCTGAAGACAAGCAAAACTGAACCCTGATTATCTCTGTCTCATAGTAGGCTCTTGTTCACTGGAACATCTTTCCTGGAACCAAAAGAGTCTGTCAGGCAAATTTAGAGATAGTTAAAACCCCAGAATTTCCATTTTATGAAGATGGTTTTTCCTCTTCCTTTGGTGTTCGGTGATTATCTGTGTGTTGTTTTGTCCTACAGTATTTCCCAGTGCTATGGGCTTTTATACTAAATGCTGAATGAAAAGGATTCTTTTCAATTTTTATGTTCACTGTTAAAATGGGTCACCAAGGAAAATATACCTCTATTGCTTACAAGCAAGGTTGTAACATGCAACATGTTCATAAGGTGTACTGATTGTTTCAACTTGCTACTGATGAGCTGCTACATATGGTGAGATCATTTGTTAAATAATGTGTGATTAGAAGCAGTTACTGGAGGAAAGTAAGTTGCTTAAAATGCCTTACACTCCTGTATGACTTTAACCATCTCCTTTTCTCTGCTTTTAGGTTACTAATAGAATTTTATGATGCGAAAGATTCTAAAAGAAGAAATAAGTTCCCTGGAAAAAGTGTTCATTCCAAACTAAGCCTCAAGAAAACTTTGCCGTCTTTGCTGTTTTTAGGTGGCCTGACTGCTAGTATGCTTCTGACAGAATCTGGAAGGAAACTTTATGTAAAAACATGGATATATGGGACTTTAATTGGCTGCCTCTGGGTTAGCATTAAACCATAAGCAGATGTTAGTCTCTAGTCAGTGAAATGTGCAGTCTTTTCTTGCACATTGCACCAGACCTTTTCCTGACTTTATAGAAAAAAAAAAGTGTAAATAAAGCCTTATTGGTCAAATATTGGAAATAATAGATTTTGTGACTTAAGCCTCTGTGTGGTTGGTCTGGGGAAAAGTAATGTAGATTTTCAGATTTGTTACTGATTTTTGCTGGAATAATGACAGATAAACTGAGTCATATGATAAATTGCTTTCCCCATGAACTAACATCCATCTCTCTCTGCAGATTTGAAGAAGTATGAATTACGCATAAGGGTGTCTTAAGTGGACCTGTGAATGTATTTACAGAGCTTAATTTAGGGTATATATTTATTCTTCTGATATTCATGTTGAATTTTCGTTATTCTTTGGTGCATTGAAGCAGCTCAGTTGCATCTGTCCCAGCCGTATCACAAATAAAATCAAAACTTATTTCTTCTTTTTTTTTTTTTTAATTTTGCTCTTCACTTTTAGCTAAATACTGTGTTCTTTAAAAGGGACTGCGTAAGCTGGCAAATCATGAGATGTTACCTGAAGCAGAATAAAATGTTCTTGAGAGCTACTGTTCATGGGGAAGCAGCTCTGTTTATCTAGTGCATGATTTTTGATTATACTGCAGTATTAGGTGATTATTTTACGTATGCAAAACATTAAATTGTACTGAGCAAACAGCTTCTTTTGCGCACCTCGTGTTTGTACATAAAAGGAATGTACGTGGTATAACAAAATGTTAAGTTTTTGTTTCTGGCCTAACCAGACTGTAGCCTCCCTTGTGTCTGTTATCCCTACCACCTTGAGTGTTTCAGCTGAACTCACAGACCTTTCATGTGTACGTGCCATAAGCAGAAGTTTCCTGTTACCTCACAGTTTTCTGGAAGCAAACTTTGTTGTTTGAGTAGTGCACAGAATTATTGTAACTTCAGGAGCATAAGGGTACGGTAACAAGGAACCTTCAGGTGTTCCTGCTAAATCCCAAGCATGTGCCTTTCCCACTAATCTGATTTAGCCTGATGTTTCATAACCTGGCAGTCATCTCCATGCTGTTGTATCACAGTAAGATTCACAGTCATTCTAGGTGATGCAGACTGCAGCTGGATTGAAGTTACAGGGTCAATGTATATGATTTGCACAGTAGACTAGTACTGAACAAAATGCATATTCTGTCAGTATTTCACCTGCTTGAAAGTATACTTTACAAAGCAAAATCAACAAACCCTGACTATCAGAAAGTCTGTGATTCCCAAGGCTGGTATTTTTGTTGGGGAAAAACCATTTCCTGATATCCAGGGAACAGTCTCTATGTACAGCAATGGGGTAGGAAAGAGGATGTATTTTATCTTCTTCCATTAGGGAATTGGACTCCTTGTATCAAAATGAAAGAACTAGAAAATATTTTTATATAACACTTGCAAGCTTTAAATGTGCATCTCTCTCTAGCTTCAGTACAATTTGTCTTGCTTTAGAGTCCATTGTGAATTAAACATCTCTTAAAATTATGTCTCAGTTTTTCAGATTCCATCATTGCCAGTTAATTAAAGATATGGCTTTTACTGTTTTTCTTTTTTTTTTTTTAACCTTATAATTACAGTTCCACCTTAAAATCATTCAGTACAACTTTCAGTTTAAAGTTCTGTGTGCTTTCATAATGGATTTTGTCACTGGAGTTATTTATATCAGTGATTGATTCAGGATATGTTGATGAACCATTTTAAAAACAATGACTGGGAACAATGTTGAAAAACAGTATTGTTATGAGGCTGTGAAACAGAAAAAAAAAAAAAGCCATTTTATGTAACAGCCAAATGTGCTTACATGTAGTTCTTCCTATTCTCAGCTGACTGTTACCAGTGAGTATAAGCAGAAGGCAGTGTTCCTATGTTAGTGTTTTCAGTCATGGAATGAAATTTTACTCTGACATGACTAAATTTCTTTGTAACAGCTAAGAAGAACATTTAATTATACATCAAAAATAAATGCAAACTGCTTAATTCATTTGTAAGAAAATAACTGCTATTTTGGAGAGCCTAATTACCATGAAATACTGGATCACTCTTGCTGTGTAAGTACCAGGAATATAATTGACAGAGTGCAGCGAACAAACAGGATGTTTATTTTGAACCTTATTCTCTTTGTTAATCTTTTTTTTTTTCTTGCCATTCATTTATAAAGTTTTGAAACTGTAATTTGCTGATGTATTTGGCATTGGGAGTATCACATGCTATTTCTAAATATGCACTGATATTAACTTGAAATATTTCTTCATTAAAATAAGAAGAGCCGATGCTCATTCAACTTTTCTGTCGTGTCTACTTGTTCAGTTTTTTCTGCACTTTCATGTTTGTAGCTTGGTTAATAGGAACTGCTTACACAAAGGCTATGAGTGTGGTTTTAAGTCCTTGATGGAAAGACTTGTGTGAGAAGCAGTCATTTGAAAGAAAACAACTTTGTGATTTTTTTTTTTTTTGCCATGCAGCTAGAAATGCGTTAGAATTGATTTGTGCTTGTTCCAATGCAGCACACCACCAGGTCTGTCAAACTGCAATAGCTTTTCACCCATGAACACTTGCGCCAACGTAACAAGCTTAATAATGTTCATTAGTGTGCAGGACCACAGTCCTGACCAGGAATTAGTCTCGATGGCAACAGTCCTTGGCCTGACACCCTGGCAGACAGTGTAGACAGACCCAAGGGGAGGGAAGAGGTATTGCAAACAAGTATCGGAAGTATATTGTGGTAGCAAATGCCACCAGAGTTTTAGTGCTATGTTGTATCTCAGAAGGACCCATACTTCAAAACCCTCCTTTGCCAGCTGTATCAGTGCCTTTAACAACAGCAATTTCCCTCTACACAAGTACTGCTCTGTTCATATGCACACACTGGATGTAAAACTTGCAAGACCACCACTGTGTGCTAATTCTACAATGACATGCTTGTGTTTACTTTTGGGGAAGGGCTGGTAAGGAACCATCAACTTAAATAATGGAGAACACAAAAAGTGAAGTGACAGAAAACATTGAATGATAATAGATTGAAGAAATTACTGAGGAGGACATGTGAAGGGCTCCTGCCTGCTGCAGTCCTGTGAAGCATTTTCTTAACTGTAATACTTGTTTTTTCTCCTTTCGGTCAAACGTAGCATAACTGTAAAACTTCTTCAAAATTTTGCCCCTGATTATTTTTGTATTTTACTATGCATGGAATATATATACTCACTTCAAGGGAGAGAGAGGTAACAAGTAGAGAGAGGTAATGAGTTTGGGTTTGCATAATGAAGGGGACCAGGAGTAGGTTTGGGATTTTTGTTTTAGTGTTAAAAATGTTAAAAAAAGATACTTCTCCCACCACCACCTCCACATAAAAAACACTTTTAATGACAGAAATTTCAACCATGCCCAGAAAGGCAATAGAAAACCAGCTAATAGGTTCCAGATCTCGGCACCTGCTTTATAAAGGCTTTTCCTTTCTAAATTTGGAAACCACAGTTTGGTCGTAACCTGCAGTTCTAGGTCACTTTTTAGCAGAGCAGCTCTGGTGACAGGGCTTGAAGCAAACACAGTGGGGTTTCTCTTGTCCTCATTTTCTTGTTCTTGCCTGTCTCATCAATTTGGAGCTCTGTGGTCCCAGTGAAATGAGTTGCACAGTATGCTGAGCATAAGACAAAAGAAGAAATGGATGTTTTAAGTTTGTATAGTGGCAAAAATCATGCAAGTAAAACAAAACACAGAACAAATCCAGAGAAGGAAAAGCAACGATAATCTAATAATAAAAAAAAAAAAATTAGAAACATCAGCTCCAGTCAGGCATGACTACATCTGATTGATTCCAGGGAAGATTTGTTTTCTGTGTTGGGAGCAGTTTCCCTGTCAGCATATTGAGTATTTCTCCTACCTGTTCAGTTTCAGTCCCAGATCTGCAGCCCTACCCCAGGCTGACTGATCTGTTGTTTTCCTAACGAGGAGTCCTTCAGCACTTTTCAAACTGATGTGAATCTTGGGTTTCCTCCTTTCTCCTTCTGGACCTGAAGAATTTCCCTATTTGTTTTCAGCCTGATAAACTGCTGACAGGCAAGCCACTGATACCCTCCTGTTTCAGGAGGACTGGCATTTGATGGACAGAAGCCAGTGGAAAGGCTGGGGTCTGTTGCTGTTGGGCTGGAAGGAGGTGTTGCTGTTGAGAAAACGGTTGTTGAGCTCTGAGTGACCTCGTCTAGTGGAAGGTGTTCCTGCCTATGGGGTTGGAACTAGATGGTCTTTAAGGTCCCTTCCAACCAAAACCATTCTGGGATTCTGTGACATCTGTACTGGACATCCAGAATGGATCTCACTCCTGTCTCTGCTGGACTGTGCTTTTCACTGTTAGGCATTTTGCATGGCTGTAAGTAAATGCAAAGACTCGATGAACCCCTGAAAAATAGTGACTTGTTCCTGGGTCATATTTGTGATGTGAAAGTTCAGTTAGTTGTGCCTATTTCACAGCCATTCTGCCTGCAAAGGACATTTTGATTCCTGTATTTGCGGTCCCTGTGTGACTAATTGGAACCAGAGCCTTTTCAACCTGTTTGCCCGACTGGCCCAGAGAACCTACAGAGGATGCAGATGTTCAGGGGCAGAAGTGGCTGCCAGTTCTCTGGCCATGCAGTGGCAGACAGCTGCTGGTCTGAGCTGCCAGGCTCCCCACAAAGCCTCTGCAGAAAACAGGCCCCTTGAGTCTCAGTCCCACCACTACAGACTAAGACAGGCATCAAAGACTACGACTGGCCAAAGACACTGACTGGGTATATAGATGTCTGCATTCAGCTTCAGCCCTGGGGCATTTCTGAACTGCCCTATGAACAAGGTGGAATCAGAGATGGCCCACAGCTCAAACCAGTTTGCAGGCAGCTGTAGCCTCGAGGCAGTGGTTATAGAAAGAGGAAAATGGGAAGGGTTCCACCCTAAAGTGCCATATTTTTGGAGTGCCTTTCTATGTTACGAGTGAGCCTAACACTTCATGGGCACTAGCAGACCTTGTCACCACTGTGGCTGTTGTGGTCCCACACTCAACACCAAGGCTCTCCTTCCCTGTCTGCTTCGGAGACACGAAGGCTGAAATTGCCAAAGCAGTTTTCAATTTTTGGATATAACTGGCCCCTGGCCTTACTCAGCTGTGCAACAATTTCATTCATTTGGGACCACAGAGGAAACAGCTACAGAGAATTTAATTTGCAGTTGGCCAAGATGGGAGAGTTGACACTGTAATGATCCCAAAAGTATCAAATGCTGTACAACATTGTTAGGCACAAATAGAAGAATATGCAGAGTACTCAAGGCTGAAACCTGAACTGGAGGTATTAAGTTAAATTACTTTTCATGCTGTATGCATAACAGTCTCTCGTTAAGGTTGTCACTTATGGTTTAACAGGCATTTGCATTTCCTGTAGTATCCTATTGCACTTTTAGCATAAGCACTGTAGGTTCAGAAAATGGCACTGCCTTTACGCTAGTTTGCACCCAAGTCTTTTTTTAAAGTCTTGTGATAAGACTTTATAAAAATAAAGAGATAAAGAAACTATAAAGATTTGCCTCTAGTCTGTATAGTCTATGAGCATTATTTGGCTTCTATAAATGAAGAAGTCTTCACTTCTTGTTGTACAAGGTATAAAAAAAGTTGATTTGACATCAAGGTGCTTTAATAAATTCCTGTTGATCACGAAGGATTGCATTAGTATGGTCACATACTGACAAGTGTTGAAAAGACTTTTAAAAAATACACACTGTTTTTACAGGCAGGGAAGTTAAATTAAAATGCAGAAATACTTCTTTGTGGAACCATGCACTTGTACCTAGGACTCAGTTGTAGTCATAGGTGAATAACCTGATTCACATGGCTGTTTAAAGGCAGAGAAATAGAAGTTACTGGAGAAATGGTGTTTTTATTGTCCAGAAAAGGAAAGGTATTTCAAAGAGCTGACAAATAATTTTGCATAGCCCTTAGTAGTCCTGTTGGCACAGGATATGGTATTGTTTTCTAAGTTTAAACAGTAATAAGAGATTGTGCGTACATATCCTGATATGTCAATTGTATTCCTGACAAAACCACAAGAGATTCAAGAAGTCAGAACACATCCCCTTTTGCACCGCGGGATTGGAAATGCCAAGTGGTTGCTGTCAGGAGTTCATCCTGTGCATCCCTTTGGAATGCCGGTTGCTGCTTTCGGAGCCGGTTTAAAACTAACAATTATTCTTGACAGCACAACATATATGATAGCAAAGGTGTGAACAGGGACATGCACTGTCGCTGAGGATGCTGGCCACAGTGATAAAGCCTAGGTGGCCCATCAACCAGGCCTGCAGAAGCCAGGAAAGGGAACTCAAGGCAAACCAGGGAGCTGCAGTCACAATGAGACCACAAAGTGCCTGTTTGAAGAGGGAATCTCGGCGCAAGTGGTGGGCACTGGCAGCACCACAGGGTTTACACCATGTGCATGGCAGAGGCAGCGTCTCCGGGGGCCACACCATGCTCACTGAAGTAAACGGGGACTTCATATTTCTTTTTTGGTAGTAGGGCAAATTTGAAGCTTTAAAAAAAAAACCCTCTCCAGATTATATGACATCCTGGAAAGGAAGGAGTGCTCCTCAACCTCGAAGTTTGGAGTAACTTTAGTATCAAATGATGCCATAAAATAATTGGGTAACACTATGCCACGCTGCAGGTTCTCATCCCTCCCCTCTTCCTCAGCTCAGGCCAAATCCTTCCACATGCATGGAGGTGGAGTTTTGCATCCCTTATTCCTTAGATGCCTGACTTAAATTAAGCATAGTTAACAGAAGAATTTAGGACTTGCAGCTGCTGTAGAAGGCAAGAGGAACATACAAAGAACATGCACACACCACTATACAGTAGTCTCCTGGTACAACAAATGTCAGATCAAATAATCAGGAAATACTTCCAGGCTCTGGTTTTCTGTTTGTAATATGGTGGCAAACCCCTTGCATTTTAGGGGTGTTGAACAAATGCTTTATTTTGTGAAGTTTTGGTGCTTTTTTTATTACATTCACCATGACAGTGTCAGAAGGAAATGTGTGATTCTGTCTTCATAGTCAGACTTATTTAACACAGAGTCAGTAATGTATCAGAAGGCCTTCTGAGTGAGCTCAAGTGTTCTTGAGCTCAGAATAATGTGCAAAGAGAGGCTAAAATGAGTTCCTCCACATCCTTTCCCCACATGTCACTTCCCAGTTGCCTCCATTCTTTGCTGTGCTTCAGTCTCCTCATCCTTTGATTTCCACCCCAGTCTTCACACACTTCAGGTCCCCCCAGCTCTCTGCCAGGGTTCCTTTTGTCTGTTCCAAGTCTACTTTTCCAAGTTATCTCCTCCTCTTGCATGTCTCACCTCCTCTGAATGCAGTCACTTCATGTAGTCGGGAAACAAACGGTTTGAAAAAACAACTAAAAATCCATATTTTTGAGTGTCCGGATTTAGAGTTGCTGTGGCCTGAAGCAGTTAGAAAACACAAGTTCTAGGGAAGTCCCACTCCAGGCCCTGGAGCATATCCCATGCTCATGAACTCACCAGAGAACGAAGCCTGCAATCTCTAGCTGGCTTCTGATGAGCACATGTGAACTGCAGCTGGCTTGGTTTTATCCAAAGCCCTATGAGTTGGCCAAATTTTCATAGAGACTAGGAAAAGTCCATTTCAGCAGTAAGGTTACTGTTTTGTCCAGTTCCAAGTCCCTCTTCCAATAAAAAAAAAGGCACATTTTTCAAAGATTGCCAGAGTATTGGGAGGGAGATGTGGGCTTTTGCTTGTCTTGAACCTGGCCATGATTATGTTAAGGAAAAAAGGTGCTCTGAGACACATGAACTGTTTTGACTGAAAACTTTGAAGAAAACCCAGCCTGCAACACATACCTGGCAAGCAAAGCTTTGGCTTTTTGCTAACTGGGCAATTAGTCTTTTCCTAACTAGCTTTTTGCTAATTGGGCAAAGGTAAAAAATAATAAAAATATATATAAATGATAAATAAGCCCAAGATTGAGACGGCAAAATGCACTGGGCAGTCCAAAAACTTAGGTTGCACTACCAGCTATGTATGTAGCTTGCATCTTTCCTTCCCTCAGCCTTGAACTCTGAGAAAATTTAGACTCAAGGATCAGCGTGGGATTGGTTGTGGTTTGGATAAGTCTTTGTTTTTAACTGGGTGATTTCAGTGAATCTATTTTATGGCTGCACATATCTCAAATTTGCTTTCTGTGTAATGAAGTTTGGCTACTTGAGCCAAACCCAGTAATATGCCAAGACAGCTTGGCTCTACAAATGAGGTTACAAAGGTTTAACTGAACCAAAGGACTAAAGCAGAGAGTAGCTAAGGCATGTACAGAATATCTTAAGTGTTTTGTTTCCTCATGTAAGCAAATACTGTGTTTTGTTCACTCAGTATCAGTTTCTAACAGCAGCTCCTGAGTATCATCCAGCACCAATGTGTCTCTAAAGTACTCAGAATTGGTCCTGCCACCCAGGTGAGGTCAGTGTTGCTATAACCAAACTGGCTGGCTGATATTACTAACTTCCACCTGGAAGAATTTTGACAGTTTGATTATAAAATGCATTAGAAAAGAAACATGAGAGTTGATGCTGCAGGAAAGAATGCAGGCTTTAATTGAAAAGAGAAGCAATTCTTTTCATGAAGCAGACAAAACAGCACACAGTTCCTCAGTCATACAGTGTGCCAGTACTATGTATTAGCAACGGCCAGGTAGCTTGAATGTTCAGGCTCATTTTTGGGGGGTTTCAGCATGCCCTGTAGCCCCTCAGACAAGCTGGCCTGCCAGGGCAGCTGAAGTTTGCATCTTCCTGCTGTGCGAGTCGGTTGTGAGAGGCAGGGTGTAAGACTCCAGCGCTCTGCCAAGCCTCATGTCGTTCTCTGTTCTGGATCCAAGAGTTCCTCTTACACCACCTGCCACCTAAGTGACTCGTTGAGTTTGCACAGGAGCAGAGCCAAGGAGCAGCTTCACACAAGCAGCAGAGATCTCGGTCAGGAGGCAACTACGAGCTGAGAGGCTTGTCCGGTGTTGGTTAAGATCTAATTTGTTCACAGCAGCAGCAATTCAGCCAGCATCTTGGATTAAACCCCAGAATTTGGGCCCAGCTGACACATGTGGTGTGCATGCTGTCTTACAGGTTGCCTGACACAAGCCTCCCCTTGCTCATATCCACTCCCAAGGCACTTGGCTACCACAGTCCTGTGGGGCTCCCTCCTTTGTGTATGGAGACAATTAAGCACTAATGAAAACAGTGCCCTGCCGGCACTTTGTGAGTGCCCGCATGGATGGGGTACGGCTTGGGATACGGCTGGCTCGGAGAGGGCAGGGCTGGGGTACGGATTGGGATACGTCTGGCTCGGGGAAGAAAGGGCAGCGGGCGCTCGCAGGCAGCTCCAGCCCAGCGCTTTGCATCTACCACCATCTGGTGGAGAACCAGCAGATTCCAGCGCCGGGCTGTTCCCACCATCAACAGGAAGGGAAAGGGGCAGAGGGCTGATCCTCACGTTTTATAGTCAGTGCTGCCCCTGTCAACCCCGGCGCAAAGGAGATGCCGGGAACTCACCGAACGGGATTGACCAAGAGTGCGGGAAAGCAACCAGCAGGTTCATTCCCCGGAGATCCTGTGACGTGCAATACGTGCTTTTCAAGGAGCTCTTGGCCCTGAGGGATGCGGCAAGAGGACATGATGCTTCTCCAACACTGGCATAAATGCTCTATATTTGCAGGGAGGAAGAAAACATCCTGCCTGCTCCCTTTCACCGTGGGATGGTCAAATACATGAAACCAGTGACAGTAGCAAGACAGATTCCCAGTGAAAGGAATTATGGAAATCAGCTTAGAAAACTGAATTTCGTGGGAGGGCAGAGAAGGAAGAAGGTTGCCAAAATGATGGGGAAGATTTATGATTTCCTACTGAAAATATGTGAGCTTTGGTTAAGCTGCTTTTAGAAACCAGTGACACAGTAAAAAGCCTTAATGCACCATGTTTTATGTAGGAAACTCACTTAATGCACCGTGGACTAATTTCTACATTTCAGATTCTCCCCAGCCTGATAATGAATCAGAAGAGGCCTTGGGGGGGGGGTGTGATATGGGGGTTAGCGAGCTACAGTCTGAGTCAGACAGAAGGGAGCTGAGGACTAAGGCAATGCAAACCCAGTGATGCTTACTGTGTCCTCAGAAAACAAAGTAACCAAACAAATGCTGGTTATTTCACATGTGGTTTATCCATACAGAGCCTACTCAGCTGGGCTTCAGGTTCAGTGTATTGACTAACCTGTGGCCTACAGAAATAAACTACTTTTTTTTCCCCTCTATCTCCTCCTTTGCTGCAAAACCAGGGAGAGGAAGAGAGATCCCTGTGCTCTGATTTCCTTATCCTTCAGAAAAAACCACTCTCCTCTCATTTTTTCAGGAATCCCTAGTGTGGAGTGTTTTAAGCTGGTGGATCCTGTGCCAAGCCCTCTGCATTCCTTTGCTCAGTTCTTGGCTGTCCCAGCTAGAAAGAGGGTGTCCGATTTAAATCTGTGGGTGTGATCAGGAGATCCTCAAGCTATAGCTGGCAGACAAAGCATTTGGCATCACACTTGTCTCAGATATCCTGAGACATCCACAATATACGCACCTACAGCTGACCTGAGGTCCCTTACAGGGGACAGAGGAGCCCAGACCCTTTTACTTCTCTATAATGTCACTCGAGAAATAAATGCATGTCCCATGTTTACTTCTTCTGAACAATTTTAGGCATTGATTCCAGGATGAGATGAAATGGAGCCTAGCCTGATTAGGTTTATTGACTGTATGTCTGCAGGCAGCAAGGAGAGCCCAGCCTGAGCAGTTCAGGCGCAGACGTCCATGCTGGGAGGTTGACTCCACTGAGCCAGGTGGACGCTGGCCCCTGTCCCTCTCCCTCCATTGGGCACTGGAGATGTCTCAGCACCTGCAGAGAAGGGCTGCAGGCAGTATAGCCACCCCTGAGCAGAGGGGTCATCTCCTGCCATCCTCTGCCCCTCGCCTGGGACAGAGAGGTTGGCATGGGGATGCCACCCTACAGGGGGTTGTTAAAAACTGAGCCACCAAAACACCTGCAGTGAGTGTGTGGTTTGGCTCCTGTGTCTTGACATACTCTCACAGGGTGTCCCATTCTCTTCTCTTTTGGGGATAGGCCTGGGGAGAGATACGCCCTCTTGTCAGGTCTGGTTTCTCTGCCTCTTTCTTTTTTTGATATCCAGCTCTTATGGAGCTACTCATGTTGTCCTGTGGAGACCAATAGAAGCCGAGTTATATTTAGCAATGTTGCCAATACAAAAGATCAGTCTTGTTAGGCAATGTTGGATGTACCGCATCTAGTGAACTACATCTAAATGCCATACTCTGATCCAGAAATTTCTATTGCTCAAGGAAACAGGAAGCGCAGAACGTGCAATTATGTGCCTACTTTTAGAAGAAAAAATCTAAACCATGGTTAGATCTATTTCTACCTTACTTCAGAAACTTCTAAAATGCATTTCAGGGCAGTCAGTGTTGCACTTCAAGCATGACCAAGAAAACAACCTCCAAAGCTTAGCACTGTTACTCATACTGAGAGCTCAGCACAGTGAGATGGCTTGAGCTGCAGATCCTGCATAGGGTTCAGCTGTGGCATGACATTCCCACTGGGTTGAGAGTAAACTGCTCCTATTCTGTTTTCAGCAGTTGCATTAAAGTCACTGGACGGTTCCAAGTTTTATTCTTCCTCTCAAGGCAAGAACATTTGCTCTGTGGTGTTAATGATCTTCTAAGCATTCCTGTTGTCTAACTCTTCATGCAGAGTAATGCATGATGAAAGCAGGGTTGTATATTCTATTCTATTCTATTCTATTCTATTCTATTCTATTCTATTCTATTCTATTCTATTCTATGCTATTCTATTCTATTCTATTCTATTAGTGTTTCTCAAACTGCTATAATAAAATACCTGCAGCAGGGCCAGAATGTCTGAGGTATCCTGGTGTGTATTCAACAGCATACCATACAGAGCTGTGCATGTTTCTACCTGTGCAGCCCACAGTCAAGGAGAAGTAAAGAGCAGAAAATGGAGGAATTGGTCTGGTCTCACGTTAGAGGACAGGGGTCTATAGGAGACCTGGATTTATTTGCAGGCCTCCTTGGGGCCTGTCTTCTTGATGAACTGTGGAAGGACAAACAAGAATCGCTTCTGTAGAAACGGGCCATCATTGTAGCTTCTGTCCTTGCTAATACACTCACTTTAACTAACAACTTCCCTCACTTCCACACCATCCCCCTTATTGTCAGGATAAACCACAAGCTTTTACTGCTCACAGAGAACATAACTCATATTGCCAACAGCTCAGTTTATATTTAGTCATTATTAAACTGGGGGAAGCAAATAAAAAACACTGTTGGCTCTGAGAAGTTCTCTGCTCTGTAGGCAGTCAGATGAGATGACCTTGAGAGCTCCTCCTTTGCTGGTTGCTGCAGTAATCACTGCTGCTGAGAAAATGAGCCTGAACAGGATGAATTCAGCATACACTTTTATTACACTTTTCTGTACTTTTTTTTTTTTTTTGGAAAAGCCTTCCACATTCTCAGCTTTCAGCTTTGTTTCTCTGTTGTTCAGTTGTCCTAAAGGTTTCTACCCTCCCTGCTTCATGCTATCTTCCTTCTTTTTTTCCCTTCCTTGTGGTTTCTAGAACAGTGCTCTCTTAGCCAGACACAGTTTTTCTCTTTGTGTGCTGTTTTGTTATATACTTGCTACTTCTGTTACTTTATCTTGGCCCTTCCCTTTATCTGTTACCTCTCTTCACTTTGAGGTACTATTTTCCCCATCAGTTTCGCCTTGTGCTTTTTGTGTCCTGGATTACATGCTGTTACTTGGACTGGATCTTTATTTTTGCATGTAAAACCCATTGCATTTCCTTAATCTTCTCTATTACAATCTCACCATCACTTATACTACATTGACTTAATTGATTTCAGGGGTACTGAAAAGACTAGGAAAGACTAAGAGGATAATCCAGTTTGGAAGAGATCAGGAGCCAGATAGTACCAAGTGGTAAAATGAGGAACAGAAAGCTTAAGTTGGATGTTCCTGTGTTGTAAATGGAAAACTGCCAGGTGTCTGGATCTGCTAGACCCAGGAGCAGGCCTGCTGGCATGTGCAGTGTGCAGGCTGGGCATGCCATAAACTCACTTGAGCTTTCCAGAGCCAAGTGAATGCAGAGTCAGGTCCCACGCACGACTTCCCAGCATTCA
Source organism: Cephalopterus ornatus (assembly GCA_013396775.1). Lineage (NCBI taxonomy): Eukaryota > Metazoa > Chordata > Aves > Passeriformes > Cotingidae > Cephalopterus > Cephalopterus ornatus. The sequence goes on along the minus strand of VZRE01008705.1, from coordinate 10,134 downwards.
TATGGAAAAGCAGCATATTCGTCCACTAGACACAGTCCCACATTAGAAATGAATTCTGGCCTACAGATGTGTGGGGAAACACACATTATACAGCCTGCATTTGATTGCCTTTTCCCCTCGTCAATGATAGAGAGCTGTTCTTTTTCCTACTCGACCTGTCTATGGGCTACAAAACACAAAGAACATCTCTCCCTTTGTCCAAAGAATCTGTGGAAACGATTTGTTAAAGACAGAGAAGTACTGGGATTAGGGAGAGTATTCCTATTCATGCAAACAGTGTTCTCAGCCCAGTCCCTGGTGTGAGGCAGTTATACAGCTCAGCAGCACCTTACACTGCCATAGTTTATTCCTTGGCTTGTACTTGGGCCAGCAGGACAGCGGCTTAATTGGTAGACTGTGTGAGAGAAAACGTAAGAGCAAAGCTAAAGGATCAGGTCTAATGGCAATGAGTGTCTGAGCCAGGCTGTCAGTTATTCCCATCACCTTCTTGATGACTGAGCTCTCAGGGCTGGCAATGCTGCCAGCAGCGTGACTGCAAGTAGGGTGAGGCTTCTATGGCAAACAGCAGTTTACTAGTATGTATCCATAAAAGGTTGCACCTAATCCAGCCTAATGTAGTCCCAATGTTTTAATATCTCAAACATGCTCATCCTATATAATTCCCATTAGATATGTTCAAAACTCCTTACATCATTCAAAGACTCTTCAACGTCCCCAAGATATCATGATAAGCATACCCCCTCACTGTTGCTGCAGAGCAAGTCTCTTCTTTTTTGGCCCCAGCCAAAGAACAATTTTCAAGTGTTCTAATGTTCTCTCCAACATAGTGACTGAAAAATCAAAATAAAACCAAAAGGAAAAGAACAACATAAACTGGTAGGCAGGCCCTGTAAATGGTGATAGCCTAAGGTGGTCCAGTCCAGCCCAGCCCAATGGATGCTGGCCATGCCATGGGTATCCATCAGCTTCTGATCCCCGGAAATGCAGAGCACAGCCCACCCCAGTGGTGACAGGAACTAGCAGTGATCACACTCCGTATTTCACATGGCTGCTAACACAATCAGAATGGCTGTCAACACTGAAATTGCTATAAAGCTGAAAAGTGGATAAAGTGGATAAAGCTGAGGAAGTGGATACAATGTAGAAGTATATTAAATCATGTCTTTTTTAATTGCATGGTATTACAAATTTCTCAAAATAACTGCACTAAAAGTTGTCTTGACAATATTCACAGTAAAAATGCAGTAATTTTATCTATTTTACCTAGAGTGGGTTATAATGGAGATATAAATATACCATCTCTTAAATAGAATTGCCAGCTCTTTTACTAAAATAAATTACTCCTTTGCACTTTACAATGGATATATTTTTCACAGCAGGCATGTTCAAGGGTAATTTTCCTAATGAACACAGACAGCAGTATGGCTCTCCCATGTTGCCCTGGAAAAGCAGTATTGAGTCATATTTTGCTGTCTAAAGCTGTCAGAATTGCATGTGCTGGCCAAACTGGAATTCTGCTTCCAGCTTTTCACCTGTCTTCTTGCATGTCCCCATCATTTCCCATCCTTCCATCAGTTTACACGATTTCTCCTGCTGCCCAGGCACAAGATGGTTGCTGGGGGCTGTCCTTGGCCAAGTGCGTCAGGGAAAGTAGTATTTTCTCCTGTCTGCCTTTTCTCAAAGCAAAAATAGACCAAGGTGTGCAGAGAGGCTTCATTTATGCACCAAATGTGTTCAGGTGGTTAAAAAACAGGTTTGGCAATCAGTGATGCAGTGCAAACTCTATCTTGATGACTCTCAACTTCAGTTTCTTAACTCCTCTTGCCTCTCTCACAATGGAGCTCAGTGCTTATATACTCTCAGAAAGGTTGAGGTGAGAAGGCACCTCAGAAAATCATCCAGTCCAAGCCCAGAGTCAGCTACAAGGGCAACCTACAGCAGGTTTGCCAGGACTCTGTCCAGTTAGGTTTTTAATATCTCCAATGCTGGTTCATGGGGTGCTCTGCAAAAAGCCAAAGTGATGTTCAAAGACTTTCTAACAAATGAATGGACGGGTCCTCTCCCACTCATAACGTGGGGGAGAGGACACGCTTGTGTCTCCACAGACCAAGGACCAATATGGGTTCCTTCCAGGAGAGTGAAGCTATGGCACGAACCACCATCTTCTTCGTTGCCTGCCTCTTCATCTTCGGAGCACAGGCAAGACCAGTCCCTCACTGGATGAAGCCCAACAGAGAGAACATTTAGATCACATTGACTAAAACTACTTGTTTACTTGTTTTCTTGCCTACCTCAAAAAATTATTTTTTAAATCAGCTTTTTTTATTAAATAAAGAAGGGGGAGATGTGGGAACTCATTTTACAGAAAATCTCTACAACAAATTTAAGACAAAAGTTATGTAATTATAATTGTTAAATACTTTGTTATTCGTTTGTATATAATTGGTTTAAACTCTGTTAATATTGTTATTCCTTATAAGGTCACAATCTCTCTCAGTTACCATGTATGTCTGTGTTACCATCCCCGCTTCAAATCTGGAAAAAGCCTCCCTTTTCTCCACCTATCCTTCCCAAGTTTGTAAACCCGCACCTCCGAGTTTTACCTTATTTGGTAAGCTCCGCTTTCCTTCCAGACCCTTCCACGGCAAACCTTATAAAAGTGGCCGCCATCATCTAAATAAGGTTCACTCCACACTATCTCTGGTGCTGTGTGCATGCGTGTTTTTCCTGCACCACTACGTCATCGTGCCCGGAGCTCAGCGAAATGCCGCGACCTCCTAGCTAGCCGGCAACCCTTCGCTACCCTACCCGGAGCGGACCAAACCCTTCTTTCCAGCAGGCTGCAACAGGGTGCCAAGGTTCAGTGTACCACTTTGGTGGCAGCTCCTGTGTTGGGTGTCTGAGTTGCTCGGCGAGGCCCTGCATGCAAGTGAGCAGCTGACAGACCCCCTGTTCTCCACCCTTCTCCTGTGGCAGGAGGGCACTGACACTGCAGCTGCTCCTGGGTCTGGCTGCAGAAGGTATGAGGCAGAAAAAACAGGAAACATGGATTGATGTGGGAAAAATAAGGACCGAGACAGGGGAGATAAGGATCCCACTGCTGAAGCAAGATGGGGAGGTTGGGGTACGATAGGAATTCCAGAGTTGCAGGTAAGGAGATTATGATCTTGGGCTGAGAGGGGGTTGCTAATAAGAGAGGGGTACATGTGTTTTATGTTCTAGTGTAGTGGGATAATATTATATTGAAGAAAAGGTGGGGTTGGAAGGATATCTTCTTTAGTGCTTTTGTGCAGCCCATCCAAGGCATACGTGGAGAAAAGACGTTTTCTCTCCTCCCCTTGGGCTTCCTCTGAAGCCTGTGCATGTCTGAATGACAAGGTCCCAGAGTTAGGACTCTTTTTGTGTTGCCTCGCTTTTCCTTCCTGGGATCTGTTTTCTTCTAAGTTTTGTACTTTCAGATGTTTCGGCTGCAACAATTTTCATCATGCTTGTATCACACAGGAAGCCTGACAGTGCATCAGCCTTTCAACCACCAGCTATTTTGATCAGGTGCACAGAGGTAGCAGGGAGAATTCAAATAACCCTCTGTCTGTACAACAGCTATTGTTTCCTTTATCTCCCAGCTCCAGAGCTAGAAAAGAAAGATGTTGTTTCCCATCTTTGCTTCTAAAAGCCAGGGTTTTCAAACAACCTTTTGATCTGACTTTCACTGACTGTCAAGGCAACCAGTTCCTGGCTTGCATACAAAGGGCGCTCACTCTCCTTTGCCTACTTGGGTCATTAAACTTCAGGGCCTAATTCGCTGTTGTTTTAAGTCGGGAAACTACGGCTGCCAGGTAGGTTTATAATGCTACTGTGCCATCTTTACAAAGTTTAATTTCTGCTTTTCAAAGCAACATGCAAATCCACAGAGAGCTGTGCCTCAAGTATTAATCAAACTGAGACTAGCTCATTTGGTTAGAGCATGGTTCTAATAATGCCAACGTTATGGGTTTGATCCCTGTAGAGGCCATTCACTGAAGAGTTGGGCTCGATTCTTATGGGTCCCTTCCATCTCAGAATGCTCTGTGACTCTGTAATTTCCTAGTCAATGAATTGCACCAACAAAACCATCTCTCAGTCACTTCAATGTGACAAAGTTTGTCTCAAGAAAACCAAATCATTGGTCATGAGAGCAAAGGACAATAAGGAAGAGTGGACAGATAAAACAGTGTGGCCTTGATGGTTTTAAAACTGCATGAATGTGAGAAGTCTGCATCTGATTAAAGAAATCTATTCCTCTTATCTTCTCTCTCCTTTGCTCGGCTTATGGCAAGGGAGAAAATTCATCCCTGCTGTAAGCCAACTGAAGTCATTCTGATCTCGCTGTTTTTAAGGCTTACTGCTGTGCTTTCTGTATTTATATGAAGAAATAGCATAAAGAAAGAAAAGAGAGAGAATAATTCAGTAAAGTTACAATAACAAGTGAGATACCAAGCAAAGATTAAAGCAAGAAACAAAATGTTAGAGCTCAGCATGGGGTCAAACACATAGAGATCTTTAACTTTCCTCTCCCCTCTGTATCTATACTTTGTCTTGTTAGACTGTCATCATCTTGCCATCTCACATAGGCCTGGTGTATTTTACATTTTAAAAATGGAAAATGACAGAAGGATGAAACTTTGCTTTTAAATAAGCATATATTTCACATAGAATACACAAATTTCAACTAACCTTAATGTGTTTGTTCAAATACAGGAGTTTCTCAAGCAAACTTTTCTTTGGTGTTTGGTGCAAGAAGCCATGCCAGGGAATGCTGTGAGGATCCACACTGAAGGTGAAGTGGAAGCGACTCTCACTTTCTGTTCCCACTCCTTCTGAACCAAATATGATATGTATCTGTGTTTGTAGGCATATACATGTATATCTGCGTGTGTATAGGTAACGCCTTGGAATTAATAAAGCTATAATCCTGTTGAATCTTCCAAATTTAGGGGCAAGGAAAGAGTAATTTTCAGAATTGTAGCTTCCCATAGGCACATCTAAATCTTGTTTATATCTTCTCTATGCCCAAATCTCCATGCCTTTGTATCCAAAGTATTTATATTAAATGGTAATATTGCTTTGGGAGAAAGCCCGAGGTAAAAGAGAATTTTTCCCTCATCCTCCTGACCCTTTCTTTTTAGGGAAGAATAAAATTAAAAGGTTAACTGGCAATGCAAAATTTTACACAATGGACAATGGAAATCTGCAGGGTTTCGGGGGCTCATTCTGTTAATGAGTAGCAATAAATAGTATCTTTTGTCTCCCTATGTATTTATTTTAGATAAGCCAGCATTGCCTTATACTCTTCCAACTGCAAAACAGTCTCACTGCGTAACACTGACCCTGGCCAGCAGTAAGGGCATGCTGTATGCATACCTGGGGATATCTGCTGGATGGATTGCACTGTAACAAAAAGGTATCCATGGAAACCTGGGTTTTAGACACAACCAGGTGTGATAACTCCACATACTGAGTTTGCAAAGCTTATTCAACAAGACAGGTAAATTAGCGATACTGCACTCATGGCTTGGGTACCATTGCAATGGCAAGTCAAGGTGTTTGCAGCACAGACCTGCTCTGAACAAGCACAGAGTAGCAGTCAGGGACAGGTGTAAACTGAGGAGTCCGCAGTTGTCACAGGCATACAAGAAACTTCTGTTTTCTTCTTTGGGTAAAATTCATGTTGACTGGTTAGAGCTATGGTTGCAAGCTCAGCCAAGGGCATCTGCCCAGATAAATGCATCAAAGCTGAACAGGAAGATATGGTTGTATAAGCACGGCACTTGTCTTTGAACATAAGGGAGGCATCTAGTCGTCTAACACACTTGCTTAGGAGTATTCTGCGCTGCTGAGACATTTAAAGAAGACACTGGTGGATGGCAGCTATGATTTCACCCACGTGTACCTCAAGAAGCATCCAATTCCAGTGCCAGGAAGTCCTCATAAAAGTGTAGTTTACATAGAGCACTGTAATATTGGTGACATCAAAAACCATGGCTGACAGCTCCTTTCTTTTTTCAGGCACATTGTTGAACCTCTAGAGAGGTTCAATAGTTTGACATGAATAGTCCTATCATTTTAATTGTATTTTATATTTACTAATATTGCTATTTTGAAGAATCACAGAGTTTTTGAGGTTCAAAGGGACCTCTGGAAGTCGTATGGTCCAACCTGCTTGCTCCAGCAGGGTGATCTGGAGCTGGCTGCTGAGACACATGTCCAGCTGGCTTTTGAATATCTCCTAGAATGAAGATTCCCTAACCTCTCTGGGCAATCTGTGCCAGTGCTCTGTCACCTTCACAGCAAGAAAAGTGTTTCCTTGTGTTTTGATGGCACCTCTTATGTTTCATATTTACTGATATTTTAATGTCAATAACCCTCACAGAAGATTCAAAAAGACAAATTTTATAGATGGGGATCGTGTGGTACAAAAAGAAAAAAGATTATTGCTAGTCTGGAGCTACCCAGCACCACAAGTCAATATCATGAGATGTCTCTTAAGCCCCAGCCCTTCTCTCATGTTGCTTTCTTTTCCTTCAGAAATTGTGGTGCCTTTCCCTTTATTTGCCCATTTCATCCACACACATCAGGGAGCAGGAGCAGGCTATGGTTGCTGCTGGTGAGGTAGTAATGAGAGTTGTCAGATTGGCCAAGGACTCTCCTCTATGGTGAACTACAGTAGGTGCAGAGGGGCACAACCAAGGCCATATATATCCTAAACTTTCTCCCAACATGCTCTCTTGGCCTCCAGCAAACAGCCATTTAGGAACTTCCTGAGGTGATAGTTTCATCCAAATCCCTGTGTACCACTTCTTGAATCTACTTGTACTTCTGGCCTTCTCAAAATCTTTCACAACATTGTTATATACTCACGAACAAGTCTTGTTTGTTTTTAAACTTGCCTGATCACTGTTGAGTGCTCTCTACTTGTATTCCTAGAAACAGTGACTAATCATTCCCTTTTTAGCATCTCTTCAATCACTTCCTAGGTCTGTAGTACATCCAGACCCAGCATATCTCTTCACCTGCAGAGCCTAGCCTATTTAGTCTTTGCTCACAGTCTCTTTTCTGTATCTTTTCTGGTTCTCCTACACCTATTCTGTAGTGTGGTGAGTGGAACTAAGCAGAGCATTCAGTAATCCAGGGACAATGTAAATGAGGAGGGTGAGGTAATGATGTTCAGTTTTCTTCTCAGCTTCCTCTAACATCCAACATTGCATGGAAGTCCGAGTGCATGGTCAGCTGAGAGTCACAGACTTGTTCATATTGAAAGGGACACCAGGAGGTCTCTAGCACAAACCTCCTCTCAAAGCAGGGTCAGCCATGGGGTCAGACCAGTTGCTCAGGTGGTTCGTGAATATCTCAAGGATGGAGAGTGCACAACCTCTCTGGCCTATCTGTTCCACAGCTGGGCTGCTGCTGTGAGGGCAAGATTTCTCCTCATACTGAGAGTGAACCACTCCCGTTTTGACTTGAGACATTGTCTCTCATCCTGTCACCACGCACCACTGTGAAGAGCCTGGCTCCACCCCTTGACACCCTCCCTGCAGGCACCTGTTGTTAGGGCCCCCCAGAGCAATCTCTTCTGCAGACTGAACAAGCCCAGCTCCCTCAGTGTCTCCTCACATGTACTTTAGCCCTGACCATCTTGGAAGCCTCCACTGAAGTTCCTCCTGCTTCAAGGGTAGGACTGGGGCAAAACCTTCCACTTTGGTTTCCCTTACAATCAGTGGAGAGATAGAGCAAGACCCTTATCATAGGATCACCCTTTCTATCCACTCTAATACAGATTTTTAAGACAGATGGGATAAATCACTGAGGGCTATCTTTCTCCACTAGGGAAGGAGCTTAAGCAAATAGTGTTAAGCATCTAACCTACACTGAGACGAGCCATACACTTTTTATTTAAATTCCCTATCTGTAAAATGAGGATGCTAGTGTTCCTTGTTTCTCCCATCTATTTGAACTGTATGTAAGTACTAAGTTAGACTGAAAGGTGTTTTGCCTGGAGTCTGAATAATGACAACTGACATCTTTTTGAGCCTTATTGGCTTCATGCTACCACTATTAACGAGGAGGGTATGGAAGACGAAGCTTCTAGAGCAAACAAATTTTGAGCATTCAAACACAGCCTAAAAAGCTGACATAGAAGGGGCATGAAGGGAAAAATAAGGCAGTGAATTTCCACAATTTCTCATTCTCTCAAACTTCTGAACTGCTGCCAACTTCAAATCTAAACTGGCATATTTCTTATTTTGCTGTTTTAACAGGAGATAATTATAGCTCATTGTTCCACAGCTTACTGTGTAAAATGCTGAGCAGTATTTCTGTCTATTCTTCTTAGCTTTGAGGAACTCTAACTACTTTTGATTCTTGTGTCCCAAATAACCACCATTTAGCAGTTAAAAGTTCATTAAAAATGAGGCCAAACATAGATGAAAATGCCAACAAAAACATGCCTGAAAAGACAGATGAATAAAATGGCAGTGCCCCTAGAAACAGGTTTTCTCAGACAGTCTTTTTAAATGTAACTAAAGAACATTTTATAAATTTAATTACATTTGATGTAATTAAACTTCTTCAAAGTAATTGTCCTAAGGATATGGAATTTAAAAATGGAAATGATACTCTGAAGTAGCACCCAATAAGGGCACTTTCTGCAAATATCCATGTGTATTCCTTTCATGACCTAGAGTTCAAATTTATCTAGTTTTTTCCACACTATGGAAATAAGTTTAAACTATAATGTATAATTAAAATTAAGACGGTAAAAGCATGTTTGAGTTACACTCCTGCACTCTTCCACAATTAGGAAGGCAACAGTTCCCTTGGGTTTTCCTTCTTTGACTGTGAAGGAAAATGGATGGTTAGTATTTCCAAAATATTTCTGTGATATTCTACAACATCAATAGCTCAACAAAAGGAGGTTCCTCCTCTTGTTCTTTTAATCCAAAATCCAACTCTAAAATACGTAATTAGAAAATATTCTTTTAGAAGCTCCTTCATTTTTTTTTTTAATTTGAATTTTTCCACATTGAAATGCTGCTCAGATAATCCCTTCTCTCAGCCTGAACTTTGCTACTGAGAAGGTCCTCAGCATTTTGTCTTCTTTGTGGAAGGGTACGGAACAACCAGTGCTTTTCTTGCTAGCAGATAAAAAGGGTAGATGAACAGGGCACCACAAGCTTAGATTAGGACAGAGATTCTTCACTGACAGAGAGGAAAAAGGTCAAATAATTTCTTACCAGAAAATATCTAAAACAGTGAAGCACACTTGAAAGCACAAGTATTTGCAACCAGAATTCCTGGACATGTCACAGCACTCAAATCTGTTTTCCTACATTTAAAACTAACTCTATACCACTAAACAATTACTACCAAACTTTGTGTTTTGCAACACCAATTGAAGACGTGTAAGGAGCTGCCAGAGCCATCGCTGGCAAAGAGGCAGCAAGGCAGGATGCTGACCTGAACGGGGCAATAAAAGCACATCTCTGTGTCAGCCGGCACAGTTCACAGGCCAGGTGTTTGTGGAAATACACATTTGCTAGAGCCTGAAAAAAAATTGTTCAGAGAACAAAGTATGGCAGTTCTAGTAGAGATATCGTCTCAGTAGCAACCACTGTTGCTAGGGCAGTGGCTGGCAGGAAGAAGATACAGATAACCAGCAATATGACCATCTGTTATGAGGGGAACAATTTTTTATTTGCCAGAGGCAGCAAATATCCCCAGGAAAACTGTTGTTCACCCATTCCTAACAATTTATGGCATTGTTTGCAATGTATTCCAATGAGAACCTGGTGGTCATACAGAGATACCAAATGAGCCTCTTTGTTGATTCATATTATGCTATGGGCTGGTAAATATGAGAAAAAACGTAAAGGCCTTGTTAAAGAGTAAAACAGTGTTTCTGCATTAGCTTCTTAACTGCTGCAAAACTTGAGGAATAATGATCCAACTCCAAATTGATGTGCTTATATGAACCAAAAGAGAAAAATAAAAAACTCAGTGAATGTGAAATGTCAAAGAGAAGAGGAATAAATTCATAAAAGTACATAAGATTAAGTAATGTAAAAGTACATTACTCCTGAAAAAGCTGGTAGCCCATGG
>VZRE01008702.1:91211-106412 GCA_013396775.1 Cephalopterus ornatus | reverse complement strand
TCCTTCACAAACCTTCGTTCACGAAGCCTGGACGTGATGATGATGTATGGAATTTGAAATGTAATGCAGTTGTTAAGTTTCAACTCTGGAATTATCTGATAGGAAAAAAAAAAGTTCTTTCACCTTTATCAGTATTGAGCATCAAATTGTCACACTGTAATTGATGACTGTTTCATCCAGAGTTTCTGGAAATAACTGTCCTGAAATACTTTTTTAAATTATTCTTTTAAGCATGATTTATACTGTATCACCTACTGAAAAGGTGATTAATGATCTGTTCTCTGAATCTGACCATTCTTTCAATCTCCCAGTTTTGTTTTTGTATAGTGGCAGGACGAAGACCTTTATATTCCTTTTTTTGGAACAGGGTCAACTAAACTTTAGGCAGAAATAGAAAATAGCAGCTGTGACTATATGCATTTCTGAGATTGCTGGCACCTTTTATGGTTTTACCATTAAGTTTTTCTCTTCTAAAATATTCCAATTTCTGTGGCTGAAATGGGGAACACTACACCTTGCTTCCTCTGTCCCCCCAAGAAGAGGAAGTGGAAATGCTCTTTAGAAAACAACCATGAAAAAGATACTCGGTCAAAAATATTTAAAGTCTGGCTATGGAAACTAGAGATATTTTTCCCTTCATGACCGAATTCTTTATGGTAGGTGTTATTTCTAAAGCACACCTTGATCACAGGCGTAGTTCTGAATTGGGTGACATCACTCTAAAGGTACCTTTATTGGCATGTAAGTGCAAATGTCCTGTTCACTTTTATGTAGCACTGACATCTGCAAATACCTTTCTTTCTCTAACTTCAAGGACTTTCAAACAAAGTTGGTAACTCTTTATGTGAAGATGCCTCAGGCTGAATACTAAGGTGTCAGAAGCCATTTACTTTTTCACCAAAAAAAACCCACCTTGTGGAGTGAATTATGTTTTATATTTCTGGTAGAAGTTTTATTTTTCCCTTTCCAGCTCTGATCATAGCAGAACAGCAATAGGTAAATGCAATAAACACTGACCATTGATAAAGACGGTGATGTTATTTCTTGCAGGTGCCGACACTTCTATGCTGCTCAAAACCATTTAGTGCTAGTCTTTATTTCAAAGTACGATTGTAACTGCTGCTCCTACCTGAAACTTTTTCACAAATGCTACTTCTGAGTCCCTTTAAGTCTTGCTTAACTGCAAGGCAGCTGCTACATCTGCTCTCAGTAGTGCTTCTCATTCTCTACTTTTATTCCCTGTGTTGAGTGGTTAGGTGGTGCAGCAGACATTGAAATGTAGTTGAAGAAATGGGATTATTTTTGCTAATGTTTGATAGTTGGTTTTTCATCTTGTGTTGAACAGTAACTGGTCCTCACTGAGGGCCTCACATGTGTAAAAGGGGACATAGGGAGGCAGAAGGCTAAAGGTTATAAAAATTACCAGGCAGCCCATTACAGTTAGGCATAATAATTCTGAAATTCAGAATCTCAGAATACTTCAGTAATTCTTTGTATAAATTATTCTGTCATTAATGACAGTGAAGAATGTAACTAAAAGGAAAAGGAAAGGAGGGAAGAAGTTTTGATCAGATATTTGAAAGCAGATGAAAGCTGATCAGGCAGAAGAGCACAGGAAGACCCTTTCAAATGGCATTTTCTCCTCAGGAGAGGGCTCTTACACCAACAATGGTGAGATTGTGAGCAGAGCCAAAGTAGCTGCCCCTGGATGCCAAGAAGGAACAGACAGGGGATATAGGAAAAGAGCAACATTTTAAAATACTCAGCAGAGAACATTTCTTTAAAAGAGCACATTCTATTAAACACAGGATTCGTTCTTCCACAGCATTTTTTCTTCCTATAATGACATTTTCCTCTTTTGTATGAGATCACCATGTAAAGGGATTGAATTGTGCAGTTTCACATGCAACACCATTTTGCTCTCATGGAAAATGACAGCCTGCCATCAGCTGCAAAGGTGTAACAGGTCACTCAGGGTTTCTGGCACCAATGATTGCTTTCTGCAAGCTAGGAAATTAATTTTAGCCAGCAAAGTCACAACACTTGAGATTCTTCTCTCAGGAAAATAGTACAAGGATGCCAAATAAAAGAATAGTAACTGCTGAACTGTCCTGCCTGAAGCCTTCCCTTGCATCCTAAATAAATGCTGCTGGATTGGACACTTTCCTCTTTATCTTGGAGAGCATTAGCATATACTCCCTTCAGGAGAAAAGTATCAGTCTAGACATTATCACATGGAGTTGTAAAATCTGAATGATTGCATGCTGAAAGCATCTCTTTTCCAGCTTGCTGAAATTCATCATTCACATTCACTTTATCATTAAAATAAAGGTATTTCTACATCTTCTTCTATGAGTTTTTCCGAGGGCCCAGAACCCTTTCAACATGGTACCACTGCTTGTTCACAAGTCAGGCAGCGGACATAAACCACGCAGAGCAAAACAAGGAATTAATTCACCACAGCAAAACAAGGAATTTCCTATTCCACCACTTCCTATGGGCAGGCAGTTTTCCTGGCACCGTGCATTTTGTGGCATTCTTGCAGTCCCATTAATTTGGGGTGGGATATGGGGGCTGAATATCTTTTCCCCTAATCTGTTGAAAGATTTGTAAAACATAAACCTGGAACGGATGAAAGATGAATCCTCTTTTTTGTGATTGATAGAAACGAAGGCCTTTTTTGCCCTATGATCAAAATCCCATCACTTGGATATAATATGTCTTGTCTCACCTTCTTTCCACAGAAGATTTTTTGAAAGCAACCTTTGTTTTCTGCTATTGCTTTTTTCTTTTTTTTTGTTTTTGTTTTTAAATCAGACCCTTTTGATCCCATCTCCTGACCTGTGTTACCACTCATGATCACTCTGTTCCCTTCCGTTTTGTTTATTCCAGCAGTCAGTGGCTTGAGTTCTATTTCTCTTTTAAGGCACGCAGATATAAATGGTTTGTTTCTCCCAATGCTTTCTGCACTTCAAGCTCTTCTCTACTGATAGGTTTACAAGAGAGTATTTATGATAGCATTTCAGTAACTACAGTGCCAGTTTGAAGTGCCTAATATGTCTGCTCTGGATGTCTCTTTATGGTATCTCCCTGATACCCTCTGTCCTCTTATAGTTTGAAATGTGTGCATCAAAGAAGCACTAATTCATTGCCTATAGTGTTCAGCCTGTGGCTGAACATTTTTCCTCTTTAATATTAACTAAAACAAGTGAGGCAGAAATGGCTGCATTGGTCTTGACACAATAGTTTAAGTTAACATTTTTAAGACCACCTAAACTCTTAAAGGTCTTAAAATATTTTTATTATTTAGAAGAATAAAATAAAAAACACACTTTCTTTCACTATTATTAAAGTATTGTAATTTTATTTCTCTCTCTATCTAGAGTCCAACGCTGATTTACTAAATAATGTTTGTGAGAGTATATCACTCCGTTTTTTTCTTGCTAATATATTGTCTTTCCTAATAAATTCGAGAAACATGGATAAATATAAATATAAAGTGGTAAGCCTTTTCACTTTTTTGTACGAAAAAGGCATAAGAATTCTGTCTAGTAATTAAATCTTATACTGACAGCCTTTCTTTCTAAAGCATTTCTGAATCCATTTCTGTGTTTAGTTTTGCCATCTTACTTATACATTACCACTTTATGATATTTATCTCTTCTGATGAGAGAATGCGTGTCTTTGTTTTGTGCACAGTCTTTACATTGATTAAGGCTCAGTATTAATGAATGTCACTGAGTGCTGTGCAATATCCCCACAATCTGTGGTTTTTGTAGCACAGAAGAAGTGGCATTTTATACTCTGGGATCCCTCTGGGGTCATTTAATCATGGTTATTCTTGATTTCATTGTCAGGATACTGTGCCTGGATTATAATAATGATGTACTGTGTACCTGGCATATATTTCACTTGATTTAAGATTAAGAAGATGTTTCAGTTGTTCAATAAATGAATTAATTACAAGCCCCAGAGGAGTAACATTTGGTTAAAGGAGGGAAAGGAAGATTTAGGATGTTAAGCTAGGATGTTAATGGAAGAATGCACAGCAATGTAGAGGCAGATTGCTGGGGCCAGTTCGTGTCTTCTGATACTCTGCTCTGCTAAGGAACCCGATGAATGCTTTGGGTTTATTGCATTCACATTTCAAAATTATTCCCTTTGAAAAGAAGCCTCAACTGGGAGTAAAGACTCAGTATTGTAAAGGGACATGATTTTAAAAAGAAATAAACAAGAGTATTATTTCATAAATGTAATGCAACATCTAGTTGTGGTTGAGGTTTGAGTTAATGCTAGATAAGCAAAATTAGACATTTTGCTTGCCCTCCTATTTTCAGTCATTTTGTCACATACCATTCTTTCTTCTCTTGAAAAGAGACTGCATCAAGTTAATTTACAAAGTTACTGAAAACATTATTTTACTAAATGGTAGGCTTAGTATTGAGCATATGTATTGGTATTTTCATCCCACACACTGCTTTACACTGATTTCATGTTCCTCCCCACCCACTGTCCAGTTATTCCCTCTTCATGGAATAACCAAATGGACAATATTTTTCCCACTCTTCCCAGAAGTTCTTTTTTAAGGTTTTGCTTTGATACTAGTGTATAGTCAGGAACAATTATTTAGAGTGAAAGCAAGCCAAAATATTCTTTTTTTCCCAGTAGTTTATGAATGTCCGTGTTTCATAGGGATAATTGCAAGTTTGCTCTTTTGACTATCCTGTTTATGCCTTACACAGCAAATTGTTAGCACTATTCACAAAAATTTTTGGGATACAGAATTTGACCTCTGTTCTGCTTCTGTCTAGGGTTGTGGCACTAGTCTTCTTGTGGGCTGAGGTTTTGAACAAGAACCTGTCTAGACTTCCAGTTTATCTGCATTTGGCACTCATGCCTACAGTGTCTGCCTCACTGAATATGAGAATACTGGCTAAAGGTTTCTATCTTTTTCAGCTCTAGGCAGTCCAAATAAGCACACAGAAGAGAATTTTAGGGATTAAACTCAATTAACCAAAAAAATCAGATGTGAATATCTGATCATAATGCTTTTTTTGCAGTTAAGAGAAGAGGAAGAAAAATCAGTATTATGTGTGCAAATGAATGCCTTCATGCTACTTTCTGTGGTATGCATCACATGCAGGAAGAACATTGCACTTGTGAATCTCTCTCCACTGGTCTGAGGAAAGCATGTTGCCATTGTATTAAAACATTTTCAGAAGCTGTATCTTTTGTATCTGAAAATATGAGGTGGTAGGGAAGGAAGGGTAATACACACTGAAAGACAGTGTCATTTGACATAAGAAATACGACATTCCCACATTTTGAATGGGCAATAAATATATTTGCAGCTTTTTCCGGCAATATAATGTTCCTCTGTATGTGCCATGGATTTCTTTCTATTCATAACTCTCCTGTCAATTGCTTCTCTGATTTATTAGGATGATGTGTGAATGAAGAGGATTACTTTTACTATTGTAGAGCATATTTTTTTATTACTGCTCTCATAGTTCAGCGAGCCATGGTAGAATTTTGTACACTATATATAGAAATAAAATAACCTGGATCGATATCAATATCTGTAATTTGATGCTTTCTCAACATATCTATACTAAGAAGGTTGGCAGCAAAATTATTTCAATAAGGTGAATCATAGTCCTGATAAAAAGGCTCTGCCAAATAAAACTTTTAAGGTAAAGACCATCAGTGATCTTCAAAATGTGTTTAAAAATACAAAGAGATGGCTGTTACTAAGCTACTGAGAATTGTTGCAGCAGAATGCACAAGTTTTTAAAGGCATAAGAACACCTGAAGCTCT
Organism: Cephalopterus ornatus; assembly: GCA_013396775.1. Classification (NCBI taxonomy): domain Eukaryota; kingdom Metazoa; phylum Chordata; class Aves; order Passeriformes; family Cotingidae; genus Cephalopterus; species Cephalopterus ornatus. Next base: position 100,594 of record VZRE01008702.1, on the reverse strand, counting down.
AAAATAAAAATGCCTATCTGTCTATCCAGCCACTGCAGAAAATTATTTGAAGTCACTTGAACCAGTCCTTAATGTAATCTCAGAGTAAATCTGTAGCAGTGGTACTGAAGTCAGTCCTGCTCTTCCAGGGTTTACACTGTGTAACTCAGACTATGACTCATACCACAGAAGGGATAAAGGAGAAACTAAGACACTAAAAATTATCCATTTTAAAAGTCTGAAGTTTTGTACATTTTTTACTGATCGTGGGCCAGATTCCCTCCTTCTCATCCTGAAAAAGTACTGCTTACTGATGAATGACTGACATTTTTAAGGTTGCTATATTTTAGAGACCTTGGTTCAAGCAGATATGGAAACACATTATATCCATGAAACGTCATTTGGAATATAGTATACTTGGAATATAGTTTTTTAGTTTCACAAAGAGATTTGGTAGGTTCCTGCATTCTTATCTGTCTGAAAAGTAGAGATTGTAATGCCCATTATAGGGATCATTTAACATATATAAAGAATTAGTTCATGCAAAATGATAAATGACACAGTGGGTCCAAATCAGCCTTTCATATTTGAGCTGTTGCTGCCACCACAGTTGCAGAGGAATGGGTGGGCAATCTGCCCAACTCTGTCAGCAGCACTGCTGGGTCTGGCTCTTCGCTTCACTAGACAAGTTGCAGGCACATGGTTAACCAAGCAAGGCCCTAAAGAAAGGGACACACTCCTTACTCCACATACAGAAGTATTACATGGGTTTGGGTGAAGGTTTTGTTGAGGTTTGTTTTTTTCTCAGAACTGCTACTTTGCTATTTTTATGTCCAGAGGGAACTGAAAAATTGCTACAACTCACAAGCTTTATGGAGTTAGTCTATTGGCAGTGAGGTGGCACCATTTCTGAGGATTATTTTTCTTGCTTCTCATTTCTGTTTTTTCTGTATTCTGCTGATTTAAAAAGATGTCTAGAGTTATGCTGGACAGCTTTTGGAAAGTGTCATCTGAAGCTTATTGGCTTATTTAAGGTTAAAGTGTCTGGAAAGTAATAAGGAATGAAATAGAGAACATTGCTGGGACCTTCTGTAAGTCTGTGTTCGCGTGCCCTGGATACTACATGAAGTTCTGTCTTTCCCTATTTCAATGAGTATAGGAAATCTAGAAAAAAAATAGAGAGTTGTGGATTTTGAAAGGCAATGAGAACCTGAGCTAAACAAAGGGGGGAAAAGTATTCAAACCAGTACATATATACATAGGTATACACATACATTTACTCTAATGCATACTTTTATAAATATATCATTTTGCATCTTGAACTGGGGGTATTACAAAGTGCATTAGGTATGAGACAGGTGTTTACTTGTGCTGACTTTTACTTCATTTATAAAACTCACATAAATGGGGAGATGGAGGAAAGATTCTGCAGTGCAGCTTTCTGTAGCACTGAAACTATTAAATTACAGGTTGTAACTTGCCTTTGTGACCTTAGACAAATATTTTAATTTTATATGCCTGAGTTTCTATTAGCAAAACTTCCTAGGAAAGAGGGATGTTGTGAGAATGTGTTCATGAACTTTTGAGGCAGTAGCTTATTCCCCAAATACTTCAACTTTAAGACAGAAAATTCTCATGTGACTGAAAGATTCTTTGAAGGATAATACATCAGTTATAAGAAGAGAGTACTTTAAATCGCAGTAGATAATGCCCTGGGAGCAGAGGTCATAAGAGGGCAGTATGATGTTTGATGTAATAAATTGTCAATGTATTTTTAATCTGAGAAGTGGCATGTTGTTTATTCTGTGAGGCAAACTGTCTGAGATAGCTACAGCAAGCATTGAAAAAAGGATTTTTTTGAATTTCCATTTAGAACTGAAATGTCAGATAGAGTTATTCTGTTGTTTGGGCTTAGATGACTGAAAAAAAATTAATTTTCTGTGGTCTTTCTGTTGGTGACCCATCTTGTTCCTAGATGGTGTTTGTGTTCACATTGACTAAATCCCACTAATAATGCTTGACTGACTAGAGTTAAGTACAGCTTCAGAAATCTTCATCCAATGCTGAAGTTATGTCCTCTACTGCTGTAAGAATTTGAAACAGTGATCTACTGCTTTTTCTAAAAGTAATTTTTCTTTGCATAAAAAAAAAAAAGTTGAATTTTCTGTATCTTGTTTAACTTCACTTGGTATCTGGTTATAGGAATACAAGGATGTTTTTAGTGGAATTATATATATTAGTTCTTTTCACCAATAATAAATATAATCCTTTATTTTCAAATAGATCCTTAATTATTTTTAAATACCAGAAAGTAAACGATCCACACCCTCAGTGTTAATCATGATTTTTCATTTAATATCAGGCAGTACTAAGTTAGTGCTTGAGTAATACCAGTGTCTTCACATTCTAAATTAATATTAACATTGCATCATCCATAAAGTGCACAGTGCTAAACCTTCTTTAGTATTGTGTGGTTTTTTACTGTTTCGAAAAGCAAAGACCCCAAATCAATATCAAGTAGTTACAAAACCTTCTAAGGGCTTTGGTGTGTGTGTATTTTACCTTATTTATGTGTATTCCTCAGTGTTAGTTGATAATGTAGGTCAATGCCAATCTGTTCATTTTAAGAGATACTACTTTTAACAGTGGGCTTGAAAATCGCTTTTCTGATGCCTTCACATCAGATGAGCACTTTAGGTCAGCCCTACACTTGCAGTTAGAAGTGTTGCTTGGAAGATCCCACTAGACCTTGATGTTTAGAAAAGGATGCTTGTATTGTCCTTCAAATGTAATGTTTTTTAAGAATTTTAGGGTAAAGTGCTTTAAAATTATAGGTAACTTATACCTACCCAGGGACTTTTTTAGTCAAATATAAAATCACACTAAAACCTTGATTTATAATAGGTATAGCCTTCCTACCAAGCATGAAAAACAAAATGTGTCACAGAGCAGAATACATTAAGGCTTACAGACTGAGAAAGCAGCCCATTTATTCATACCTTCCCAGGGCAATTTCAGAATATGATTTTGAGTCTCCTCCTGTTCAGAAAATGTTTTTGAGGCTCGGTTAACCCCACATATATATCCCAAGATCTAAAGAGGTCATTTAAGAATCACGGGGAAAACAAAACTGTACTCAGTAACAGAAATAAGATACCCACTCTCATAAGGAAAGTTCCTGAGTATTGACCCCGTGCTGTGGATCCTCACATATTGCACAGCCATTCCACCAAACACTGACCTGGTTTCTACAGACACATAAAGTAGATCCCCTTCTTCCTCCATGCAATGCAGTTTAGCGCACAAGGGAACAATTCTTGTTGAACTTCAAGTAGAACATTGTATATGTCCTGGTGGTTGAATTTATTTACATTATGCCTCTTCACAGCTTTATGTTGCCTTTGTATCTGATCTGAAAAGTCCGAATGAGAAAGCCATTCTTAAATGGGACCGAGATCCAAACCCTGATTTAGATTCCTCAAACAAATTAGACTTTGGAGTTAATGCAGCAATTTGCATAACATTCTGCTCTATTTTCAGCTAAAATTGCTCAGCAGTTTTTTAAACTTGTAGCAAATTACTTTGCTAATGAGACTAAATTACCCTGTGTTGTTACAGGTAAATTTGTCTGTAATAAATCTCACGTGTGTTTGCAATGTACGGATTTTGTGTTGTGTTCCTGCTGTTCCATAGACAAGTCAGAAGAAACAGTGGAGAGGACTTAAAGTTTGAACCACTGCATTTATCTTAAGAGACCTACTGTACTAAATACTATTTCCGTATTCTGATAGAGATTTATTTTCTCCCCTTCACATCCATTTTAAGTTTTAGGAACTAAGTTTCTGAAACTAGCTAGCAATGAGGCTGCCTGTCCTCCAAACTCTTCTCTGACAAATAATGTATTTTTTTTCCTCCTAGGTGGAAACCATTTTAGAAATGTAAACAAGACAAAAATAAATAACAGAGAGAATTTTTAATTGCAAAAAAAGTCTAGAAATGTCATAATGTCATGGATATAAATGGTCAGCGCAGTCAAGTTGCTCTGCAGCCTGTGGCCTCTTGGACTTTCCTGTAGTGCTCTGGTCTGTGTGGGCACACCAGTCTGCTCAAACAGTGAGCCTGAGAAGAACAGGGTGGCTGTAGTCAAAGAGCATCTCACAAACACTACACTGCCTGCCACCATTTAAAAATTCTTGGGCATTTTGTTTACCTCACTTGTAGCTTCTTCTTCCAGCAACAGAATTCCTTGAAATCTATTCCCATGTGAAATAGTAAGCACTTACTCTGCTAGTTAGAAAATCAGCATCTAAGAACATTAAAACCAATTATATACAAATAATTTCCAGAAGCAGACCTAAACGGAAAAGTCTTTTTAATTTGGTGCTTATTGAATATATACTGTCACCTGTGCTAGTGGTCAGTTCGTTTTTAGTTCTGTTCCATATGTAACACGGTGACATTAAAAATAATTCCATGTGTTTAAATGCTTACATTTTGATATATTGAAACATGCTTTCTTAATAACAGAAGTGTCACAGAATAAGTGGTGGATGATGAAGTGTGTTATGTCAATTAAGCTGGCAATTAATATCTATGATGTGTAGAAAGGCTTGATTGTTGTTAGATTTCCTTCACCTCCTTTGGATGGAGATTTATTCAAAAGTGATTATTAAGAAAAATGTGGAAATTAGGCATCTGACCATGAATTAATCTTTGAGTTAGGAATGTGGAGCTGTTAATAGTGGAAGACTTAATGTCTTATTGTTAAGAGGAGATTGTGTTATTTTAGAAACACACTTTATCACTCTGTCAGTCTCTAACAATTTTTGTCACCTATTCTTAATCCTCTTCTGTTTCCATTATATTTTACTTTGTAAGGCAGGGTAGTCAGAATTAAATGCAGAGAAGGATGTTCCAGTTTTACCTACTGGCAAAATTTGAACAAGTTCTCAGATACCCACTTGCTGAGTATAAACACAAGAGGAAGGGTGTTTGGGTTTCTATCCCAGCTGTATTTTTAGTCTGTTTTGGAATACTTCATTATCTAACAATCTTTGGCTAAACTGTTTAAAATTTGAAGCTTCCCTTTTCTTCCTTTTTGTATCTCTAGCTCTAATTTTTGCAGCCTTCCAAGAGATGGAAGAGGCAATTTCCGTTTTGCAGTGATTGAAAGAAAGGGTTTTGCTTCTTTTCTTTGCTGCTGGGCAGAATGGAATAATTTTTATCTCACAGATTTCACAGCATATATTTCAAAATAGGGTTCAAAACCTTAGTACTAATCAAAACAGCTAATGTCAATTAGCTTTTACTTGCTTCTGCTATTGCAAAGCCATAAGCAATAGCCAGATTCCAGGGTCAGTTTTCTCATAGCTCAATATGAAGAGAGGTCACTCACCTATGTCTTATTCAGTCTTGTCTCACCAGTATCTATTCTCTAGAACCGCAGTGCCTCAGCTGTGCTCCAGAGTTGAAGGTTATTCGTTTGACTTCAGAAGTGGCTACTCTGGGGTTGGACTGTGTGAGAATAGAGTTGGTCTCCTGTATCTCCTGACAACTTGGTACTCTTCTGTTGGTTTATTTATACTAGGCAAACAGACTCTAGCAATATTCTATTTTCTTTTTCTCCTAGATCAAACAAGGCAGCAGCCACGAATATGTCAATAAATATTAAATTGAGAAATTTTCTTTTCATTTTGAGTTAGGAGGGAGACAGAAGTATCTATCAGAAGTCCTTTGAGGGCTTGGGATTTGATGCCCCATTGGTACAAATTGCTGCTTATCCACCCGTCCCAGTATTCTTGGCAAAGACATTTGGCAGTAGCACTGCTGAATTCACTGGAGCCGTGACTAACTTAGCTCGACTGAGGTCTGCCCCGGGAGAACTTCTTGGTCAGAATTGTACCCCAGGCTGTGGCTCTTAACTCCATGAAAGACTTGAACAGATTCATTTCCTTTGCCTCAAACAAATAATTTCATTTCCTTTACCTCTATTTCCATAAATTTGAATAGATTCTGGTAATATTCATCACAGTCTCACAATTTGTCAGGCATAGTTGGACCTGCTGGAGAATATAGTTTTAAACAGCTATATAGATGTGATGGAAACACAAAGCTGAGGTAAGACTTCTGGTGAAAAAGGGCTGTTGAAAAGAAAAAAACAAAAAAAAAACCCAAAACAAAACCAACAAAGCAAGACAGTAGTCCAGATAAAAAACAGCATCAGAAACTGTGGTCCCAGTTGTGAACAATCAGTTTCATCTCTCCCTGCTTGACACAATTTCTCTGCCAAGTATCTGAGCTTAGAAATTCAAAGAAAGTTTGCAAAATAAGTCTTGTCTTTCCCAGGTAAGAATAGGATCTTTCTTCAATAAAATTTAAGAAATTTTGTCAAGTTATGTAAAGTGTTACATAACATCAGTTTCATTGCTGTTGTATTACCCATATTTTTTTTTTACAGAAATGCATTTTAGATTAATATTTAATGTTCTTGCTTTTAAGAAACTATCTTTGAATCATTTCGGTCTGCTGCTGACTTCAGGTTCCTGGGAGAGGAGGAGCTGCGTGAGCTGAATACTAGTGTGCTGTCAGCTACCACAGCTGAAGAGGGAAGGTGCAGCTCAGGAATACTGTCTGAATGTGTCAGAACCACACATTTCCCCTTAGAAATGAGCAGAAAATAGCAAAACCTGTCACCCGAGAGCATCCATAAACTGCTGAGGAGCATGAGATGCCACTTGGTTGTGTCCAAGAGGGAAAGTGGGGAAAAAAGCGTAGGCACAGTCCCTCTGAAAGGAGGCAGAGCCCTTTGAGTCTTTAGATGAATTGCAGTACACAGAATGATTTTTGCTACAAAGTAATAATTTTTTCTCATTCTTAATCTTTTTTTTTAACACAGTGAAGCAATTAAAATATTCATTCAACATATTGAGCTTTGAAAATATAATTCACAAAGATCAGCAAGCATGTTTTCATTCTGTCGTTCCTGATATTACTCATCACACCAGGCAACTCATTTATTTTTCAACTGTATTCTTTCTTCTATCAGATCTTGTTTCTTTTCAGAGGTTGAAGTGTGAAGCTCCGTGGTTGATTCACCTTTTGTAAAACTGATGCATAAATTTTTGTTCCTAGTCTGTTTAGTAAGTGTCATCTGTTTTGTCATGTAGGTGGCTCTTGGTGTAGCGTGGCTGGTTTTGAAAATCTGGTTAGCAGAGGAAGCAAATGTATTTTAATATGCAGGTTAAACAGTGATAGATTGTAAAACCAAGCAAACAAACAAGTCTTGCCCCTCACCTCTCCCAGATAAACTTGGTAAATTTTTCCTGGCTCAGAAATGAGCTAATTGATTCATTGCAAGTCATCCTGTTCACATGGGAAAGTTTTGACCAGTGAGATATGTTGCAACACCTTTTCTCTTTAACCTGCTTATCTGGTTTCATCTGAAAGATGTCATGGTTTCTCTGAGCAGCAGAAGCATAAATTCTCAAAAAGATGAATGAACTTTTCTGCCTGAAATTGATACATTTTATCAGTGTCCATTCATGTCTCTGCACTCTCCACATAGTGCTGGCTGCTGTAGTCTTTGAGGTGTCCTGCATATTGCTCAGGAGGTTGGACATGAAGTACTCATATAATGCCTATTTAAGGGAAAATATAAACACTAGCATTTTGGCATTTAGGACAAGGCTGTGTTGTAACTGTATAGGCATTAAAACATTTTAATTTAGCACTGTAACATCTTGGTATATATACTTTTTGACTACACAAGTGCTTTATTTTTTGATCTTCCTGTTATTAAAAAAAACAAGAATGTGCCAGATAAACTGGTAAAAGAAAGAGAGATAACTTCTGTTTCAGCAGTGAGTAATTTGATATAGCTCAATTTTGGAACCTCAAGAGCTGAATCATTTTTCAGTCCTTATTTGCAGTGAATCGTAGAATCATAGAACCATTTAGGTTGGAAATGACCTCTAAGGTCATCGAGTCCAACCGTTAACTCCAAAGTTCATCATTAAGTGCCACATCTACTTGACTTTTAAATACCTTTAGGGATGGTGACTCTACTGCTTCCCTGGGCATCCTGTTCCAGTGCTTGACAACTCTTTCGGTGAAGAATTTTTTCATAACATCCAACCTAAACCTCTCCTGACATAACTTAAGGACATTTTCTCTTATCCTACCACTTTCTACTTGGGAGAAGAGACTGACCCCCACCTGGCTACAACCTGCTTTCAGGTAGTTGTGGGGGGCAGTAAGGTCCCCTCTGAGCCTCCTCCTCTCCAGGCTGAACAACCCAACTTCCCACAGCTTGTCATCAGGGAACTTGTGCTCCAGACCCTTTGCTACTCGGCTGCTTTTCACTGGACTCACTCCAGCACCTCAATGTCTTTCTTGGAGTGAGTGGCCCAGAACTTGATACAGGATTCAAGGGGGTGGCCTCACCAGTGCTGAGTACAGGGGGACAGTCACCGCCCAAGTCCTGCTGGCCACACTATTGTTGATACAGGCCAGGATGCCATTGGCCTTCTTTGACACTGAGTACACTGCTGGCTCATGTTCAGCCAGCTGTAGACAGTTCCTTTTACAACTGACATCTTTCCAGCAGCTCTTCCACAAGCCTGTAGCATTGCATGGGGTTGTTGTGACTGTAACACATGACCCAGCACTTCACCTTGTTTAAGCTAGTGTTAGATCCATGAAATGCCATACATCGGTATGACTCCCCTCTGCAGAACTGCAAGAACGCATGCCTATGAAAGAACAGCTTCACAAATATTTCAAAACCTTTTCATCTTAAAAGTAAAATGGCCAGCTGAAGTGCCTGGCTGCCTTTGGGCCTCAGCCAACTACACATATGAGGAAAATTTTTGACAGAGATGTCTGTATAACTTGCTTGAAGCTAAAACGTTGCACTGCTTGGATGTTAGTTTTGAATCAGTGTGGCTTCTTAAAATTAGATTCAAGACTGGTTACTGCTGGAGGAACAAATAGTGCCAGAGAGTAATAAAGATGTATTTGTTGGGAACAGATTTTATAATAAATTGTACTTGGTATTCTTGACCTTTTTGATTGTTTGCTGCAATACTTTTGTGCTTTTTCTATAATGATACTTTATATAAGATATCACATTAGAAATTTATTTTGTAGGCCACCTTGTGTATGCATAAGACTTCTGTTCCTACATCACTGAAGGGTCTCCCTCAATCTTAGTAGAACAAGCTTGCCACAATGTATTTGTCATCCTCATCTATTTGTGCAGACTTCCTCCTTTTTCTTTCATCTTTGCTCATCCCAATTCAGTTGATATAACATCTTTACTGAGACTACAGTAGCTAATCACATTCCCAGGAACTAAATGTAAAGGCAGGACTACTAAAAACTTTATTATATTAAGTGCCTTTTTT
>VZRE01008702.1:0-91196 GCA_013396775.1 Cephalopterus ornatus | reverse complement strand
TTTTTTTTTTTTTTTTTTTGCTATAGTCTTGTGGTTTTTCCTCTAGCTTGTGATGTGTTACACTCGTGAAGGAGATGATGTTTCTCCTGGGCAGGAGAAACCGTTGCCAAGGCAAACCTTGATGAATCATGAGAAACCTTCATGAGACATTACTCTTGGCTAACTTTGACTGCTTTTACAGGGCTTCAGGTTTGTCAGTTTGTGCAGTTCTGTTGCCACTGAAAAAATAACACCAGGAATCAAAGCAGTGTAATGTAGCAGTTTTGCAGTGCTACCAGCACACCTCTGCGGGCCCACCGCCTGCATAAACCACAGCTTAATTTCATTGCATAGCATTTATTAATACCAATATTCATTCCCTAACTTTATGATTATCACTTTGGCCTGTTTCAGATAAGAAGACAAGGCGGAATACAATTACTGGTGGACCTATTGGACCATCGGATGACAGAAGTCCATCGTAGTGCCTGTGGAGCTTTGAGAAACTTGGTATATGGGAAGGCAAATGATGACAACAAAATTGCTCTGAAAAACTGTGGTGGTATCCCAGCATTAGTACGGTTACTCCGCAAGACTACAGATTTGGAAATCAGAGAACTGGTCACAGGTTTGAATCTTTCAATATTTTTGTTCAAACTGTGTATCGGTCTTGGAAGCACAGTTCTGTGCTGCATGCCACTTATTTCATCACTAGCTATTTTATTATGATATTATTTCCAATAAGAAAAACTTTCAAGCCCTTTGGATATATGGAATATATGAATGGCTTTCAGTATTATGCAGTTTACAGATGTAGGCATGGCTTAAGCCTATGATTGCTGGTTGACTTTGTTCTTGGCTAGCCTTGAATGCTCTTGCAGGAGATGTGCTTCATACATAGATATGTTGTGGTGGGAATCCTTTCCCTCCTGTCTGGTGTAGGACTGCCCATGGAAGGAGTTATATTTTACTGAATTTACTTAGAAGCTGGTACTCATTCCTTTTATATCCTATATAGTAAGAAGGAGGATTTGTTTGGGGGTTTTCTATCTTTCTTGAGGTTCTGATAGGAAAATGGAATACTGTGTTGGAGAGATGGACAGCATCATCTTCTGAAGTTTTTTTCTGAAATTTGATACCATGCTATGTAATGTGCTATACACAGAGCATGCAGGTAGTGAGAATTTTATTTCTTTTTTTGATAGAGTAGAATCTGGTCTTTTTAAGATTGTTTGGACTTTGTTCCTTATGAAATTCAAAGGAGAGGGGAGTGGAGTGGTGTTCAGAAATACAGGAATGCTCTCAAACAGGGCTGATCTGAAATGTTCGGAGGTTTTTTTTCCCCTTGCCCTTAAGCTGTCCTATTTAATATGCACGACAAAAGCTAGATGGCAGGTTTTTCTATTTTTCACTTTTTGACTTAATTCTTAAGGCTACAAATAAAAATATTTTCATCATCCTATTTTCAATGCCTGTATTTTCATTATGATTTTCCTACTAAAATATGTAAGAAAATTTCTCTTTTCTGTCACAGGATCATCAGAGTACATGTTATCTGTGCTTCTGCAGAAATTACTTACCTTTTGTTTCAGGCCTCATTTAGGATACAATTGATAGGATTATCATCCTTTGGTTGGCACCAGGTTCCTTCCTTGAGGGTGTCTGAATAAACTGCATAGTGTTTATTAAATGTAGATTTTTATATTTAATTTTGTGTCTTAGTTGCAACAATTATCACCTCCTACTTGTTAGTCAGGATTAATGGGGCAGAAATACAGGGTTACATGAGCTCAGATAATGCCTCCTGTAGAGTGACAGAATTACTGACAGATCTAATAAAGTGTAACCACTATTTCAGATTCAACATACTTTTTTGTCTCTTGGTTATGTTGTTGGTGTCCTGGCTCCAGGGAACATTTTGCCTATTTACTCTGAGTAGCGAGAGGCAAACTGCTAATAAACATCAGCAGTATACCTCAGCAGTCACAGTGGCACTTCCCGAACCATCTGTAAATGGAACACATAATATCATTAGGTCATTTTAAGAAAATATATGGGGCGATGGTTTACATTGATTCCATTGCACAGTGTGTTGTTAAATTTTCCTAAATTCCCACAGAAAGAAAGGATGTGTGGGCTAGAATGCCCTCGAAGTGTTATTTCCAAGAGGAGTCGGTCCTGACCTTCAATATTAGGCAATAGCCTGCCTTTGTACAGGTCGATGCAGCTCCCAGGGATGGTGAGCATCAGGAGTGTTGGACATGTATGAAAGGGGAGAAGAGCGAGATGGTGACCCTGAGGAATGGAATCAAAGTCAGTGGTATTTCAAGATTTTATTCCTGGTTTTGTATTGGGGTTTTTTTGCTTGTTTTTAATAGCCAGTACATCCCAGAAGGCCACTGTTTGCCCTGGCCCTGTTTTGTGCCTTTCAGAATGTAGATCACCGGTCCTTCCTTTCAAAAGGCAAACCTGGTTGTGGTAGTGTTCTGCAAAGCGTCTTTTCAAAGTAAAGCTCATAGTTGCAGCTCTCATCTTGCATGTATCTCTTAGGAAACAGGCTGAAGTCACGCATCTGAATCAGTTCTCCTGTGCTTTTTTTTGTAAAATCTTGTTGTATGACAGCTACCCCAGCTCAATTCCTTCCTTATGTCTTTTCTGGGGAAGTGAAAGGTAGCTCCTGCAGCACGTTCCTCAGTAATGAAAAGGTTTGATTTGGTGGCCAGCACAACAAAAAATAAAAGAAGTTCCTCATGCTTTCCTGAGCTGAGGTGGCAGGAAGGTGATTATTTCAGTAGGGTCACTGTAGCGTGAAGGAGATACAGAGAAAGTAATAGCAAATGTCTGTTTTGGGAATAAACATAATATCTTGAGCCTTTCTATCTCATGTTCATTGTACATCCTGTCTATATAAAAGCTTGTTTGTTACTTTTAGAGAGGACACAAAGTTCCTGCCTTAGGAATTCATACAGGCTCTGACATTGCTGCCCCTAAATACTCCTCCAGCATTTGTCCTCAGAGCACTTCTCTTAGGTGGGAAAGTGTCATTATCTCAGTTTTACAGATGGGGAACTGGGCCTATCAGGTGTAAATGACCTGTCCAGAAATGTGGCAAGATGAAGGTGTGAATCACTCTGAATGGGCACTTAGCTGCAACGGAAGAAATATGGGCAGAAGAGGTTTTTTAGCAGCTCAATTTGTCTGGTAGCACTGAAGCATTCATTGCCTGCCCCAAGTACCGTACGGCACTCACCCAGCAGAGCCAAAGTTCTGGTATTAGTTCCTTCCTCAAACATGCACATTTTCTTCCTTTTTGTTGCTTCTCTCTAAGGAGATTATAACTTAAATTTCCAGCAATCTCAAGACTGGCTTTGGAAGGGTATTTAAACCTGCAGACCAGCTTTCTATCCCAGTAGCTCCTTGATTGTCAGGGTTGCCTTCGGCACCATTTGTGCTTTTTCCTCTTTTCAAGATACTTCTTTCTGGCATAATCTCTCCAAAACAGAGTTTTTCACTTTTTCCTTTATCTTGTCTTTCTCCTTCTCACTAGCAGAGGTCTTGGGCTAATGCTTGAAAACCTTACCATGCTCCAGTTTTTGGATTGCACAAATTTAACCTTATAGCAAAGTATTAAAGCTTCAAGACTCTCTCATGTCAAGCAAATGATTTCAGTGCAGGCTCCCATGTAGAAGCCATGAGGGAACTGTGCTACTTAGCTGTTATGAAGTTAAATGGTGTTAATGCCCAGAAAATGCTTCCTAAGATGTGGAAAGATTTTTCTTACAGAAACACTTCCACAGTCACAGATTTTTATTAGAAGAATGTGGATAAACTGAGGTGTACAAATGAATGTACACATTTATCTGAAAGTGAAGTACTCTGATAGAAATAGAGATGTCATCATGGCTACAGCCTCTGGTAATTTCCAGACTCAAGGAGAGCCGGAATTACAATACTTTGTTGCCTGTAGGTCTGTAAATGAAAATAAATAGGTGTAAGCTGGATGTGCCATCTTTTCACCCCAGCTCCCTGCTACTAATTCCCACAGTAGCTCCAGTTAACAGGAAAAAATAAAAGCCTTCTATTTTAAAATAATTAAATGTTAACACTTTTCTAATAAATATAAATAGACAAGAACACAGTACAAAATTAGCACAGATCCTGCAGATGGTAGAAAGAAATGTTTTCACTTGGCAATAATGAAAATGAGTAACTGATTTCTGATTCTCTTGCCTTTCCCAAGTTAATTATGAACCCTTCCACAAAATTCTATTTTAGCATTCTTTCTATTTGTTTTGCTGTTGGGGAAAAAAATTACATGAAAAATGTGACATATTAGCAAGGATAACACAAGAATCCCATGGATGCCTTGTGGAGAAGGTGAGGTCAAGCAGCTGTTGCTAGATCCTTTCCAACCCAGAGCATTCTATGATTCTGTGATTCAACCAATCCTTGTTCCCTGTTCCATCAGCTCCATTCAGTAACTGGGTATCTCTCTCAGATAAAATTATTTAAACTGCTATACTTCTCGTTGTTGACAAACAAAATCCATCACAACTAGAAAAACAGTTTCTCCCTATGAACAATAAGCTAGCTGAATAGAAAAAAACTCCATTTAAAGAGGGCCCTTATGCCTATTTCACCTGTTTTCAAACTCCGTATACCATTTTTGATTGAAAGGTAAAATTGGATAATCCAATTTTAGGAAGCACATAATGATAAAGAGCTATAGCTATAAATAATGTCAGGAGAAATTTTTTTTTCCTGTGCTAGGAGCCAACCTCCTGCTTATTTTGGTTGACAATGAAGTGTCAGAGATTTAACTATTGTCTACTGAAAATATATAAATTATAAAAATTATCACATTTACCAAAAAAAAATGGGAAAAAAAGCATAAAACATAAACACGAAGCCTATATACTATATGCAGATAGGTAAATATTGACTCTGTGTATTTCATTCACATTTTTGTTCACTGAAACAAAAAGCATATATTCCATGCCTGCAAAATATTATGTTTTGTACAAAATGTACAGGAAAAAAAATTCATTTACTTCCTGGTGTTTGGATTCCAGTATTTATTACTGTTGTCTTTAACTTCAGCTGTGGACAGTTTGTGTTTTGGCTTGGTTGCTCCTCTGTTGTCACCCCATGTTATGCAACATTATTATGTAGTCGTTTTACATTTCTGTTCTGGTTTTAGTAGATGCCATATGTTTATAATGAGGGATTTATAACCTTATTGATAGTCTCTCAGTGTTACTGAAAGCAATTACAAATTGTCCACCTTATATCTATCTGGTTTGAGTTAACTGCTGCAGGTGAAACCTCCTTTTTGATTGCATACTGCTTATTAGTATGTGCATAAATTATTGGCAGATTAGTCAAGACACTCCAGAAGGGTCCCTTTGAGCCTTGTATGTGTCTTTGCTAATCTGTGTAGTTGCAAGTTAGTGAACCTGCAGTGATATGTAAAGCACGTTTAAGGGAGTATTCTGTTTAAATGGACCTTTTGGTTTACTTCAGTGGAAGATTTAATTTGATTTCATTTTGTTAGGTAATTCTGGCCAGTTCTTTAGAATTTTTAACTTCCTAGTACTAGAGCAATTCTTCTGTTGGGAGTTCCCAAAATCAAAATTACGGGCCTGCAGTTGTTTCCTATTTGTGATGTTATTTTCTAATTGACTTCTTAAGGTATTACATTTGTGGGTTTTTGTATAGTAAATCATATATTATGGCAAAGGGTTGACTATTTAGTACTTGCGATCTTGAAGCAGTTTATCAATTTAACAATTTTCTGCAAAAGTGCCCTTGACATTAGCTTAGTTACTGGAGTGTGTAAACACAGATGTGAAATTTTATTGTGATATAAACAGTCATTTAGAGGTGGCACTTATTTGTAACCCTATTGCTCTCTGGAAATTTGATTTGAAAATGAGTAAAGGCTGTTTTATCCCACTCAGAGGTGACTTTCCTGCAGACTTAAGTAAAGAAAAATAAAACTCTTCCATAAGCTGCATTCTTGTAGTATTTTACCTTGTTGTAATTCTTAAAATCTCTATGATAACCCTTTTCTTTGCAGGTTTATATTAGATATTCTAGTATTGATCCTATTAAACTAGCTGTATTCAGGTTTTGTAATGGAGCAATGCAAGTATAAGGCCACTTGGCCAGTGAAAAGCCTAATTAATTAACAGCTTTTGATATGTGATATAAAAAGATAGAAAGGAAAATAAATTTATAAACTGGTTGTTTTTGGAACCAAAGAGAGGATTTCAGCATTACATTAACTGAAAATTAGGTTATAAAGTTCTGTGATTTAGGTTCAGATACATATCCTGGCTATCACAAACTTTCAAATGTGAACAGCCATATATGTGTTTAAATTGGCGTAACCATGGTAAGACTGCTTCTACAAGGTTGACATAACTTTGGTTCAATATATGCTTACCTAAGAGAGTAGGACTGCCAGAGATCATTTGGGGCTCATAACTCTATATAATTAAAGAAAATGGAGATGGGATAAATGCAGAAAGTATACAAACTGCCTCTTAAGATGCAGCTCTGTGAATTAGATTCCCATCTGCCTCTAATATCTGATCACTTTGTCCTGTCTAGTCAAGGAAATTAGAAAGGTTAAGCATGGAGATAGATAACTGCTAGCACAGAACACTGCTTTCAGAATGCTTGGTTTGATTTTGGCAAGAAAGTATGTTCATTCATTTCTTGCTCAGTGTCTCCTCTGCAAATTCTGTCATAACTTTAAACAAGTGTTTGGAGGAACTTAACAAATGCAGAGGCAGCTGACTTATAGAGTGTAAGCTTAATTATTTTTTAAATACCAGATTTAGGATGAGATTCACAAATTTCAAATCTACTTGCTTAGGCACTAAAGTTTGCTTCTGTGTTTAAATGCTTTTCATTCAAAATGTAGATTTGAAGGGTATTAGCTCTAATAAATATTTCCTACTCTTTCTCTAAATTGATGTAATTGCAAGTACAATATCCTACCACAGTCAATTTTAAAACTTGATTAAATCTTTTCACCTAATTTACTTCTAATTAGGTGTTTTAAATAAAAGATGTTTTTAACATTAACAACATTATTTGTGCGCTGAAAATTCCTGTCTATTTACTCGGAATCTAAAGCAGTGGCTGAATGAGGAATTACATATTACAGTTTCTCCAGTATTTCTTTCTTCAAGTAGAAAAGCCTTTTCATTTTCCCAAGGTTTCATAATATTTTGACTCCCTTCCCCTTGCTTGAGATACTTTTAAGCAAGATATTTTTCAACCTCAGCCCTGAATTTTGTGAGCCAGTGAGAATTTCATATAAAATGCCAAACTCCGTCAAATCCCCTGCAAGTCTCAGATTGCTGTAAAAACAATGCATTTAATCTCACAGCCAAAACTTTTCATAGGCTGGTTTATAGTTCCTTGCTGTTACATTTGAAGTCTTGTTATGGGGAGAAAAGGAAACCAAAGATTTGGTGAACTCAGAAAAACTACTTGTTACTGCTGCCTTGATAAAATTAGGCTTATGCTGCACCATTATCAAAGCTAAGCAAAAGCAAAACAAATGAAGTTACCCTGGTCTGCAGAAGCAGCTCTGCTCAGTTTAATCAAGCTGAAGGTCCAAGTGCCCCAAAACAACTTCAAGCAACTCAACTTCACCAAGGTGGTACAAACCCTCTGGCCTGTTACTGGCAATGGCAATGGCAGGTTTAGTGGGCTGCATGGCTGCTCTGTTTTTCCACTCCAGTCATCAGTTACTTTAAGGTTTTACAGAGAGTCTCCAAAGATTGCTATTGCATCCTCATAAATTTTCGGAAAGGACTTAAAAGACCTATGTGTGCTTCTCCAAATGAATAAGCTGACATTTCATTTTCAGTGGATGTTCTATAACAAGGCAGAGCCGTATGAAGAGGAATGCTGTTGTGCTTTACATTGTATTCTACAGCGTGACAGTTTAAATTTTAGATTTTAGCATCACCTACAGAAAATATTGCCAACATTTCTAGAAATGTGGAATTGATTTCCAGACAAATTCAGAGAAGGAACTAATTGACATTTTTTAAAGTCTTTACGTGAACGCAGTGGGGAACCACTTACAGAGACATCAAATCTTTGTAATCATTTTCCTTGCAAAACAGGAGGGTAAAAGGCTGTACAGTTTACACCAGTATGTTGTTGGGAGACTGATTTCCAGCCTATAGGCTATGACATCTTCAAGAAATTCCAGAGTCATTCAAAACACATCCTATTTATAGTTCATATGTAACAGCAAATCTAAAAGTAATTTAATAAATTGTGTAATATTGCTTCAGAAATGATGCTGTCTTATCAAATAACAATAGGCAAACAATATTGACAGTTCAACTGGATCATTTTACAGCAAATCTATTACAATTGACTGTCTAATTATAAGACAATCTTTGCCCTGTTTCTCAATGTGTTGTCACTATTTTGACTCTGCAAATGGGAAAACCCACTGACAGAGTCTGTTGTCTTCATGGAAAGCCGTTCTCAACTTTTTCTGAATTATCAGATTGACTACTTCACCCCTTGCTGCTCCCAGTTAAATAAGGAGAGGTTTTAAAATAGATGCATTCTCAAATCTTCTCCCCTGCTCTCTTAGCAACAGGCTGGAGCACCAATTTATCATTTACGGTGTTACAACCAAAGAATTTTTATAGGTAAAAGGGAACATACTGTTAAACAGCAACACAACACCTTCCTGAGGTTCACAGTGCCTCTTTCGCAGAGGTGAATGAGGGAGAGACAGAACAAGTCAGTAGGGTGCCAAGGTCTCGGTTGGGAACAGTGGTATGCCCCTGGCAGGGGAGTCCCTCTCCTCTCTCTCTTATGGATCTGCTTGTGGATGATTTCATCAGTTTTCCCATCACAGCTGCATCATTCTCCCTATTTCACAGGCAAGTTCCCGTTCGCTTGCCCTGCATTTACCACTCTCAGTCCCACCACAAGACCCAAGGTGGTCCTTTTTGCTCTCCTTTTTTTCTCTAAATGAGAAATAACTATTTTTCCATTGTACAATCAGTAAGATGCATCTTCTGTGGAAAATTCATTCAAGTTGTTGATTCATGTGGTGGTGAAACTGGTTTAATAATTTGCATGTTCATATACTACATAAATGATTTTCAGATTTTTTTTTTTACTTGGTCAAATCTTAAGTTTAAGAGGAAATATCAAACAAGGTAATCTGGAGTGATAAATAGAGGACATCTGTTGCAGCATATGGCTTGACATAACAGCTGCATTGAACTTTTTCAGCAAGTCATAATCCTTTGGAAAAATTCAGCTGGGCATAGAATTTTGATGCCCTTGCCTAAATGATAGAGTATTAAAATGCTTGCAATTTAAAACCACGTTGTAATTTGATATGTTTGCAATTTTGAACACAAAATTCTTAATTATATTTTGAATATAATTTATATATTCTCTCTATATATATACTATATAATATAGTTTTTGTTTAGAAACAGATCGGAATGTTTCACTTTTTTGTTTGCAAAATTAAACTTTGAGGATATGGTGAAACATGTTCATTCTATGATCAATTACTTTTTTCACTATGACACTATTTCTTAAAAAAAATATTTATTATTTTTAGGCTCAAAGGCCAACCTCCCTTTTTCCATCCCAAATAATCCTATTTTTCAGTGCTGTCTTTTTCCTAAGTAACAATTTGGCTAGTAAATAAGTGTTTCTTTTTTAATTTTATTTTTTTAGCAACTATAGACTGAGCCTTTCATTTTGCACATAGATGCAACTTTATAGATAGGACTAACTTTCTAATTGGTTCCTATCAAAAAGGAGTTTTGTATTTAGAGATGTAATTTAATGTTCAGCTTTAAGTATAGAATTTTTACTTTCTGTGTTAGGATCTGTTATCAAACATATATTTTGATTTTGGGTGCTAGAAAAAAATTATGCAGTAAAATATGTGTGTAAGCACTGAAAAAAAATCTTTCCATTCATATATCCATCCTTGTTTGATTTCTTTGTTATTGCTGTTAGTCATGTATTAGGATATTTTGTTTTAAAGCAGTTGATTTATATTTTCCTGCGTTTCTCTCACTTAGAACAAATTGCTTTTGGTGTGGCTTTGGTGTTTTATAGGACCTATTTAATTTCATCAGCTAGAATGCAATTTAGGCAAGTTAGCACTGATCTTTCCATAGTAACTTAAATCAACTCTTGTAGTAATTCCTCTACTGTTTAACATGAAAGCTAAGAGCTGTCTAATGTTCTTGTCTGACAGTTCTTCCTTTTCACAGTTATGTGTTAATTTGAAGTGTACAGCAGAAAGAGAGGAGCAACCTTAGGTCAAAAATTCAGTCCCATGAGAGGAATACAGACTTTTTTAGTTAATGCAATAGCATTTGGACAGAATTTGGTTTTAAGCAATATTAAAATTGGTCCCTCCTTTTTGTTTTAATAAAATCCAAGATGTAATTTTGGAATGAAAAGAGCAGTAATTGAGAAAGAAAGAGTTAGCTTTTCAGAGGACATGTTTATATTCTTTATACTATATGTAGTGTAAACTTACATACTTATATGTAGTGTATACTTATAAGATCAAGCTGTGTTTGTAAACAAACAAAAAAGACCCGATCACAATAATCCTTCTCCTCTGTGGAAACTTTTGCTTTGTAAGGCTATGAATGTCTGCAAAGGGAGAAAAATTCTTCTCACTGCAGCTTTCCTTAGTGTTCCCTAAGCTTTTGTCTGCTTATGACTTTTACTGAAAGCTGGTCTTTCTCAGTGTGGACTTTTCCTACATCAGCTTATACACAGATAGAAAACCACCTCTGCATGTAAATAAGTGAATTACAGGAAGGCATGCATAGGTATTCAATCACCAGATAAAAAAATATTTCAAGAAAATTGGTGAAAATTTCATATCTGTTATGCCAATTTTAAACTTATTTTCACAGTGTGCTTTTAAGGAGCTGCCTTATGAGCTGTGAGTTGTTCAGGTGCCAGAATTCAAATCAGCCACTTTTTGTTTCCTACAGAAAATCTGTTACCAAGCCAGTTCCTCACCTTGGCAGTTGAGCTGGTTGTGAAGTCTTATTGCACTTTATATTAAGAAATGTTGTAGTTGATATTCAGCATCTCTACAGCAGAACCGCTGTAATATATCGGGAGCCCACATCTGCCGCCAGGGAGTGGATCCAGCTCTGCAGAGCAGCCTTGCAGTTACAGTGGGGGCTCCGAGTGCCAAAGCTGCCAGTAAATGACTATTCTAGCACTTGGGCTAGAAAATGCTTTTCCTAAGGACTCCAGCAAAAGATCCCTTGCGCTTGGCTTCTGTGCACAGTATTTAGCACTCAGATTTCAATCTTAATTGCCATGTTCATGAGGGAGGCTCCCTGTAGTATCCCTGTGCCTTCAGCCTATAAACGAAAAAGCCTGCCAATGCTCTGGTTCACTCTTCCCGGGATGCAACCTCCCAGCAGTCTCAAACAGTTTTCTGCATCAGTCTATGACCGAACTATTGAATTATGATGGAAAAGAAAAACCTGGATGTGTTGGAACACTTTTGGATTTTTATTTTTACAAAGAATATTAAATAAGCAAAACCATAACATAAACTTAAGGTTGACTTATACATCCCTTATTGAGAAGAATCGAAGTCTTGTTTCTCCTAATAATATTCATTTACTTAAAATCTCTTTATTATATCATTTATTTGGGCAAGTACATCTTTTGCAGCACAATATATGTATAGTGGGAGTGTGGCAGGGATAATGCTTTTTTGGAAAAGAAGACTTGTCCAGTTTTTTGGTCTCCATTTATATTTGTAGCCTAAGTTGTTCTCAGAGGTTTGTTTATATATATAGAAGTCATAATTTGAGTTAGCTTTAAATCATGCACTAAATAATTGGTTAGACTTTCCTGATTTTGCACATGCTCCCTTACTAAGATAATATTCTTTGCATAGAAGTGTATGATCTCTATTTTCTTAACTTTGAATGGAATAAGGATAGCATGTGGTTTATCAGGTCTGCAGTTATATCTGACTATAGATATAAATATGCTACTACCAATTCGACTAAAACACTGGAAAAAAATGCAATGAAGTGTTTAATTGGGATGACTTTGAGCTACAGCATGATTCAGAGATTATGGAACTTGCTAAGACTGCTCCATTAAATTGAGTGATGTCAAATTTATAAATATTTTGTGTCGATTCTTTAGGGTAAGTGATGCAGTACCTATTGTAATAGCTTAAATTAATTTATGTAAGAAGGAATGCTGTTTCTAAGCTGGAAGTATGGCTTTGTCTGCTAAGAAATAGTAACATCTCATCAGCCTGGCCTGTGCTTTTAAAAGGGCTGGTCTTGTTTTCAATCTTCTGGACTTTGTCTAAGAGAAAGTTAAATAAAAACTGTCCTGGTTCTCTGTTCTCTCAGTTCCCCCTTCCAGTGGCAACAAACCTAAATTGCCTTGATAGATTTTAGAATCCATGCGTAGTTTTCTTAATGAACTATATCTGTGCAGTTATGTCTTTTAAAAGGTCAATTAAAACCTTTCTTCAGAATTTATAACCATTTTTTAAATTTGATTGTTGTTGTCTGTGAAAGACCTTCTTAGAAAAGATGATTTACATTTAATGCGATAAATAACCTGTTGACCATAGCAGATGCATGTCCTCTGATAAGCTACTCCAGAAGATGTAACTTGATGCAGTAAGATCTCCATAGCAAGCATTCCTGTAGATTCCTCTAAAAGTCCTTCATCTGGTATCTGCTAGACTGGTAATGGATACTCTGATCCAAAATCCATCTTTCAACTGGAGCCAACTGAATACTTTCAGTACTAGTTTCTCCTCAGTTTTAAGCTTAAACTGAGATTGCAAAATACTTTTTCACTGTATTTCAAGTTGTTATATGTAAGGGTGAAAAACTTGAACCTGTGGCTAGAGATAGTAGCCGTTTTTCTACAAGGCGTCCAATACAACCTAAAGTGATCTGCAAAAGGGGACACAAAATGCCTATTCTGAATGCCTCACAGCTTCAAAAGCAAGAAGGAGATAAGATACTATGAATGCAAGTGATTAAGTAAGAGGTGTTCGACACAGATTTTTTCTTTATTTCATATCTCTTACAAGAGTCAGTCTGCAAATGCTAAACTGTTGAGTTGGACTAGTGAGTTGTTGGATTAACATCTCTCTCTTCCCGTACATATACAGCAGGGTGAGTCCCATCTTTTGTCAGGATTCAGTGGTGAGTCCAGTCCCTTCCCTTCTTGGGGGCATCTGATGACATGCAGGTTCTTTAGGGGCAGTCAACACACCTCTGAGGCTGTTGGCAGACTTGCTTGTTGTGCTCAGAAACCCAGTTCAGTCAGGGCTTTCAGAGTAAGGTGTCAAATGCCTCAGTAACCAGCTTTTTACTGTAGTCTTAAAGAGTATGTCCTGTGTGCGTGCTTGAAACGGTGTTCATAACCATGTGGTGAACAGGTAATTCCATAATGCAAAGTGCCTTGGCTAAAAGGTTTATTTTATTGTCACTTTCTGTGGAAAAGTCAAGGCAATGGTTCTTAGACCCCACATAAATCTAGCTCCAGGTCATCCTTAGCCAGAACAATGGGAAGTGAATTGTCAGTGCCTTTTCATAACTGCAAATCCTTAATTAAGGAAGGTTACAATGAGGCATGTAGAACGCCAACCTCAGCAAGTAGCAGACTTACTGCTTGTGAGAATAAATTTTAACTTGTCACAAGAAAATTGCTGGGTTTTTTCGTTCATATGGTTGGTAGTATTCAGTCTTAAAATTAGATAAAATTCATTGTTCTAGGGTGGAAGAAGATTATCTCACACCTTAAAACTGTGAGGAGCAAAAACTTTGAAACCGGCACCAGGCTTACTGGGCAGTGCCATTTTGCTTGATTCTGCCTTGATTTCAAATCATTTTAGGAGAAGGTAGAATAGGTATTTTAGCCTGGTGATCCTATCAGACCCTTACTCCGAAGGTTTAATTTCCGATTTGTGAAACCAGAGAGAAAGAGGACTTAGAGAATATTTCTAGGCATCTCAGCTATTCCTCAATACCAACTTACCATGATGTTTATGTGAGTTTGCTTTTAATTAGCAAGAACCTGAAGTGAATAGAAAATAGTGTATACATTTTTAAGCATTTTGCTAAACAGGCCTCTTGTGTTAGCTTCTTTTATATTCGTTTCTGCTTTTCCAGTTCATGACTAGTTCTTGAAGCCCAAAAGTACTGGTTTTTTTGCCATCAAAGCACTCTGCTGCTTCACTTTCAAAATAGGACTTCTTCATAAAGATGCAATACATTTTCTTCTGTAAGAACTAAGTTAAATCCAAAAAGGGGAAAGATTTGCGTTCTGATTCTCTGCTTTTATACCATGCATATCATTTGCATTTGTCTAGATAAATGTAAAAAAAAAAGGCAGCCACATTGTTGTTTTTACTAACTAAAACCAGCAAAAAGCTAGGTGTTTCAAGAATAATAGATGTGCCAACAAAGCTTGCCAAGAACAGGTCATGAAAAGTGAGTATAAATATGTTTATGAAGGTCCTTTAAATATGGAATTCCTTTTCATAAAGACATTCAGAACAAAATTTAAACAAAGGCTCTTTTCTTTAAAAAGTAGCAATTCTTAAATGAAAATAAGAACAGTATTCTTATTTCTGCCTTTTTTTTTTTTTGTCTGTAGGTAAAGTCTCACCCTTATGCAGATTATTTTAATGTGTTTTTTTATTAGTATGCTGATCAAATTTTTTTCCATTAAACTGCATAATCATCTTTGCAGACAGTTCCATATAAAATAATGTAAACATGAAATTGTATAACTGCAGTTAATTTTAAAGGGAAACCCAAAAATGTAGTTTGATTCCTGTTAATTACACTGCTCTGTCAAACCACAGAATGCTAAAGAAAGCCTTGAGCAAGTGGTGTTCTTGCTGCTTATATTTATAAATGTCTATGTTCCCAAGGTCTTCCTTCAACATTTTCTGCTCCCTACCACTCAGTTAGACTTTTTTGTAGTGTTCATACTTGTAACAACCTATATACAATGATGATGATAATTTTTCTCTTTTGGTTGAACACTTGATTGACATAAAGTCAAAACTCATTTTTGCCACTCAAGATCAGGTATGGGGCCAAGCTACTATCCTTTTGGAAGGAGACTAGGGAGGAGTAGGTTTGGATTCTAGAGAAGAGGACAAGTGTTGACAAGGGGAGGGTGATGAAGAGTCAGGCTTGCTCTTCCAGCTGCTCCTGGGAGGATGCTGGCCTAAAATAAAGACCATTGGTTCTTCAGAACCACATCTTGCCCTCCAGCTTCCCCAAGCACTAGCAGCAGCCCAGCAGCAGGCTCTAGACACAGCAAAAAAATCAAATGTGCTTTTCCAGCAAATACACAAGTATATACATAGGAATGGAAAGCAGAGTGTCTTTTGCTCCTAACAATTTTTTGCCTGCTTGCTGTATCACACATCTGCAGTGACCTTGATCTTTGCAGCTGTGCTCAGAAAGCTTATCTCTTGATTTCTCTTCCTTTTCTTTGGCATATCATGAATTGAAGGAGAAGGGAGTTTGTTTTTTATTTTTAAATGCAGTAAATCTCCTTGTGAGTTGCACCATTAAGCTTGTCTCTGTATAAAAAGAATTGTTGTATGTACATTTGTATAGTAAAATATTTACAAAATAAAAAATTACTTGTTGAAGGCTTGGATAATACCATGCTGCTGTATCAGGTTGTGGGGGAAATCTTTTTGCTTGTAGTACCAACCAGCCTAGACGGTTACTTGCATTACATTGAAGATCACAGGGTGGAGGTTTTGTTCTCTCCATGTGTATCTATCAACAGGGAAAGTTTTGGTATAAATCAGGACCTGTTTTCTGCTGTCTGTTTTTATTAATTTTACTTAGAAAGAATGTATCTGAAGACCAAGCCCTAAAAAGTTCCTTGTAATACTCCTTCATTTCATGTGTGCTTCACAACGTGTGTAGGCCTAGATCATAACCAGCTGCTCAGTTTTTAGGCTTAGCTCTGAAAAATTTCCAGTGTTGCTGTTGACTACATGTTGTGTATTCAAAGCTGTATTCCCACTGTGAAAGTGTGCAGGTATCAGTCAGCCCTATTTACATGTAGTCTGGTTTATTCTTGACAGAAACAGCTTAATTAAGCACACCAATGCTGTGAAATATATTGTTTTGGTTTGGGTTTTTTAAAACAAAAACTATTTAAACTTTTTTTTAAAAAAAAATTAATTATTAGTACTTTTATTTCTTTGTAGGAGTTCTCTGGAATCTATCCTCCTGTGATGCACTGAAAATGCCAATCATCCAGGATGCCCTCGCAGTGTTGACCAATGCAGTGATCATCCCTCACTCTGGATGGGAAAACTCACCGCTCCAGGATGATCATAAAATACAACTTCATTCATCACAGGTGCTGCGCAATGCCACAGGGTGCCTAAGGTGAGTATTGCAGAACATCTGCTTTCCTTGCCTCGGTTTGAATTGATATTTCTCATTCTTAGGCATCTGTAAAGTAAATGATTGGTGTGTATGTCAGCAAAGTTGGTGACTTTCAGTGATGTAAACTTGAAGTTAGAAATAAATTAAAAAAGAAGATGCAGGTCATTCAAAAATCATCTCTAGGAAGGCTGCTGGGGGTTTTCTATTTTTCTTTTCTTAGCTGCTTTCATCCAAGCTTGTATATTACATATGTTTTCTTCCTTGTAGATTTGTCCTGTTTCCCCAGTTGCTTTAGTGAAGTCAATATGTTCTCACTATTATGCCCAATTTAATCAGCACAAAAATAATGAAGATGCTCACAAAAAGTAAGGTCTTAAAGTTCCATATGCCATTGCTGGATTTATGATAAATATACAAAGTAGATTTTTTTCTACTCTCTGAAGATGAGAAATAAATCCATAAAAAATATGATAATTATTTATGTTTATAATTGTATGCCAAACTTGTATATGCAATGCCAAGGTGCACTTATATAAATATGTGCAATTTGATCTGTCCATTCCTAAAAGTCCTGTAGACATAAGAATAAAAATATGATGAGTAAAAAGAGTTTCAGTTCTGACAAAATCTTACTAAAGGATTGAGTCATAGCAATTTCTGAATTCCAATGCATATCATTTTCTAGAAATATTTTAAGATATTAGGCAAGTTCTTTCAAGCGTAGATTTTTTTCTCTAGGTATATTGGAGAAAATAATCTGTAATCCATCTCAGAGACTCATAAATTGATTAGTTAATATTTTTACATACATCACAGGAAATAACACAGTGAATAGTATGTATCAGTAAAACAATCTGTGTTGTATGCTGCAGCCAAAGTATACATCATCCATTGAAGAGCTAAATTAAAAAAAATAAATTGATAGGAGGCAAAGTAAAATAGCAGTATTTTTTACATATCTGTAGCAAGCACCTTTTTGTCTTTGTGGCCTTTCATCAAACAAAATTTCTCCCTTTCCAAAGTAGTATTTGAAAAGTTTAAGGGAAAAAGTAATAAATATTATTGGTGGTTTATATGTAATCAGAAGAGAATGAAAGATAGAAGGTAATAACTTATATACTGCAAATATAGTCGTATTGGACAATGCAAATGTGATTATGTGAGTACCAGCTATCTTGAGGTATATGTCTGGAGCCAGGTATTGGTATCTGAGTTGTATTGACTTTGAAATGAGTATTGCATTCAAATCACTAGGAAAAAAAGTTGTTCAAATCGCTGTGACAGAAGTTATTACACAAAAGACCTGTACCACATTATACATCTCACATTTCCAATGTTTAATGTATCTCAGTTAAAGAGCTGCCTCTGAAAAGAAGCATCTGTTATAAATTTGGGTCTTCACAGTACCCCTTCTCTGACTGAACATGTCTGGTGTTGATCTCCCCACACTGTAAATTCCATCTTCCTGTTAATTTTCCCCAACTGCTTCTCAGGGACTGATGCTCATCCCTGATCCTGCAAATCTCGGGTCTTCCTACCTCATAGTTGATGGAGTCATTTGCACATTGGTCTTGAAATCTTTCTTCTTTCTTTTCTTTTCTTTTTTTTTCTTGTGAGTGTATGTGCACGCCCATTTGCAAACTGATGTGAGCTTACTGTAGCCTGCATTCTGGGTCAGCCTGAGGACTTGGGGCCACATGAGAATGGTACGTTGCCTAATCTAATACACACTGCTTTGCAGCAAGGCTTACTACCAAGTGCTTGATGGTATGCTGTCATAGCAGAATGGCTTCTGGTCAGCTCGTGCAAAATAAGCTCATATCTGCCTGCAAAAGACTGTGCATATTATAACTCTTGAGTCTCCCAGGTAGCTGTAGCAACAGCTCAAATGCTGTCCTGAGCAGGTTGGTCTTCTTTCTAAAACCAGGCCCTTCAGTCATAGTATGGCTTTTTAATATCTTTCTAATATCAAACCCTCCCTATTTCCCAAAGGCATCTTTATGTCCTCTCTAATGGCTTCAGGTATTTATTTGGCCTCCATCCATCTTCTTAAGTTAGTTTCATCCCACTGAGTCTGTATGGATGCTGTTTGGCAGAGCCAGAACATTTGGAGAGGGTTGAAACTTACTGCTCCTTCACACCAGCAGGAACTTTCTTGTTTACTTTTCCCCAGTTGCTGTTGAAGATACCTCTCTCTAAGCAAAATGTCAAGTTTGAGTTTTTACAAGAGAGAAAAGTGGAAGCTGACCTCTGAGATAGTAACTGGATTCTTCTGTTGAATTCATGTAATATAATGGGACTGTAAGCTGGTGGAAACAGTGAATGACAGAAAAAAGTATCATAAAGTTCTGTGAAGATGATTGGAGTCATGCATGCTTGTTCTGGTAGTACTTTAGCTAGCATTCCTTAAATACCCACCACCCTCAATAAATTGAACAGCTCTCACACTTTCCACTTGGGACTAGTTACAAGTTTCACATTTACATTTAAAGATCTCAGTTGACAAGGGAAGTAGATCAACAAGATGTAATGTGGTTGCTGGCTCAGCTAGTGCTGTGTTTATCTGGTAAATGGAAAGTTCATTGTCATCTTCCACGGGAGAATTTCTTCTAAGATTCCGGGTTTTTTTGTCCTCTGCTGTTTTCTTTTTCTGTTTTTGCTAGAGCTCATTTTTGAGGAGACACAATTAAAATTCAGTTGCATCAGGATTATCAGTAACAATATCAGAGGAAGAGTAGTGCTATTCAGCATACTTGACAAATGCTTCTGAATATGTAATGTCAACAGACCTTAGAGACATCAGGTTGTACTACATAGGTTTAATGCTAGTAAATATGCCAGGAGGATTTGGGTTTGGATTTTGATTAGTCTTCTGTGACTTTGGTTGTCTGTGTATTCACTGCTGAAAACTTTAAATAATATCTGAGAGGTGCTGTAATATAATCTGTCCCATATACAATGCTAGTAAGTAGTTTGCAATGGCCATTATATAGGAAGAGTCAGATCTTTGTTTTATGCTTTTTTCACTACACACTGTTCTTCCTTCTGCTGATCTTCACCTTTGTCCATTTCTGGATGAGAATTTCTTATGCTTTTTCAATTAAAAAGTTGGTTATTAACTACAGTTTTTAGTATTCCTGTCTGCTTATTCATCATCTTTTCTAACCAGTTATAGACTATAACTAATCTATAACTCCAGTCACCCAGTAATCCAGCTGAAATAATTACGAGATCATATGAAAGACAGCAGCAGCATCAGACCCTCTTTTCCTGTTATTTTCTCTGTTTCTTACAGATGTTATTTAAAAACTGCACTTTGCATACTTTTCTGATTTGAAAAAAGAGAATAGTTTTAATACAATATTGTACTAATTAATTTTACATAGCTTGAATGCTTTGAAATTGTTTAGATAATTCAAAGATCTAAATACAGCATTTTACCTACCATTTATAAATTTAAATATTCATCTTTCATAAATTGCCAGACCCCAGTGTAACATGTGTTGGAGTAAGCACCCAATTTACTTGCCTCCCCACTGTGATACTAGTACCTTACCTCATTAAGTTCTGGTAAAGTTTGACTTCTTTTTTTTTACTTTTGGATTTCAGCTGTGACTGCTTTATTTGTGCTCGGGAAATACCATATCTTTGGTTTATAGTTTCTGATTCACTTAAACTTATTAGGGATAGTTAGGTGAAAACTGAATTTAAAATCTCAGTTGTTTATGGGGGGGTTACAATCTCTAATCAGAAGTTTAAAAATCAACAGGAGACACATTGCATGATGTTGTCTTAACCTGAAACTTCAAGCTTACTTATCATAAAACTATAGATCCCTGTCCAGAGACTTATCTGAAGAAAGTCCCAGGCAAAAATATTTTCAAGAGTTTTTGTCCTGATGTACAATCTGGTGGAACCTTGTTTTTCTCTGAATTTAAGACGAATTTGAGTTAACAAAATATTATCTGAGGACTTTAAAGAAATTTAAGACTTTACTGGTTTAAAATTCCAATCTGGGTTTAGATGCAATAACATAAAATGATTTTTCTTTCTTCCATGTTCTATTTAATTCTTCATCATACTGTGAAGGTACAGGGGCAGTTGTAAAATCGTAGACCTATTAAAATATTTATCTTCACACCAATAGTTGATTAGAAATTGTATGGGAGACTCATTCAAGTAGTTTTTTGTTTATAAAGCCCCAGACCTTTTCAGTTTTCATACTTCATACTTTCTTACTTGTAAAACCTTTCACAAAATACCTTTAATTATTTTTCAACTGAATAAATATGTTGCAAGCTCTCAGAGTAGAACAACAAAGGAGGAAAGTGTTTTTAAAACATGAATTGAGTATAACTGACCCAGTAATCTGAAATAAACCTAATCTGAATAGATCAACTTTTAGAAGGAAAAAAATTGCCTTATTAAAACAATTTGTGTTAGCTGTGAAGCCTGAGTATCAAATGTTTTTAACTGGTTTATGTGTGAATGATCTATTTCACAAACGTATACAGCTAATGCATTTTTCTCACCATCTTATTTCTCCTGCAGTTCTCTTCTAAGCATCCAAAGTCTATCAGTTCCTATTCTTAGGACCTTCTGTAATCTGTTTTGAATGGAACATTCTGCTGCATACTGACAAAATAAGACATGGGGGCAGCTTAAAATAAATAGCACAGACTATTATTTACCATCTGTTTACTTTCTAAAGAAACATACATGAAGACACATATGTATATGTGAAACATGTTTCTGAAAAGGTTAAAATGATACCTGTATGTATGTGCACATGTATATGTGTGTTTATGTGTATATACATTCGGATACAGAAGGCTGATTGTGGAAGCTGCGGTACCTTTCTGTCTTTACTGACTGGTGCAAGCTCTGAATATTTTCTGTTGAGTACAAATGGAGCTGGTTTCATTTGGTAGATCCAGGACCTTTGCTGCTGATTTTACGATTCTCCTCCTGTTAACAAAACAGTCACATTTTGTCCATCCCTGTGTATTCTGTGGTGGATTATAGAGATGTTGGACTTACCAACCCATCTTAGTACTTCCTATGCTTTTCTAGAGCCCAGGAGCTCTTCTCAGGCTGACCTTGCCACTTTGTCCAAAGCCCACGCTTTCTGTCAGAAAGAAGCCTGTCGTAATCCAAAGTTAGGACAAAACTCAAGTTAATTGTGTATTTCCACTGGCAGCCTACTCAAGGGAGGGACATTTACTATAAGCAGTTCCAGCAAGAGGTATGGGAGAGAGAAAACTACCTAGAGAGATACTGGGACAGGTTGATCTATTTCCAAATCCAAACTTGGAATTTTTCCTCCTGTTAACCTCTTCAAATCCAGTCTTATCCTGCAGAAAGGAGTAATCACCACTGTTCTTGTCTTTTTAATACATTTTGAGCTATTAAAATTACAAAGCTGGTGTAATTAACATCCAAGAACAATCAGATCAGAAGATTTGATGGCAAGCACCTAGCTTCTTTATGTGAAGGTAATGTGGTGAAACACATTGTATTTTGCATAATCTACCAAGTGGCACACCATTAATAAATTTAACACCATTTGACCATAACTACAATGTTGAATCAAATTAGAGAGTTCCTAATTAGAGCTTCTGAGTTATACTGGTGATGCTGATGTGTCCATTGTGGAAAAGCACACATGCTCCTGAGAGCTCTCCTCACCTTGGGAATTTCTCTGGGACCTGGAGTTGGAAGCCAGTGCAGAGGAAAGCTTTGTCAAGAAACGAAAGAAAAACTTAGCTTTAATGTCTTGATTTTTGCGATGTTCAATCTCTTTTCACTAAAACTGAAATTCTTACTAAAATTACAAGTCCCAACAATTACAAACTGTAGAGAACATGGAGGGGTTAGTGTCAACTTTCCATTATTTTGAAGAAACTGAGAAGGGTCCCTGACATGTAATGTACAAATAACTACCAGGTAATTTCGCATTTAATGTAAATGAAGGTATCTTGATCACAATTTCTACATCTTGTCTTTCCAAGTTAAAGCTGAATGGCATATTGCTTACTTTTAATGTATTTGCTCAGAAGTTCTCTATTACTTGTAGATGATGAATTTTAAAAAAAAACTTTCTAGTAAGGTTGATAGTGCCTTCCATAGCATTATATAGAAACATAGTTCACAGGAGGGAAAATGAGCTGAACTGCTGATTCTTGTCTTTTAAAATAATATAGAAAGGAGTAAACTCTAAGTTGCATTTGCCTAATGGGAGGCATTTTAAGCAGTGAATCAAAGATTCATAGAATGTTTTGAGTTGTAAGGGACCCTAAAGATCATCTAGTTCCAACCCCTCCTGCAGGGACACTTTCCTTTGACCTTTGACCAGGTTGCTCAAAGCCCCACCCAACCTGGTCTTGAATGCTTCCAGGGATGGGGCATCCACTGCTGCTCTAGGCAGCCTGTTCCAGTGCCTTACCATGCTCACAATAAAGAATTTCCTCCTCACATCTAGTCTAAATCTCCCCTTTCTTGTTTTCCCCCTTGTCCTATTGCTATCAGCCCATGTAAAAAGTCAATCTCCGTATTTTTTATAAAACCCTCTTTAATTGCTGAAAGGCCACAATGAGGCCTCCCTGAAGCCTTCTCTTCTCCGGGCTGAACAGACACAGCTCTCTCAGCCTGTTCCCATAGGAGAAATGCTCCAGTCCTCTGAATGAGTGGATGTCAATACAAGATCCTAGTTTTTAGAGGCTCTTGAGTATTTCTAGGCTATCATTGACTTACCAGGTCTGAAAATCATTTGTAGTTTTGATGATGTTGGTAATGAGTTTGAATGTCAAATTTCAGGTCCCCCAATTCAAAAACTTTCAGACAGGCTACTTTCACGGGCATGAACTATGCTAGATGTATTTCTAAAAAAGCCTAAGATTTTCACTAGAGTCAGTCTGCTATGGAATGTGTATTTCACCTTTTCAAGAAGCTGAAAGGTTCAGTCCTCAAAAAAAGTCACAAACCAGTCTGAGAGGCCACAACGATTGCATCCCAGTTAAGCCTAAAGTTTCGAAGGCTAATTTCTGCAAGATATTAAAGAGATTGTTCCTTCCTGAATGCTACAATTGTTCAGAAATGTAGCTGAAATAAAAATCTAGTGTTAAGACACAGGGGGAAAAAGATATTTTGAATAGATGAATAGATCATGTCCTCTGATTACTGCTGTAATATTTTTATTCAGAAAATACTCAAGGGGAAAGTATCAACAGAATTAAATATGTAGCTTTGTCAGATACTTAAGCACCCCACTTTTTCTTCACAGTGTAGTTACTCCTACTTTGCATATTCATGAACAAATTTATAAAGTTTATACAAGGTCATACGGTATTAATTATAGCAGTGCCATTCAAATAGCACTCTGAAGCTTAATGCTTTTTCAGCATTCCTGGTATAACCATTATTTCAACATACCAAACTGATGCTACAAATTTCACATAGCTCTGGAAGTTCATTCTGGGCTCAAGCTGATTAAGATCTTAAATTTTGTATTTAAACTGATGTTATGGAATGCCCCTTGTATTCTTCTTCTGGTCGGAAAAATAGTATAGCATGACTCCAGACACTTTTTGCTTTCCTATACTTAAAAAAACATACAATAAGCTTTGGTGACATACCTCCTTCCTGCATCATTTTATCTGATATAAGATGCAGAGCTACTCTGCGAAAATCTGCCTTCAAATGCAAAACAAACTCCCAATGTATTAATTTTGCACTGAGATAGCCAAAAAGTGATCTGTCAACATCCATCTTCAAAGTACTATTTATCTGATCCCTGGGCAAACAAGGAAACTCACTCATATTTCAGTGGGACTTCATGTTTGGATACAAATTGGAAATACTGGACCTATATGTCAGAGTGTGCTAACTTAGGACCTAGCTGAAATTTAGTTCCTATTCTTCAATTAGCATCTGTTATTCTAATAACATGCATGTACATGGGGTTTTTTAGGCAAAAAAACCCCTCAGCAACTCAATTGGGTGTCATAAAGTTAAAAGTATTTGCTTATTGCTATGGCAGAAGTGTGCTCTTCCTGTAATTTACTAATTTACTGTTTATGGAAATTATACACACATTTATGAAAAGAATGAATGTGCCTCAGTACCTTT
The DNA here is from genome assembly GCA_013396775.1 of Cephalopterus ornatus. Classification (NCBI taxonomy): domain Eukaryota; kingdom Metazoa; phylum Chordata; class Aves; order Passeriformes; family Cotingidae; genus Cephalopterus; species Cephalopterus ornatus. The sequence goes on along the minus strand of VZRE01008702.1, from coordinate 66,612 downwards.
TCTTACATCTTACAATATTCTTAGGCTCAGCAACGATGACAGAATTATCAAGTGCCACCTCCTTGAAAGGCTGAATGGTCCTAGCCTTCAGTGTGGGGTGTGTTAAATATCTCAAGTACATTTTGAATGACCAATTATTTTCCCAGCTTTTGGTAATTTTAATTCCTTTCAGGTTGCATGCCTGCTGTTAGCTAGTGCCTAATGTGAAAATTAAATGTCCACTCATATTTGCATGGGTAGGTAGTGTTAATTTACATTTCCTTCTGTCAGAGGTTTAAGCTGTGTGGAATGCTCTGAAGAAAGTGAAATTGAATTGTGAAAAGGCTTAGACTTTGTGGGGTTTATTTCATTTCAGAACAGTTTTCATTTATGCAGTAACAAGCGTTACCTTGGGAGACACTGTAATAAAGTATGATCTAAGTCTTGGTGTGCTGCTGACTAGATTTGAGCTGACTCCAAGCCCAGCTGACAATAACCGGTCTCCTTTGTGCTGGCCAGTGGAGAGCTGAATATCACGGTGGCACAGCTGTTTTCTTTTTGAGAAGAGTCCTCTAAGCCAGTGTGGCACCACATATATTTTAGAGCATGACCATGCATGTGCTGCATGGGAAGATGAAGAGATGGAGCCAATTCTGTCTGAACTGTGTGGGCCCGTTGGAAAGAACCACAGGGCCACAGGTGTCAATGGAAACCAGAATGTACCTCTGTTGTGGCTCTGTCAACTATCCAAAATCCTGGATAGTCCTTTTTGAGTGGGTACTTTGAAAAACTCATGTAGTCTGGCTCCACAGAAAACATTATTTGTCTCAGCATAAGAAAAAAGCTGATTGTGACAGTTCTGTAGCACCACTTATGGTCGTGGTGACTAATGATAGAAGATGATGTTTTATTTACCCAAGAAGGATGAGAAACCCAGAGTTTGTATGCTCACTCAATTCCATCAGAGATAATAAAATAATACTCAATAAGTTTTGGGTTCTTTGGTGCTCATCGCTTAGTTTGTATGTTGACTGGCTTTTCTCCTCTTAAAACTGTTTTTAAGGCAATATGAAAAAGGGACATGTAAAAACACAGCTCTGCATAGAGAAGGAAAGGCAGGGTGTGCTTCTTCAGCTTTCCCTATATATCTTATGATACGTGGCTTCAAATCTGAAGATACTTTGCTTAGGAGTGAGAAGATCATTTGGTCTCTTTGCTCAGTCTGAGGATTTACAGTAGAGAGATGTATTTGAAGAACTCTGAGCTTGCTTCATCCTTCTGGATAAGCCAGCCAACATCACAGAGTAAGCATTTTATCACCTCCTTTCGTAATGTTGTGGGCATGTGAACCGTTCCACTTCAGGCACAGGAGTAATTAATGCCGACAACTCAAGCTGAGCCACTGCTTAAGTCTTTTCCCGCAAGAAGGCTTTGATGGCATTCCACATGTCCGCAAGTTGGTGAGCTACTGAGAGGTGGTGAGAAATGCTCTCCCATAATAACTGTAGCACTGAAACCTTAAGGCCTGCAGTCCCTACTAACCATACTTAAAAGCTTTGCTACCTTTATCTGGTTTGGAAATATTTTCCCAGCAACCCTTCTGATGAAATAAGTAAATAAATAAAAATATGGCTCCTGAGGGGTGTGATAAAATAGGCTGCAAACTGCTAGGCCTGCTTAGTTTGCAGTCCACTCAGAATGTCTGAACTGAAGACAAAAAAGCAGAAGTTCATTTTTAAATGTCATCTTTTGTGAAACTTTGCCTAGCAAATATTGAGATGGCACTCACTGCATGCAGGAGTTTTAGCACTTTGGAAGATTTTTTTTTTTAATCAGAGAGGACAGTAGAGTAAGAACACATTGATAAAGAAACATGAAGACCATTACTTGTAATAAAGCTGGGTTCCCGCTTTCTGAGAGGATTAGCAAAGTGGACAATTAATTTGGGGATAAATTGAGTCTTCTGTAAAGACTGAAATAAAAAACAAGTGATGCCCTTCACTAATTCTATTCAATTTCATAGTTTTTATCCAATTGGAATACTTCTGTGAACATAATACAAACTAACACTCACACACATGGAATGAGAGGGTTCTAAGCTCAGACAAGGTATAAGGTGATGCTGATTTCCGGCTACAGCTCATTGATACACACACAGCCTTGCAGAATGTTGCCTCAGAAAGGCAACATCAGCAGAGGAGGTGAGGATTTTCATATCTTCTGCCAGGAAAATCTGTGCTAAGTTTCTGTCTAATATGGTAAGCAGGATGGAAGACTTGCCTCTTTAAAAATGAGTTAAAGATACTAGGGGGTTGTAGATTTTAGGGGTTTTTTTCCTACTGCCTTCCCTAAATTAGCTTCATATTGTATTTTCAAGTTCTTTATTACTGTTGGGAAAGAAAGAACATGTTATCTTTAGCAAAAAGTAAAAAATCCAGTATTTTAACTGCCTAAGCATGTACTATGAAAATATTTAATATCTGCCTTATAGATGTCCTTTTACAAGAGCTTGTAGTGACAGGGAAAGGGGGAATGGCTTCAAACTGAAGGAGAGTAGGTTTATATTAGATATTAGGAAGAAATTCTTTACTGTGAGCATGGTGAGGCACTGGAACAGGTTGCCCAGAGAAGCTGTGGATGCCCCGTCCCTGGAAGTGCTCAAGGCCGGGTTGGATCGGACTCTGAGCAACCTGATCTAGTGGAAGTAGTCCCTCCCAACCCAAAGCATTCCATGATTCTATCATAGTATTTTTAGCTTAGATTGCACACTACAGGCAGACTGTTTCAGTGACAAAGAACTTCTGAAGTATTTGTCCTAGCGTAGCTTTTTTACTTTCACAGCTCATTTCTTTTTGTCAGGTAGTCATTTATTATAGTTAGTTGGTTACAGCTTCAGCATTTTCTCTTGAAGGACAGTAGCATTGTGAAATTCCTCTTCCTCTTCCCCTGCTGTCATTCATCCATCTTTATATCTGATTTACTGTGTGTAAAAGAACAATATTTGGAAAGTTTTTCAGTAGAGATAGTCATGAAAGGTAAGTATTGTGCATATACAAATGTGAGTTTGGGCTTTTCTTTTAATCCCCTAATGACGTAGAAACACCTAATAGAATAGACAATAAAAATATTTATTTACAAAAAAATTATTTAATTCCCTGGGTTCACTTTATGTAATTGATTTGTGTTGAGGAAGTTTTTCGGAAGACTGGTCAAATTGATTGACTTTGATTGATTTTGATACCTGCTGTCTTTGGTAGCCAGACTTCACACTAAGAAGTGTCTGCAAATATGAGAAAATACACAATATTGTTTGCACTTTTGGTAGTTACTTACTATAAGAGTTAGCTGCTGGTGCTCACAGTCTAGTTGCTCTCCAGGATGCTCAGGTGAGCACTTGCAGTGAGTGAATAGAGAGACCTAAAGCTGCCTGGCCTTGGGCACAGATTGTGACGTCAGAAGTGTTTAAGTTCTGTAACCCCACAGAAACAAGGGAGATCTCATTTTTAGTTAACAAACACAGTGAGACCTCATCTTTTTTAATAGCCCATCTGATAAAGGGAGCAGAGCAGAGAGTAATGACTCTGTTTACATTTACCTACAGCATGATCAAGAGGCAGAAACAAACATTTGTCAGTTTATGTGAATATTTGCTGTGCACAAGAGAAGGATCAACTGGGACAAATTTAAGAGAAGAACCAACTGGGACAAATTCAAGAAGGAGGGTGCAGCTTTATTAATTTAACATCAAGAACAGTGCTGTAACTAGAGTGATGTCTTGTGTGCTAGACATGAATCTGTTTTGAAAACAGTGTAGTCCTCCTTAGCCCGCTCTCAGTGTCACCCTTCCCTGTCACTAGGTTGTAGAGGTTACTGAGGACAGCTGGTCCAACACAAAAGGCGTAAGATCCACCAGCAAAATCAGCAGGAGCCTGGCTGCCACTGAGATCACCAGCTCTGAAAGGGGGAAGAGGGAAATTCACATGAATGATGCAATTTTCTGGACTGAAATTTCATACAATTTACAGCAATTACATGGGAATTTTTAATTGTTTTTACAGGAACAATGAATTTGCTTTCTTTGTTTCCTTTACCTTTGAGAGGACTGTTAGTTTTGGTTTTGCCTTCAATTAGTTTATAGAAAAGGGAGCTAATAGAGTTCTGAATTAATCACAGATTTCTCAGTTTGGTTTTTTTTGGATTGAGTATTTTTTTAATGGAGAGAACAGTGGTACCCAAAGTTAAGTGGGCAGCATTTCCACCTTGGAGGCATTCAGGGAAATAATCTCCTTCCTTGGATTGTAAAAGCAATTTATTACTTGTTTTAAGTGTCTTATTTGACTAGACACCTGAATGAAGTACTGCTTGTTCAGAGGCATACTACTGCTGTATGTCACATTTGTGTATGCATGGATGATCTGTAAATTATCAGTTTGTTTTACTGTTTGTTCGCCTGAATATGTAAGTACGTTAAACACTTTGCTAGTATTATTATCTGCAATGAAAACACATAATTACTCGCTAATAAAACAGAAAGATCTGTGTGCATTTGTGTGGGAGGTTGTATGCATTTATATAGTTTTCTTTTTTTTTTGGTACTCTTTGACCTTAATACCAACAAGAGTTGGTAGTATTTCTTTTAAGAAAGTGGGAAGTGATTGCATTAGCACAAACATTTTATTCTAGAATTGTGGCTCTACATATCATGAAATACATGGAAAGCATTAACTGATTAATTATCCCCATAATTCTCCAACGGGTCTCTGTCTAGACTATAATGCATGCAGTATCACTTCTACCAGGGTTACATTTTGCCTGACCTTATGGCAGACATTGTAATTACCAAATGGGGGCTAATTTATGTAAACTAATGTTAGTTTTTCATAGCATGAGCCCTATCATTATGTTTTATTGCTAGTAGATGTGTTATATAGTCAGCCATTCTTCAGGGGCTTGGGTAGATCATTATTGTAAATTATCTTTACTCTATAAACTCTAAAGATTTCGAGGTTACAAAGTAAAAGTATCATAATCCCTAGATATGATTTTTGTTTCCTCTTCTACAAATATGTGAGAACTTTAATTGATCATGCTTTAGCAAAATAAATATATTTCACTTCATATGAAGGTAATCCAGTTATTTTCTAGTTGGTACACAGAGAGTTTGGGAGATGCTAATGCAAACCACATCTTGTATTATCAGACGTAATAGGTAAAAAAAAATGCAGGAACTGAAATAGATTTAATACTTTGATAACTGTCATGTGCTGACCTTCATCTAACAAAAACCTTTGAGTTAGCTGCCATACAATAAAAGTAATTGACTTCCATTGCTCCTTATAATCCAAACTAACCTAGTAGCTCCCATTCTTAAATCAAGCGCAGGAATATGTTATGAGGAGAACAATGAACTATCCTTCAGTTTTCTTCTCAGTTTCAAGTAGTACTAATAATAACATTTCATTCTTTCTTTTCCTATTTCTTATTCTTATATGAGGAAAAAAAGGAGATTGATCGTGTTTACAGTGACATTTGAATAGCTGGAGTTTTCATTGGTGCAAACATGCAGCAGCATTGGGAATGTGACTCTTGGCATGCATGTAAGCTTATTCATTTCTTTCCCGCTTAATCATTTCACATTTACTTCTCTCTGTTGGAGGTCTGTCCTTGTGCTGTTCATTTTTTGATGTTCATGTGTTCAGTGAGAAAAAACCTGTCTTATCAATAGTAAATATTTGTTCATGCTCAAAATCTACAGTGAGAAACAGAATGGTTTCCAGCAGATGCCAGTTTCAAGTTTGCTCTGCTCTTTTCATAGTTAGAGTGAAATGAATTTAGTGGCCTCAAGGCAGTTCCTCCTACTTTCTCGCTCAAAGTACTGCTGTTGCCAGTTCTTGATACCTAGGCAGGAAACAGGAATGATGTCGGCAGTAGAACTGGAAGGTAACTTGCAGCACTGGGTAGGTGTACCTGCAGCAGGTTCATATCAGCATGGTCAGCCAGCAGTACAGACTATTTCATTTGGTATAAACCTCCTGTGGGCCTTTAAATTGTTATTCTCAATTGTAGTGGCATACTTTCCATTTTAACTTTGTTAACCATACTTACCTAGGCGTTTGTTAACCATATGTTAACCGTACCTTCTTACCTTTGATCATTCCTCCTGACACCAGCACCAACCATGACAGTCACACATTCAGTGAATTTTGAATCCTCTGTGGAGCAGTTTCAGAGCAGAAGGGTGTGCACCGAGCTGAAAACAAACAAACAAAAAACCCATCACAACAAAAAAACCCAAACAATCAACTTGTTGAGAACTTGGGAACAAACCCTACAGCTGTACAGGAAGACTGAAAATTATACCAGAAACTCTCGCTTGGATAAACAGAAAGCCTCCTGAAAACACAAGAAGAGAGGAAGGAGTAGAAAGCAGAACAACAAAGGAGTATGAAAAGCTGCATTTGGGGATAAAATGAGGAAGATCAAAGACCAGCTGGACCTAACTAGGGACATAAAAGTCACAGCAGGGAATTTTACAGGCATGTGTATCCTGAAAGGTGATAGAAGTTGAGGGAATGTAAGTGCATTACTGCATGGAGAAGACAAATTAGTGATGGACAAAAGGGAAAAGACTGAAGAACTCATCACTGCTTGTGCCACAGTCTTATCAGGCAAATCCTGCTCCTAGACTTCTGTACATTTCGGCATGTTTTATGAAGGGCAAGGAGAAGCTAGCCATGGGCAAGCAACAGGGTAAGGACTATTTGCAGAATTTATATATATTCAGATCCCTGACGCTGTATGGAATTTACCCAGGGGTACTGCAAGAAAAGCTGATTGATACAGTTGTGAGGCATCTGTCATGCTGGTGTTTTGGGGAGGTGACTGAGAACTAGAGAAAGGCTAAAAATTTATCTGTCTTTGAGGAAAGCAGAAAGGGCAGTCTGGAGACTACCTTTACATCAAAACCCTAGAAAAACCATGGAGTATGACTTCTTAGAATCCATTTTAAAACATATGAATGAGGAATAGTTAGCATAGACTTACCAGCACCAAATCACGTTTAATGAGTGTCGTTGCCTTCTGTGATAAAGTGTTTGGCCATGTGGATGAAGAGAGAGCACTGATACAATACATTATCCCTTAACTGTTTTATCAGTACAGGCTAAAAACCCTCTGACTGAGCAGCATCCCTTTTGAAAAGGAACTGGGGTTTATAGAGGACACCAAAAGCAAATACAAGACAGCACTGTGTTCTCATCATGCATATGGCAGACTGGGGTACATGTGACCAGCGAGTCTGTGAAATATTTTCTCCCTTAACTCAGTACTGCTATGACTACCTTTGAAAACAATGTCCAGCTTTGGGAACATCCCAGCTCAATAATAATTCTCAGAAAATGGAGAGGGTGCAAGGAAGAGATCACAAGTTTCACCTTGGAAGGTTCAAATTGGACATTACACTTTACCAGGAAGATAGTGCAACACTGGAACAGAGAGGTGGTGGAATGTCCGTCATTTGGTGTCTTCAAGGCTCTCCAACAAAACTACTGGCCTTATCTGGTGTTGCTATAGTCCTTCCTTAGGCAGCAAGCTGGGCTTGGATGACTTCCCACATGTTTCTTCCAGCCAACATTTCTGAGATTATGCAAGTGACTCCAGAGTTTCAAGTCAAGACCCTGGAAAAATAAGAATACAGAAATTGCAGACTCTGAGACAAAATGTGGAACAGAACAAAATTCCCTTATTTCCTTTCCCGTCTCAGGGCCGTTATTCCTCTTCTCTTGCATTGGTCAGGGAGCACTTGCTGACAGAGGCGAGCAGGCTCCTAGAAAACAAGCCTTTCTACAGAGTACCTGTCACTCACTTCAAATGAGTCCATGCCACACGGTAGATGCCACGTGAGGCCTATAGGGATGAAAAGTGACAGCGTAGAGAACATATCACAGCCCTTCTGTAAAAGGGGATTGAATTACAGTTGCAGAGGACAGTTAAATTTAGGTATTAAGTTTTCAGTGCTAGACTTTCTACCCGTACTGTTCTGTAAGCATTTTATAACTCGTAATGATGAACTGATTAGCAATTGCAAGTATGATTACTTTCAAGTGTCAGCCAAACAGCTAGAGAAAGATTTGTATTTGAAAATCTTTTTTTGATGATGGTAGTGTAGGTTAATCAGTGTTAATTTGGGTTCTTTTAATTTCTGTTAGGACTAATTATAAATCATAGAATAGTTCATTAAACAAATAAATAAAAAAGTGGTATTTTTATGAGATTTAAAATTGAAGTGTGTAGTTACAACATTGGACATATGTAATTAGTTGTTTGTTAAAATAGACAGTTTCAGAATTGCAGTTGCAAGCTGCTTCTCATAATTCTTTAAATCAAGATGAAATTACAGTCAGAAAAAAAGTATTGACCCTTACACAGTGGCTAAAGTGCCATATGCAAATCTCTAAATTTAATAAAATCCCCCCAAAATTGTGATCAAACTTTAAAATTCTGTGGAAGATATTAATATTGTAATTTTTGAAGAAATGGAGATAGGGGAAACCCAATGGATTTTTCATTAATTAATTCACTTAAAGTAATACAACTTTGGGACGTTCAGGTCATCGTATTTTTCAAATTCATTGATACCTGCATATTTTTTGGAGTTCTCTCAACCTGTATACTGAATACTTCTGGAACACTCTGCTGTTTGCTTGCAGCGACCTCACCATCGGTCAAAACAAACTAAGATGATTGCACTTAATCTTTAAAGTAGTTTGAAAGTTTACGCTTGCTACTGCTGTTCTTTCTGGTATTAATAGTAGTGACCGACTTCTCTGGCATTGCAATTTTTTGTCTGTCATGCTTCACTGAGTTAGCAGGATAGATTTGTAAATCAAGTTTACAATCTAACAGGCTGCCTGAATCTTCTGGGGCAGGTTATAGTGCCACTCTTCAAGTGGAGTCTGGGTTACAAATGTGTAACTTAAGTGGTCTAAAGCACTTTTATTTGGGGAGAGAGGGCAGGAGGCATGCTGATAGTCATGACATGATTAATGTAAGAGGCTATAACAGATAGCAAAGGCAGGTGTATGAGGTTTTGTTGTCTGAATTATAAATGTTTAACAGCTCAGTTTAATTGGGTATGTTCTGAGGAAAAATTTTGCGATGTGAATTGAATTTCCGGCATTCACCTATATGCATGCAAGTGGTTTGGGCTGCAGCCATCACCAGTGCCTGGCAGATGCAGTATTTCCAGCAGCCCAGCACATCCACAAAAGGTGTGGGTAAATATCAAAGTTTGTGCTTTCCATCTGCCAGGGTGCTGCTTTCCATGCAGTTTCTCAAGAGAGCAGATGACATGGTTAGCAGTGGTGTTGTGTGGCTTAATACCATGATGCTGAGGGCAACATTGTAGGCAAAATGATTAAGCAAGAGTGCAGATATGGTTAGTGAGAAGTAGGCTTAAAGATTTAATTGAAGCTGGGTTACTACTTGTTTGTTACAACCAAGAGTTTTGTCTTAGGAATTTGTCTACGTTGTGGAATAGCAGAAAGCAAAGAACTGCAAAATAGTTTTTTCTTAGTAATTGTCCCTGTGAGTACTTCAGGGTGGACTACGTACCTGCAGAGGAAGTTAGTGCAGGATAAATACTGTATATGAAATACAAACAACTTTTTCAAAACTTTCTCCAGCAGAAGGGTCCATGCAGTGCCTGAATGTTCCTGCTGTGTTTAGTGGCACCCATTGGTGCCAGTGGGTGTTTCTGGAGTGCAGGTGTACAGCTCTTCCCTTCATCTGAATGCTGGTGTGGTTTCATACAGCTTAGAAGTCTGTTCCCAAAGCTGTGCTCAGAGAGACACATTTCTTCTACCAGAGTCCAAAGATGCAAGGAGAAGTGCTGTACCCAGCAAACCCCAAATCATAGTCATATCCTGATGTCAGTAGGGAAGAGAGGGTGAGCCTCAGCTGAGGCCCCTCCAATGCCTCTACCTCACATTGGCTGGATGGGTGCAGACAGGGAGTTGTGGTTATTGGCTCTATCTGCAGGTGGAGGCTGGTGATGAGTGGAAACCCTCAGGGCTCTGTCTTGGGACCAGTGCTCTTTAATATCAGTGAGATCAAGTGCACCCTCAGCAAATTTGCAGATGACATGAAGGTGAGCAGCGCAGTTGACAGAACAGAAGGGCGGGATGTCTTTCAGGGGGGCCCGGACAAACCAGAGAAGTGGGCCCAAAAGAGCCTCATGAAGTTCAACAAGTCCAAGTGAAAGGTGCCACACCTTTTTTGGGCCAATCCCAGACATGAGTGCTGACTGGTAGAAGTCATTGAGAACAGCCCTGCCAAGAAACACGCAGGATTTCTGGTAGATGAGAAGCTGGACGTGAGCCAACTGTGTGTGCTTGCAACCCAGAAGGCAAATGGTATCCTGGGCTATATCAAAAGCAGTGTGGCCGTCAGGGTGAAAGAGGTGACTCTCCCACACGACTCTGCTCTGGTGAGGCCCCTCCTGGAGCACTGCATCCAGCTCTGGGGCCCCAACATAAGAAGGTCATGGACCTGCTGGAGCTGGTCCAGAGAAGATAGTCACAGGACTGGAGCAATTCTCCTATGAAGACAAGCTGAGAGAGCTGGCGTTGTTCAGTCTGAAGAAGCGAAGGCTATAGGGAGACCTTATAGCAGCTTTCAAATACTTAAAAAATGCTTATGAAAGGATGGAAAGGGACTTTTTACAAGGACATATGGTGATAGGACAAGGGGGAATGGTTTTAAACTAAAAGATGAGAGATTTAGGTTTAGATGTTAGGAGGAGATTCTTTTCTGTGGGGGTGTTGAGACACTGGAACAGGTTGCCCAGAGAAGCTCTGGATGTCCCATTCCTGAAAGTGTTCAAGTCCAGGTTGCGTGGGGCCTTGAGCAACCTGGTTTAGTGGAAGGTTCTCTTCCCATGGTAGGGTGGGTTGGAACTAGATGATCTTCAGGGTCTCTTCCAACCTAAGCCACTCTATGATTCTATGGTACGGGAGGGTGTAAGGTGCTCAGCAATGTAGCATTCCATGGAACATAATCCACAGGATGAAGAGGAAAATACAAGACTGATATAACCTTCCAGTTTGTGCATATATAAATTTACATGAGCAGCTGATTTTAAACGTGACATAGTTCCAGCTTTTGGTTTATTGAGGAGCTGAGATTCAGGGGATCACAGAAGGAGAGCATATACTTCACACTTGCAAAGTCTCGTTAAGTATGCAGGTCTTAGGGTGCTCAGAGTAACAGACCTTTAACCAAAATTGTTGCCCAGCCTTTGGTGAGTGGTCAAGCCAGCTCCAAGGCTTAGACAAGAAATCCAACCAATGAGCCAGAAACAAGGCTGAGAACCAGCACTGCTGCAGCATTCCTGGGACAGGGACATGGCTTGAGGCTCAGGGTCCTGGACTGTGGGCACTGGTATGTCAAGCTGGCGGGTGAGAAGGTAGATATGTAAAAAATGAGGTAAATCAAATAATAAAGAAGTGATAGGAATTTCTTCAATCATAATTAATAAATTGCTGGGTAATTCTGCCTTCCTCTGTGCAATGTCCGTAAATGAATCATCTCATGCAAAACAGACAGGTAGTTTATTGGTTACAATCACATGAGCTTTCTGTATCCCTTCTGCTCTGGGCAGAAAGATATCTCAAGCACAAGGAACTGAACACTATGATACTTGATTCATACACTTACCATCTTGATGGAGTGTCATTTTACCGGAGCCACCTGCTCAGGAAGGGAAAAAAAATCCTCTAGTATTTGGTATTAGCATGTGTATTTCAGCAAGGTTTGGCAATGGAAATCAGCTCGGAGCTGGGGAAGAAGTGCTGAGCTTCCTAAAATTGTGTTAAATAATTTGCAGTCTTTATACCTAATATAGGAAATTTTAGTGTAATTCAGGGAATTGTGTTTGCAGTGTTCTGGAGTAAGCTATGCTTTTCAGTAACTGACAATTAACTGAGAATGGTAAAATAATAATCACAAAATTAGAATGTTTATTCATAAAAGAACAGAAAAGACACCTTTATAAACTGTAATTATCTTTTTGCTAATTTGTTCTGATTGGCGCACAAAGCATACAAAGGATGAAACTTTTCCCAGGCATAACACCACTGCAGTCAAAGCACTGTTATAGGGGTGAGATTTCTACATGGGGTATGTTGTAAAAGCAGGTCACCTGGCAGCAAGTCTGATGGTGCTGAATATCTCTTGCTCAGGGAGTGATTAACTATCAACTAAAGAGTGAAAACAACTACAGAAATTCCTCGGTGTAGGAGTAATTATCTAGAGACTGAGGCTGAAGGTTGCCACAGCATCAGTAACTTTGTGCTCAAAACCAGCTCTCGACTTTTTCTGGTTGCTCAGTTTGCATAATTTTCTCCCCACTCTTTTTTTTGTTGTTGGTCAGTCATGGGTTTCTAGAACACAAATGCCTTCTGTCACGTGGCACAAGAAACAGTAAAACCTCTATATCAGGTGAAACTTGATGGAAATAGGATGCACAAAGGTGATCATAAGATAAAGAACACAATGATAATGATTCTGCAGAAACCTTTACTCAATCACATACACACAGCTCCTGCAAAGTATATTTCTGGGACATGAAAGGTTGAGGGTGAGATGTCCTCTTCTTTCACTGCACACAAGTGTTCTGGTGCAATTTATAGGAAGAATCAAGATGAGGCAAATACAGTAACATACTAAATGAATATCTTTGCAGATGGAAGGGTAAAAATATCTGAAGCATAATAGTATATTTCATGGCCAAGGAAATGACCAAATAGAGAGTCTGCTACAAGAGTTTCACGAGCATCTTAAAGCACCAATGGGAAGTTTGAATTTGTCATTTAGTTTAACAGGAATTAGTGAATTGACTCAAAGGGTATGTATTAAAATTAAAAGGGAAAAACTAAATCTCTGATAATAAGTAATATCTGCTCCCTAAGCAATTGCTGTGACATACAAGGCAGCTGAGCACCAAAACAGGGCAGTGTTGGGTTTTGTAAGAAGTTTGTTCTGGCAGAAGATCCAAGTTATCAGATGCCATCCCTGGGGTATAAGCAAAGGGGTAGAGAGCATCGACAGTAGTGCTAGTAGCAGAGAGTGTTTGTTCATGTTTTTATATGGCCTGGACTAGGCAGGGATAAGTAGGTTTGTGGTAGAGTGATTCCGTTCTTTTTTTACAGGTTATTTCAAGCAGCAGTAATGCACAGTGACTCATTAGGCTGAAGGGCATGCTAGAGGGTCAGTTCTTTAATCATCTCTCAGTATGCACATAAAGCCGTTTGGAAATACGATGATGTGACATAATCTGAGGTAGGGTGCACACTCTGGCAATTTCAGGTTAACTTTCATGAAAATAGGACAAGAACATACATATTTATTTCTTATGCTGAAGGCACATTTAGACAAAGCATAAGAATTGTAATTTATTATGCATCACATATATTTTTTTTACAATTAGGCAATTTATGATAATGAGATTTTTTTACAAGTATTTAGCTGAAAAAATCATAACAACTGTGAGATGCTATTATTGGAAAGCAACATAGATGCCTTGATGTATTTAATGGAGTTAAAGCATAAAAATAAGAGAATTGCAAGGTAGAGATTGTTCTAGAAATGATAAAACACAATTTCAAAGGAACGGTATCTTATAATGAGTTATGTAACTAGAGAGTAGTAATATGAGCAAATAATAAATGAATTTTGAGTTGACTGAAAATTTTGAAGGAAGTGCAGGTAATATAAAGTGTGTGGATAACGACAGTGAAAGAAAAGATAGAACTAATATACTAGTAACTAGTCTAGACTAGGGAGAAGTTACATGTAAGGCAGCATTTCTAAAGATTTTTAGACTGGTAGAAGAGAAAGACCCCTCTCACATTTGGAGAGAGACTCCAGCCAGAGAAATGTCCATAGCAGTCAATTCACTCTCAGCATACACACAGCTGAAAACCATTTTCCTTCTACTTTTCTATGCTATGCTGTAACTTAATTTTTTTCAGTTAGAGTAGCATTTCATACTTTCTGATATTTTAATGATTTTCTTCTTTGTGACTTCTTATCCTCTGCACTAATTTTTCTAAGTAGCTGATCAGAAAGAGGCGAACCTAACAATCTAATGAACTGATTGGTGTTGTAATTAATTGTGCTCATCTGATTAGTCAACAACCAAAGCTAATTTACCCTCCTTTCTTCTCAAGGCACTGCACTGATAATGGTTTTTCAAGAGTGGTGCAGGAAGGCACTTGAAACTCAGATGTGACCGGGAGATTGCTTTGTAGGTTAAGGGAATCATCTTAATTAAACAATCATGATACTATTTGTTTGTTCCTTCAGGTTGATAGAATTGCTTATTACTTTTTTTTTTTCCTGGAATGTAATCTTTATTCATAGGATTTTCAGACAGGTAACTTTGCTAAATATAGCTATTTACATTGTTTATGGTCTAATTTTTGCGATTATCTTTTTCAGTGAACTCTAAAACCAAAGCAAAAGAACTGTATAAGCTTCTAATACTTTGATTTATAAGACCTGACTTTATAACACTTCTTTATAAGAAGAAATGAATTACTAATAATGCTTTTAAATGTTTCAAACTTAAGGGCACAGGCAAACAGACTTACTGAGCTTAAGTGCCTATCAAAGTATATTGAAAAGAATATGTAATATGTTGAAATACCTGAGCCAAAACTTTTTGTTTTGGTTTAGTGACAACAGCATCAACTGAAAAATCAGCATATAAAATGGAAAAGTGAAAATCAGAGCATAAAAAGTAGAACCTTATGTCAAAATGAATCACAAAATGCATCTGTAGTGCTGTTATTTATTTTCATATTTATACGGCTAGTCACATCCAAATTGTCATCTAGCCCGAGTAGAATGCTTGTCTAACACAGAGTGAGAAGCCAAAGCAACAGTGTCATGATATCCTACCCCAAGGTTTCAACTAGTTTTTTCCCATACAGATGTTTTCCTGAGTTAGTATGTCTGAAATAAGCTCCATTTTTCTTTTTCTTTTTTTTTTTCCCAAGATGTAGCTTTCCTGTTTTCATAGACATGCTCTCGCACCTGTATATCATCAAATTAGGAGATCACATTTAGCTTGGCAACATTTCAGAGTGTCTGTTTATTTGGAAACATGATGTAAAATTACTGGGTTTATACCTGAATCACAGCTTTGTCTTCTGGCATCATATTGTAGGCAGAACGTGACAGTTGTGGCACAAGGCTTTTTACTGCACAGGCTTAGTTGTTCTCAACTGAGTTTGTGTGACTAACACCTTAGAAGGCCCTTCAAATATGTGGCCAATTGGTCTATTTAGCATATGCACTTTTTTCCATATAAAAGGATATTCATCAAATATTTAAACCGCCTGTTTTTTCTCAGAAACTGACTTCTTACTGTTCTATTTCTATATATGAGCCACAAAGGAGACACAATTAATAATATCAGCAAGATAGGGATTTACAACTTACTAATTAAAGCACTTTTTTCTTTTATAATGGTCAATTAAGAGAATTTATGGACAACAGTTGAGACTCACTGGAATCAAAGACTGTCAAATGACTGAGAAAGTTTTAATGCAAATATTAGGCTTCAAATCACTTTCTTTTTTCCTTCTGTGGGGTAGCACAGTCATATTCTTTGAGCAAAGATTTCTGAGCATGTTGCAGACCCAATTCTAAGTGCCTTATTAAAAAGGAGAAGAGGATGACTGTGGAGAGTGCAAACTTTTGGGACGCCTTGGGCTTACAATTACTGGAGAGAAGGGAGACAGGATGCACAAACTATGCCTTTAAGAAAGCAAGATATTTAACAAATAAACTTTGAGAATGCATAACCCAAAATCTGTTTCTGTGTGTTTTGGTGGTATTGTTTAAGTTTTCTTCTGATTACAGAAACTATACTTGTGAAATTTTTTCACAGATTTTTTGCTTTGGGAGTTTTATTAAATAAGCATGCTAATTTATTTGGAAAAGCATCATGCTTATATGTTTGATTAACTGTTAATTTTATGTGATGGTCTGATCCTTTCCTATTACTCTAGAGGCAAATATATCTTTTGTAGCTAGGACAGGCCTGCTAGTACTAATCAATTTCAGGTAAAATCTGGAAGCAGGTCAGGAATGCATTTTGGCCCCATGTTGGATTCTGAAGTTGCACTTTTATCATGACTAACTCAGGCCTTCAAAATATTTCTGAGTGTATAGAAAAGAGGCTTGAGTGTATCCCTGAAAAACACTGGAGCTGCACTGGGATTAAGTCAAGGGGAAAGAACTGTCAAAACTAAGAGTTTTTGTTTTCATATGTTAGTACTAGTTGTTCTTAAGATAAAAAAAGGTCAAATACATCAGAGGATGGCAAGAAATTTCACACACTCTGTGAAGTTAGCTAAATTCCTTTTCCAAATTTCAGCTATGAATGAAAATCCTTTTCTTTAGCTGTTTTGTATGTTACAATTTTGACTGAAGGAGAGTAATTTTTCTTTACAACTTAATATTATATTAGAGAAATAACATTCAAAGGATTTTATGAAGGGGTCTCAGAGGTGTAAGGCATGCTGATAAATACACTCAGAATGTTTTAAACACTTTGTAAATTCCTGCCTTTTACAAATAGTATTTTTTTTATGTTTACTCTGAACTCTAAAGCATTTTGCCTGCTTCTTTTCAATTGTTCTTAAGAATCCAGTTGTAATGCCAAGTTTTTTCTGAGAATATAACCTACAAAAAATTAAAGAGGGAATATTTTTACTCTTGTGGAAGTATTTTTCCTAGTGCAGCTCATGCAAGCCAGAGACTTTCCCACATGCCTAAACAGGACAAATATAGACTTCATCTTTTAGTGGATGAGAAAAGTAGACATAGAAATGATGAACAAACAACCTGAATTTTAATACTTTAGAAATTGCTTGAATGGTTAATGTAGAGGAAGGCAATTAAGAACATCAAAACAGACCAATTTATAAGCATTTGAAGAAAACAATCTAATAAATAACAGGTAGAATGAGGTTAATTGAAAACCGTTTATGTCTGATCAATAGTTTTGTTCTGAATAAAATAACAAGCTGAACAGGAAAATTAAAAAAGGGGGACTACTTTCCAATACTGAAGCATCTGACACAGTATTTTTGAGTTCTCACAATGACCAGAGTAGATAGCCACAGAAGATGGAATTAGACCAGTAATACTTCCTCAGGGCATGCTCCCATTGGCCACATGGGTGTTTCTCTGGGTGCTGGCATTGAGTAGTGATGCCTGCATTTAGCAGCCTCAGTGCCATCCTTCTCCACAAATTTGTCCTGTTGCTCTTTGGTCCAAGCATTGAGAGCTGCAGTGTCCTCTGGACAGTGGTTCTGCAGGACAGAAGAGCCTAAGCTAATGCTGGCATTTAATGCTGGATCATCAACAGCTAATGATATTGTATTTACATTCTTTAACACGTATGGGGATCCATTTAGTGATGTTACAATTCTAAATGGAGACTATTGTCTTGACATCGACGTATTCAAATTTTTGCATATTTCCCATTGTGACCTTCAGAGTCTGCACCACAGCAGCATCTTCCCAAGGGCAGTAAGCAGCACCATATTTCAGCTCTTAATGAGTGAACAGGTAGTGCATTAAAAGCAGTATATGCATAAACAGCTGAGTATTAATGAGTGCAATGATTTTTATGGAGCCAAATGCTACATGTCAGAGACACTAAATATCAAATCAGAAATTTACTGCAGGTGGGGTTTTTTTATGCCATAATTTAAAACACTTCCTGAATACTCTAGATGTAATTCTGTGTACTGTATGTAAGTGGAATTGCACTTCAAATGAAAACACAGCAAAAAGGGATAGAGGGAGTTAGAACTATTTTTTTGTTTCTTTCAGATGACGCTATGGTTGTTTATACCATGAACCCTTACCAGAATTATTTATGCCATAAAATTTGGAGTGGGTTTGGTTTTGGGGTTTTTTTAGGGAGATGATTTCTTTTTTAAGATGTTTATTGCATTCTTTTTCACCACATATCTCTTCAAAAGTATCAGAATAGCCACAAATTATGTTAGGAGTCACTTGCTTCACAAATCACACACAGCTGTCATTAAAAACAGTGCATTTAGCCTGAGGATTGGACATATAGAAGCATAGCAGTAAAAAGTGCCTGTTGAGTGCTTGACTTGATAGGCTAATTGCTCTGATGTTTTGAAAATGAAAGGTAATGCTGAATAATCAAAGCTAAATCACATTGTCATAGCATTTGATAGAAAGTTTAATACCCAAGACTGTATCCACATTAGACTGTCAGATGTTTGTCTGATTGCAAAGTATTCTCTTACAGTGAAATTAATACCTAAGAGAGAAAGATCTGGGGCCAATTCCTTGCTGATGTAAAATGGTCTTTCTTCTTTAATTACAGTTGAGCTATTGTAATTATTAAGAGACAATTTACCCCAAAACCTGTGTTATTCTTAATCCACATGCAGGACTGATAAAGTATTACTTCTCTGAAAACCAACTTATAGATACAGAAGGCTATAATTGGTGCTAAAAATATTTAGCAAGAAGAAATCTTGCTGATCTTGGTAATACGACACTGAATAGTCATTCAAATCAGGAAAAATTAAAGGGAGATCTGTGGCAGTGACTGAAAAATCTGTTTTAATTTATTATTACCTCCAAATGATAAGCTGATTTTGTTCTCACTAAAAGCCTAACACTTAGAAAATCTTAATGATGAAGAATGAACCATCTTATGTTTTCTTCTTTTTTGTCTCACTGCCTTGTTTAAATTTCTATTTTGTCTGAGAAATAGCTAGTCTTTTCAGCTAGTTTAATTTTCAGGAGTAAGGGATGAAGTCTTAGTGTACAAATAATGATTAAAAAAATTAGGTTTTTTCTTAAAGTTATAGCAGTAACCAAAACTACTTCAGCTAACCTACTTACAGTATGTTCAAAGGCTGCATTGAGTACTTACAGATAAGCCAATGTGACTCAAGGTCTAATCCACTACAAAAAGCCCTTAAAATTGTATAGTTGTGGGGGGACTGCTGATGACTGTGAGCACACTTGATGGATACATGCATGGTGTTTGTTGCTTCATTTTGATGTCTGTGTTACAATATTAGATGCAGGAAAGAGCCTGAATTCTTACAGAAACAGCTGGAAGTACAGAGAAAATGCAATAGCTCATATGCGATCATCTGTTACATTGCAGAGCAGCTCAGAGGATCATCACCACTGCACCCTGTGATGGGAATGCCAGTCTGTCACTGAGACAGGGTTCTGTCCCTGAAGGAGAAATGCTTAGTCAATCAGATAGAAAGAAAAATAGGCAGCATATAAAAGAGCACACGTAGAGGAGGCCAGTATCAGGGTGGGGGGGGGAGGGGGTGTTTTGTGGGTTTTTTAATGTATATATTTTAAAGATGAGTATTTAGTGTGTCATTTGTAACTCAGTTATTCAGTATTCTGAGGGCTTTTCCCTTGCTATGTATCCTTAGAGAAACATAATCATGGTTCCTATAACATTAATGGGGTTATTTTAGTTCTTGGTTTATATAAACCTTTCCCCCTTGCTGTGAAAAACCTCTTTTTGCTGGCTATTATATCATGTAGAAGGATGAAAGAGGTTGAAGCTGTTATGATTAATCCATTTTACACAAATTCTTGGAATAACAGTATACTTTGAACGCACCTGAAGTTTCATACCTAAGATAACTTCCACCTTCCACTTAATTTTGGATATTATCCTTCCTATATCTGTCCTTTCTTATATCACATCAATCCATAGCAAAAATATTGTATGTACTACAGATTAAACATGCTTTCTCTTCTTATCGTGGGGCTTTGAGGAAGACCCATCTCAATGTCACCTTTGCTAAACGCAGATTATTGGTTCTCAACAGTTATCCTACATGACTGCAGTGAGATCTGCAGTGTGCAGACCTGTAGCTGCTGCAGGAAAGGTCATACTACTTGGTGTGACCTAAGCGTGCTCACGGAGGACAGGTGCAGATACTTTCATTCTGTCTTTGAGATGGATAAAACTGCCACTGGGAGTAATGTCAGCAGCTTGCTAAATATTCCCATATCCAGAGGTCGTGTCTCAGTACACTGGCTTTCTGGGTGATCTTTCCGTAGAAATCAATGTCCCTCCCCTGCATAAGGCATATGAACTTAGTTATCCTAGAATCATAGGGATATTGCTCTGAACCTCCCACAGCTTGTATGAGTATATGGAAAATGACCCTAAAGGAGAAAGAAATTACTTGGCATCACCCATCTTCCCCTATCTTAAAGCTTAGTAATTATATTGAATAACTAATGCAAGTACCAGGGTTGACAGGAGTCGGGTATGTGTTGCACAGTACATTCCTTTATAGCACACACTTCATATCCCTAGAGCATTTGATTGACACTCCTTAGGTATGTGTAGAGGATCATGCCTTCTATTAGTTACCAGGAGATGGCAGGATAGTTGTCACATATTCCCACAAAACTGAAACTGGATTATTATAGTTTTCTTCCCATTCTTACATAATTGGCAAAATCGGTCTGCCATTTGTTCAGAAAATAGCAGTTTGATGAGATATGTGTCTGAGTTCTTGCTCTTACTATCTGTTCTCCGTGTTCCTCTCTTGAGAAAAAGCTGTTTAAATTAGCTGGGTTTATGTTAGCTGGGCCTAAGTAAGCCCTTCTGACTAAATAGACAGTTATTCTTCAGCACTCTGTATTCTTGGTATTCCTGAGTGTCTGGATTCCATTTGAAATAAATTTTACTTATTTATGGCAGTGTGAAGGACTTCTTGCCCTGTTAGATTCAAAATGACAGCCTATAGCTCACATACACCCTGCGAGTAGAGTTTACCCAAAGAATCAAAATTTACAGGGCAGTCAAGCTGGGCTGCAGCTTTACAGTGGAAAAGTATTTTTTTTCCTGAAAACCTGTGCATCATGTCTCCACATCTCTTAAAACATCCAGAAAACATGGTTTTACCTGTTCGAAAAATTACACTGGAGAAATAAGCACTTAGTGGGACATTTTGCCAACAGTAGATACTACTAATGCTCCAATTTAAGGCTTGCAGGGTGACCTGTAAATTCATAAATGACAAATCATGTCTTACTCCCAGTCACACTGACAGCTACAGTGTGTTCAAGTTAAGAATGAGAAATAAAATTGTGATGGCAGCATGTTTTCTTTGACAGCTCATGTAATCTGGAACTTGCTTCTCTTTTGCAGAACAATATAGACTGAACATGGTGATATTAGAGATGCTCTGTTAAAGATCTCAGTTAAGAGTGATTAATTCAGTAGAGGTGACATGGGATTAGTTAGATAATGGGATGTATTTCTTTTTAAATAATCAAGTGATTATTTCTGCCAAAATGTTGATGTGAGGTTTGGATTTGTCTTGGATTTTAAGCTATTTCCTGTGTAATAAATGCGCCGTATCTTGGGGAGAGCTGTAGTAGGTACGAGTCAGTGCGGAAAGTAGACAGCAACTTTTGTAAGAAAAAGAATAGCAGTCATGGGAATTCAGAATATCCACCTCTTGATTACAAAGGCAACTGGAGCATAATGGGGAAGAATGATAAACAGAAGAACCGAACTCGACAGCTCCTCCACAGAGCAAAGAAATGCGCTGCCAGTGTAAGATGTGCCCCTGGTGTGTCTGTACAGCTTTGTATAAAGGCCTCATATTTTATATTTTTTTTACTGGCTGGGAATGAATGAGGCAGACAGCTCACAGCTCAGGGACTGTAAGGTTGGCTACATTGCTGTCTTGGTGAGGAGGAGTTTCTGGTGAACTTGGAGAGGAGCTGAGAGGCTGACAGTCTCTGCAGGCTCTGGACAGTCAAGGTGACATGCATTTGGCCATGACAGAGAGAAGGCAAAACCACCTCAGTGAGATCAGGGAGAATATATCTCTCTGTTTCTGCTCACGTCTAAGTCAATCTATTTTGAAAACTTGCACTCAGTATATGTAACTGCTGAAAATAAAGAAGCCTGGACACATTATGTAAGTACAGACTGTTAGATCTATCTCTGTTTACAAGGATTCAGTAATATTTCAGCTTTTTTTTTTTTTTTTTTTTTAATACAGAGTTGCAAACAAAGGTGCTTTGCTGAGAACACTTCTCAGCATCCTCCTATTGTAATTTGTGCAGTTACTCTTGTAGGGCTGGATACAAGTCTGTTTCTCTATCATAGAATGGTTTGGGTTGCAAGGGACCTCAAAGATAACCTATTTTCAAATGCCTTCCATGGACAGTGACACCTTCAACTATACCAGGTCGCTCAAAGCCTCAGACAGCCTGGCCTTGAACACTGCCAGGGGTGGGGCATCCACAACTTCTTCAGGTAACGTGGTCCAGTGCTTCAGCGCTCTCAATCTATATTTATCTACATATCTCTATCTTCCTAGAGGGTAAGAGAATAGAATTTCAGATAGAAGTCAAATAATCCCTCTTGTCCTCACTGTCTACCCTACAATGAACTGTTCTGATCCATGATTCTGCTTTTTCTACATGTTCTGCCCTTTCAGAATTTCAGTGGAGTTGTTGCCTTTAATAAGGGGATAGTCTACTCAAAATACAGCTTTAGGTGGAGTCCCCAGCCCTGCAAATATAGGGCATGGGCACTGTTTGGGGAAAACCGTGCTCTATAATTTTACATTCTTACTTGTGCCATGCAAAGGGAAGTCACAAGGTTTCCATCACTTCAAAGGGAGAGAGTTTTTCCAGTTGATATTCTCCAGACCCCACTTCCTAGATGAGAAAAGAAGGTTTCTCCATGAACTAGAGGAAAATCCCCCACCTGCTGATCTTGTAACAGCAGGGATGAAAGGGAAGCACTATGGAGTTCCGGGACCAGCGGAACTGGACAACACAAAAAAATACAGAAATTCATTCTGTTGCTTCTGGGATGTATGTTTTCTGTTGAGCTGTCTTCAGAGGTAAAGGGAACAGTATTGAATTAATTGGGTCAGTTTATGTATGGAAGAGCAGAACTAATTAGGACTGTGTGGGAATGCAAGTATAGTAGTGGGAAAATCCTGTATATTTAGGGAGCAGAATCAATTAGGAACTTGCATTGAAGAAGCTGGGGGGTTGTCCAGTTATAAGACTCTTCGGTGCTTTGGGGGAATGGAAATTCTATTTTTTTTTTAGATGATAAGGAGGCAGAACAGGATGAAGTAGATAGAGCAGAGGAAGAATTGAAAGGAAACTGTTCCTAAGTTTCTCTCACATTCCTTCATCTGAAATTCATTCCCCCCTCCCAGGATTCTTTTCCTTTTTCCATTTTTAATGCAAAGGCAATTGAAAATGGTGTAAGAGGTAGAAAGTGCCTTTTCTTCTTCCCAAATCCAGGGGCCAATGTCTCCCTTTCATTACCATACATTGGCATTAAATACATAGGACTGGAGTGTATGCTGTGTTATTTTCTTTCTTTGTATGAACTTTAGTAGTGGGGAGAGAGGAGCTACAGATAAGCCACCTCAGCAAAGGATTGTCTTTCTCTACTGAAGGAGACTATGTGAAAGGTTTTACCCCATTCCTGAGATTGCTGATTTACCTATTTCCAAATCAAACCTACTATGCAAATTTGAATGCAGTTGTTCTCAGGGAGACTTGATGTTAGCAAGTATAGATTCTGTTTGTATATGCCCCTTCATACGTATTTGTTTCTTTGTGTATCAGTATTTTGAACTTTATGACACATTATGTTATGCAGTAAATTTTGTTTTAATTGGGTTTATATAAATGTGTTCAGAAGGCCCTTTGGCCCTGTCTAAGGAACACAAGTATTATATTATTATAATAGTCTGAGGTCTTGAGTTTTACAATGTAAAAAACCTGTAACTACGTAAAGAGAAAATTGAGGCAATAATGTTCTCTCAAAATGAGAGGGAAAAGGAAGCACTTATGTGAAATGAGAGGCAAGCAACACCAAGTTTTCTCTCAGATTAAGAGCCCTAACTACTTGGCTCTTCAATTCCTATGAGATATCTTTGGCAAAACTTCTAGACTTTTAAAGGCCTGATTTATATGTGCATATGCACATTTTAAAAACACTTTCTCAGTACTATGAAACCTGAAAGAAAGAAAACAAAAAGAAAGAAAGAAAAAAATGGTCGGCCCTTCTCCAAATTTTAGTGGGCTGCGAGTCTTCCAATGTAGGTGGGCGCATGCTGCTTGGCCACTCAGCGCTGTCCTGTGGAGGACCTGATGTCTTCCATTTGTTCCTCTCTGCATTACATTTCCTGAGCTCATTTGCAGCTGTCTCCATTATTCACAGCTCTGAACTGACAAAAGGAGAAAAGAAAACATATGTTTTATCTGTATGTTAACAGTGAGAAGGTTTCAGGCGGAGTGGTGGGCAGGAGAGCTGTGGAGATGGTGACCCTTGCTGTTGCCTTGCAGGAATGTCAGCTCTGCTGGAGAGGAGGCCCGCAGAAGAATGAGAGAGTGTGATGGCCTGACAGATGCATTGCTGTACGTGATCCAGTCTGCTCTGGGGAGCAGTGAAATTGATAGTAAGGTTTGTCATCTTTGTCTTTTCAGGAACAAATCCAGGTATTCAGGTACATGGGAACTATAAAAGTGACAGGTTTTTTGTGCCCTTTTTTTTTTTTTTAACTGCATTGTGAGGGATGACTTAGCAAAGCATAATTTAGCCCATCTTTTCTTTTTCCTTCTGCTGATCTGTGTATTTTTCTGTGCTAAGCATTGTATTTGTGTAGACCTGTGAACTGTGCACAGGTAAGCATGTCATCCTCTCAACTGAATTATTGAAGTAGAAAATATGATACTGGTCCAATTAATAGGCCGTTTTGCAGTAAAGCAAGCATTATTTCTTCTTTGAAGAGGATCAATGAATGCTTTCAATAACAACTGTGTTAAGATCCCTCATTATGTCAACTTTACTTCTCTGGAAGTACTCAGTTATGAACAAGCTTCTCAAAAGGTGAAAGATACTGCCTAATTAAAAAGACTCCAAGCATTTGCAAACTGAAGATCTGTAATACATTAAAGTATTACAGAGAAGAAGAGAAAGGGCAGTTTCTTTTGCTTTCAGTTTACAGTGCTAAATTAATTACAGTTGCTGCTCGACGGCAGCGTTGGTCCATTTGCAAACCCCTAGGAATTGCAGAAGAGCAATCTTTTATGCAGCAAGGTTTGTATTTCCAAAGGATCCTTCATGGAGTTCTCCATGGACCTCTGTGGGTTTATAGATCCAAGAGGGACAATGCCCAGAAATCTCTGGTCACTAACCTGAATCAAATAGGTGAAAATTGCCTGTGAATTCAGGGGACAGAGAGAGGAATTAAGAGAGGTGCTGGGCTAGCAGTATGCCTTTGGGGTTTTGTAAAGAAAAGAAGCACCCCAAAAATTTCAACAACCCATTAGTCTGTAATCTAATTAGGAGTATAAGGAAAAGGTTCAAAGGTACAAAAGTTCAAAAAGTAAAGAAGGAGTGAAATCTGTCCACTTGCGTTGTTAGAACCGGCTTTCTTGGCTTGTAGGGGTTCACTAAGGGGTTCACCTTAGTGAAGAAGATGTTGGTTGCATTTGAGCCTTAGAAGTTTGCTCATCAGTTTTAGTTTGACGTGAAATTGTCCCCCTGATGGACTCAGCTTATGTTTTCCATAAAATAAGATTTTTAAATGCAAAATCTATTATTTTTGAAAAGAAAAATTAAGTTTAGAATCTTAATCAACAAATGCAAAGCTTCAACTTCAGCATACTGTGGCAAAACTGAACAAAATTCACATATGAGTATGTTAAAGAAAAGTCAAAAAGGCAGCAAACTTTTTAAAATATTCATGGTCACTGTGATGTCTGGAAAGCTTTCAGCTATGAAAGGTGCTCTAAGAACACTTTCTACACACACACATATATATTTTTTACATGTATTTGGCCAGAGATTTCAAATTCATACAAGTGTGTTGTGAAATTTCATCTATGTTAAAAAATAGATGAATAAATATTCCTGCATAAATGAATCTGAATTAGATATTGTCTCTGGAACTTAGTGTCATCACAAAAAATGTGTGCTGAATGAATACCTGGCAGAACCTCATACAGTATATGAAAGTAAACGAAGCCCCATCTGTTTACCTCACTGGTAAATATGGCAGAATACAATAGAGCTGAAAGCCTCACAGTTATTCTGTTCTGGGTTAATGGAGCAGCAGTGCTGGGATGTAGTGACTATTGCTTTTTATCTCCAGGGAGCATTAGAAACAGTTGAAATAAATATAGATGGATAAGGAATGGCTTTTTTAGCTATGCTTTCCCTGCCTCCAGAAAATTAAGCTCATATCCGTCTTATTAGGGATAATCAAACCCAAATTGAACCAACTAAATGAGTAGGTTTCAAATCTAAACTGAACTTCTTTTAGACTTGCAGAAATTATTTTGAATTATAAGTGAATTTTCCTCCACTGAGTCCCATCCATTTATGGATTCCTGCTTGCATCTTCTATAGAAGGCACAACCTATTAGGGGGGAAAATTGATGAAAGAAAAAGGCTGGATACAAGGTATCTATTTACTAGAAGCAGTAAAAGCAGCAAGAGTCTCAAATTTCTAGTTTTACTTCTTGCACTCAAGAAATGTCATCTGTTCATGTTACAAGTACTTGTGAAATGGAACTCAGATCCCATTTTTCTAGTAATTTACATAGAATTTATGCAAGAAAAGAAAAGGTTATTTCTGGTTTTAAAATTTTAAAACTAAATACAGAACCTATTGGCTTTTTCTGTTTGTAGCATTTTCTATTCACTGAGGTAGGAGTTTGCTGACATTCTGAGTGTTCAGATTCTCTTGATCGCCTTTTACCTCAGCTTCAGTTTCACATGGGACTCCACTGTGAAATTCAGAATGACAATAAAAAGCCTCCCAGAGAAATATTGTCCAGACTACTGATTTGCTACCATAAAAATTTCTGATTTTAAGCTGGGGAGCACTCAGAATTGTGCTGGGGAAATGTATGTGCAAAGATAGATGAAATTCCTTCTGCTTTGTATACAAAGTGAGCAAGGGAAGGATTTTAACTTTTTTCTGGTTTTGTTTTCTGTATTTTTCTTTTTGTCATACTTTTCAGACCGTTGAAAACTGTGTGTGCATTTTGAGGAACCTCTCATACAGGCTAGCTGCAGAAACATCTCAGGGACAGCAGATGGGAACGGATGAACTTGATGGATTACTCTGTGGTGATGCCAATGGAAAAGACACAGAGAGTTCAGGGTGCTGGGGGAAGAAGAAGAAGAAAAAGAAATCACAAGATCAGGTAATGAAAGTTACTTGCAGCTGTGTTGTGAGTAGTTGAAGTGCCCATCATTTAAAATATAAATAATTAATGTACTGTATTAGAAATAAAGTGCATGATGCATAATATACAAACTGTTGCCTTTGTTAATTAGCTGAGAGCTTAAAGTGGAATATGGCTCTGGAGTAATGAAATATGTTTGCCTGAGAAAGTTATACATTATGTGATGCACCTGGAAACTGTAGTCATGAGTACACTGTGAATGCCATAAATACTGTAAATGAACTATTAAAGGAAGCCATTTATAATGAAAAGTGTAATCTGCATATACTTTACACTGTAATTCCACATAACCACGTATGTGTAGAGAGGCCTTGATGCAAGAAAACATCAGGCTTATATTTGTATACTTATTTGCTTCAAAGTTAGTCTTGTACTGTGCCTCTGTGTGTTGGAAGAAAACTGTACAGAACTGAATCAAGCAATATGAGTGTATGTTAAAAAAGCATATATTTTGAGATATTCAATATTGTTACCAAACAAATATTGAAAAGTACTTTCCTTTTTTGAGGTGCTGTGGGTCATTATTTTGGATGGGTTGATTTTTAGAGTGTATTTTTCTCCATTTTTTCCCATTAAGAACTTAGAATTTGGGGAATGCTGACAGTTACATTTGCAGAGAAAGATGTTGTATCAGTAGACACACTAAATAGCAATGAGAATGGCTACTGCTTTATGGGCTTTTCTAGACAGCTTGTGCTGGCAGCAGGTAATTTTCCATCTCTTCCTACACTTAGTCACTTTTTTGAATTTGAATTTATTTCTGTTTCAGATTGCTCAGAGAAAATACGTATTTGAGTAAGCAATTAGGTGCACCGGATATTTGAATAAATTATGTAAACTGGTACTGAAAATATTCCTGAGTTCATAAAGCCAAATTGTGTTAATGTGGAAAAGTTATAGGAACATTAATAAGCTAAAATTTGGTTACTGAAAAATGCAGCACTCCTGACTAGTAAGACTTTAATTTCTCCTACTCTTCTAGTTAAACACTCCAGTCATCAGATAACTTGAATTTATTATGGTCTTTTGTTTGGATTCCTGTATTAGGCTGCAGTGAGATTAAAAATGCCAAAGCAAACTATTTTACTCCATAAAGCAGTCATCATCCCTGTTCCTGAATTAACAGTTCTCACACACTATACTTGCAGTTATTCAAAGTGCAGGAACAAAAAATAGCGTGTCTGGATATGAATGAGTCACTCTGCAACTTGTCTTGCTCTTTGATGCTCTGTTTATGAACACATGTGCACACACACTATGCAAAGTCTTTTGTAAGTCTTCCTTTTATATTTCTTCTGTGACTTTTGGGTCTTAGATTCATACTTTTAACTTGATACAACTGACTGTTTCAATGTGCCTGTCAAGCTTCTCTTTACTTAAAAGGATCCCTGTAAAAGATCTTTCTCCTCCTCCAGGCCAAACAACTAAGCTCTTTTGGCTGATTACCTTTACAATGTACATTCTTCTGCCCGCTCTTAGATATTTTTTGTCTGTTTCTATGAGCGGTCATTGTCAGCACACAGCATGGTAAAAGGTCTCTTCAGAGCTGTTTGTGTTTCTCTAATTCAAGACTTTTAGATAATTTTTAAAATCCAAAGAGAAGTAAAACTATGTACATATTTCTCAGGTTTATGATTACTAGGCTTTTCTGTGGCAAGGACATCAATTCCAGAACTGATTTTGTGGTGCAAAGGATTGCTTTGCCTTAGAAATATTAGAAATATTTTTTCTAATTATTTTTTCTTCTTTCATGTAATTTCTTTTAAGTCTGAACACCCTACTTCATCTTGCCGTATACAAGTTCTCACGTGTGGATATTATTTAGTTTAGGAATTTTGAGGGGGCCTTGTGAGCCTTATGCAAGTTATTTTCACCCCATGATCCTTGACTGTTGTTGACCATACCAAATGTTTTGAAGTATATTATCAAGTTAATATATTATCAAGTTAACTAGAATGCCACTGAAAACAATAGCAGTGAGATCACCATGCTAGAAACAGCTCTCCCAAGTTACTATAAAAGTGGAAAAGAAAAACAATGTTTTTCAAGTAACTGTGCATTTATATTGATAGCACAGAGCAACTCAAACTGTGGTAAGGGTAAATGGAAGTTTTTTTACCATTTATTTTGCAAAAATAAGTACAAAAGTATATTCAGAGGCTTTTTTTTTATAGAAGCCACCTTTTCCAATTGTGTAAAAAAAGTGTTCTTTCTGCTTCTTTGGCTCTGTCACTGTCTTGAGGCTTTTCAGGACCACTTGTAGATTCATACTGCTGAAAAGTAGGAATAACTGGAAACCCACATCGTTATCTTCTTCTAGACTGTGTTGCAGGCAGGAATACTCTGTTTACTATTTCTCTGTGTGTCAAGAAAAATCAGTATTCTTGGGTGGTTTGAGGGATTTTTTTGTTTCCAGGCAAGAGTCCCTAACAACAGGATCATATTGATTTCCTCAGTTTAGTTAGAATTCACCCGTCTACACTAAGCTCATCAAAACTTCCTGCAGGA
Source organism: Cephalopterus ornatus (assembly GCA_013396775.1). Taxonomy (NCBI): domain Eukaryota; kingdom Metazoa; phylum Chordata; class Aves; order Passeriformes; family Cotingidae; genus Cephalopterus; species Cephalopterus ornatus. The sequence continues at coordinate 36,762 of VZRE01008702.1, read as the reverse complement.
GGATTATTTTCCCATATCCTTTCACCATACATTGTCTCCCTATGTGCTGACTGCAGCCCCGTGTGTTACATATGTACCTCTTTTTTTTACAGTAATCTCATTGTTTTTCTTCAAGACTTTTAAATGTTTCCAAGTAATGCCTTTCATAATCTCTTTTCAATTGCAATGTTTAAGCTGTTACCTGCTGCTTATTCTGTCCCTCAGAACAGATCTCGTGCTCTCCTTGAGATGCTATTTTTAGAGTGCTCAATCCTTTAAGTGTCTCAGCAGCAAAGCTTTTGCGCTCTGAAATATCTTATAGTTCTGAAGATCATGCTCATGATGGACAGTGTTCTACATGTAAATAATGAAGGAATGCCTATGGAATCTTCATTGGATGCAATGATTTACAACATCTGAAACACTGGAGGCGCTACGCACCATCATGGATTTGGGATCTGTGAAAGGAAACTTCCGAGAAATAAAAGACAGGAAAGATATTATAGTAATAGTTACCCAGATGCCCAAGAAGAGAGGGCACTGAGCTTCAGGCTTTTGATAGATCTTTCACACTAGACAATAAATACCTAGATACCTATCAGAAAAGTTCTTCACAAACTAGGAACCAAATATATTTCTTTGGGCTCATTATTATTGTCACTTGTAGATGCACCAAATGGAGTTCAGCCCTGGATTAAAACTTCAGTCATTTACCTGTGCGATTCCTTTAATATTTGAGAGTTTTAGCTTTCTCTCAGTCAAAGGACAGGCAAAGGACTGAGCTGTGAGACCTCAGTACAGCAGAGTAATATCCAGTCTGTGGTTGCTACATTTTATATCCCCAGAAAGTGTGTGTTGAGGGTGGAGGCATTGTTCATTATTTGGCAATGCGTGGGGTTTTTGAATAACAAAATTTCTGTTTCAGTCTTCCTCAGAAGATTTACAAAGATTTACCTCAGAAGGTTTACGAAATTGGGGGAGAAAAATGTTCAGATTTTAGTGAATGCAATTTTGAAACTTTCCTATTATGTTATTGCTACTGCTTAGTTTCTATTCTCTTGAACTCCTTTCATTTATGCATTTGTGGGGGTTTCTTTTAATTTTTAGATAAACATGTCCAACACTACTAGTAGCTAAACTATTGTAAATGGATAATAAAACCAGATGTATCAATTTAGACAAAGGAAGATGAAGCTGCAGTTTTGTGTAGATAACTCAGTTGCCTATACTAATGGCAACTTCTCTACATCTTGAAATCAGGTAAGAGGTATGTCTTTGTTCAGATCATAGTTAAGTCTAATGACACCTTTCAAATTACTTAACTTATGGAGTTCCCTTAGAATCACAGGAAGCAAGTGTTCTCCTCATTTCACAGTAAAGGTTATTCCTCTCTTCAGTGGTTTACCAGAACTCAGATAGGTTCCTGAGGCATCTGCTTTGTCACACAAATGCTAGAAGAGACCCAAACCTTTTAAAGATTTCCAATAAAAGCTAGATATAGCATTGGTAATTCCATAATTATGGAAACATAAAGCAAAACTTCTGTAAAGGCCTCAGGAAAAATAAGTGAGACTCACCTGACTTTATTTCTGTCCCAGACCTCTAGGACTGTAATTCTCAGCTGTAGATATTGTTCATTAGTTTCTCTCTGCTGCTTAGCTGTGATCAGCTGTACCTGAACCCTCACCCCAACAAGCTCTCCAGCTGTAGAGGTCTTCATTTCCGACTGGGACCTTGTAGACATCAACCTCTCTGCCTTGTATTGAAAAATCAGATGGAAACTGATTTTTCCACTGCTGAAAATTTTGTTCCTGCTGTTAGTATGCTCACTGCTTACCAACAGGTTTATTCTTCAAGTTGTGCTAGAAACAAGAATTATGGTGAAAAACAGTTAGGGAAAAGAAGGTGTATGGTCCAATTTCAGTAAAAAAACCCAGACACTTGTCATTAATCCTTCTTTTATTTCTTGCTATGCAGCCCATTATGTATATGTGTGGCACTATTTCATTTCTTTTCCTTTCTTCCCTAAGAAAAAACAGGCTGACTTTTTGGCTTCGTGCTCCTCTCAAGTTCCCCATCTGTGATCATTCTTGTCAAACCAGAATCTAGCCCAAAGTCTGTTTTTTGATTGGAAGTGACACTTTTGAAATGAGCCTGACCTTCTTTTTCACCTTCTGTCAGGAGCCTTAAGGTATAACAGCAACATTTCAAGTTATATATCATTATGAATTGACTGGTACACCTCTTTAGCATGCTTGCTAAATGGCCTATAAATTCTTCTATCTAGATGAAATAGCAGGTTTAAGGCAATAGTATTTCAAAAGGAATAAAAAATAAACCTGTCAGATAAGTCTTTTCATGTGATGAGACCACTATTTTACCAAGTGTACTTCAATGCTCCTACCAAGCCGTACCAAACCTATAAGCATAGAAACAGAGAAATGGTGGTGACTCCTGGGTTTAACTAACAATCTGAGTGAGATTAGAGATGAAAGGCTGTATTGCCAGTATGCTCTTGCTCAGAAAGAGTATTATTTCTATGGTTGTTTGTCTTGCACAAGATGTTATGCCAAGTGTTGAGTAGCAAGAATCAACTATCTTGAGCAGCTCTTCACAGAGCTTCTTGACACGATTTCTACTTGCTTGCTTGCCTACACAGCATCTTCACATATACTCTGTCAGCCTCTCAATATCATGTATGGCCAATTTGGTTTCAAAGTCAAAACTACAGGGTTATTAAATATAATTTGTATTTGTCATTTTGTGGAATGTACTGCGAAGCCAGTCAGCATCAGCTACCTATGGAGAGGAGAGGTTTGAGGAGAAGGGGATGTAGTGACATGCTAAGGACTATTTTCAACTTCATCCTCCTTTGTTTGGGAGGGATCTGGTTTTAAGCAAAACCAAAATGCACAAATTGATTTTTTTTTTTCTCAGCTAAGCATAATAACATCAAAAAGTTAAATAAAGGCATTGACAATTATTTTAAGAATGTAATATATAATCTAAAGTACGATTCAGATTTATTAGTATCTGAGATTAGTAATAATGATTCAATGCATTGAAATGTTTTGAAAGCATTCCAACCACCTTTCCCATAATTGTAAACAGTGTTGCATCAAACTGGGGAGGGTACCATTATTTATGCAGTAGGTTCTGCCCTCTCACACCATACTCCTATAGACTGTGTCAGCTGACACCTTCCTTTGTATTCACCATCTTTATTTAGGCCTGGATGTCCAAATTGAAGTTTGACTTGATGTAAATAGTGGCATTCCTGCCTCCTTTGTATCAGCTGCATGGATTCTCGCCATCCCTGAAAGCAAGTTCTGTGATTCTGATGAATTTCTGTTGCTAAATTTTTGATTTCTGCTCTTGATGGCATTAGCCAATGCATCTCTTGGTTTCCAAAAGAGGTTATTGGACTGACATGTCTAGGGACTCCTGGCATAGATCCACTAAGACATGCAGGATGAGGTATAAGTGTCCCTTAGGGGGCCTGTTAGTTTAAAAGTCTTTGGCATTTCAAAAATGGTTTTAATGAGCGCCCTGTAATTGCTGATACGAATTTTGTCACTGCTGGTACAAAGAGCATAGCTACAGTGTTACCAAACTATCTCAAATGTCTAGGATCATTGGAGAGAGATCTGGATGGCTTTAGACCTTGCGGGGTTTTGCTTTAATTTTTTCCTAGATTTTCTTTTTTTAGTAGTGGTATTTTGCACAGACTGGGGAAAGGGAGTATTCATATTTAATACAATAAAATTAAATACTGTTATTTTGTTATCACAGGAAAACCTATTGTCCTGTGATATCTTTATAACAGTAAACCCCACCAACTGGAGATTGTTAGTATAAAAAGTAAAATTTTGAGAGTGTCCTTCTCTTACAGAGTTGAAGCCTTCCCTGGTATTCAGTAAAATTGCACTATAAATATAGATTTGCTTTCATTAAAATGAGAAGGGTGGTGGTAGATAGTCTGTTGTGTGGCACAGGAGAGCATCTCAATGAGTTATCTTTTTCTCTTCTCACAGTTCTTTAGTACTATGGAAACTTTGAAAATTTTATTAAAGTACTCTTGCTCTTGAAAGTCTGTTGTTCTTAAAAAATCTTGGTATTTGTCTTTTTATTTTTCTTGAATTTCATCCTTTCTTTGTGCCAGTCTCAGGAAATGAGAGATTTGTATCTCACCCACGTAACAAACAGTTTGTCAGCTTCAACAACAATATATGTGTGTAATTTCAGCTGAAGGAGGGAAGCCTGGAAGGAATTTTTTTTTATTACTTTTTTTTCCTCTTTAGCATAAACTACGAGGAGTAATTGCATGTAGTTGTTCTCATTCTCCTACCACAGCCCCAGTCTGTCTCAAATAGACCTTACTGATCATTCCTGTTGGTCTGCAACCATACAGTAACTGTTCCAGTAGTTTACTGAGTAGTTGTTCAGCACGCTGCCTCCGTTCATTAATATTGAGCAATGTGAACTGCAAAACAATTACTGCCATGCCTTAGCCCCCATTTCAGATGGTGTCTAATACCGGTTTGAGGAAAACTTTTTTTTTGCTCAGGCAATTGATGTTTATATTTATAAAATACAAAATAAATGGATGAGGATCATGAAAACCTCCTTTGCAAGAGCTTTTTTTCTGACCTGTCTACGTGCTCTACATGCCCCGCAACAGTTGGGATGTACAGCTGCAGACACTTGTCTCAGCTACACAAAAGGTGCCAGAAGCTATTAAGCCCTTCAATGAAGAGGCTGCCATAGGCGCAGCAGGTTTGTTATGCAGGTGTCACGGTGTAACCCCAGCCGGCAACTAAGCCCACACAACCACTTGCTCACTCTCCCCCAGTGGGATGGGGGAGAGGATCAGCAGGGTAAAAGTGAGAAAACTTGTTGGTTGAGATAAAGGAAGTTTAATGGGGAAAGCAGAAGGCACACACACAAGCAAAGCAAAGGAAGGAGTTCATTCATTTTGCTTCCCACAGGCAGGTACATGTTCAGCCATTCCCAGGAAAGCAGGGCTCCATCACATGTAATGGTGACTTGGGAAGACAAAGGCCGTCACTCCAAATGTCCTCCCTTCCTTCTTTTTCCCCCAGTTTGTATTCTGAGCATGACACTATATGGTATGGAATATCCCTTTGGTCAGTTGGAATCACCTGTCCCAACTGTGTCTCCTCCCAGCATTTTGTGCACTCAGCCTCCCCACTGATGGAGTGGGGTAAGGAGGACAAAAAGCCTTGACACTGTGTCAGCATTATTCAGCAGTTACTAAAACATCCCTGAGTAATCAACACTGTTTCCAACCCAAATCCAAAACATAATCCCGTACCAACTCCTGTGAAGATAATTAACTCTACCCCAGCCAAAACCAGCACAGCACGGTTGGCAGTGACACACTCCCTGTCCATGCCACTCAGCTGCTCTGGGCACACACCCCGCATCTGAAGAACAGTGCTGGACATCTTCCAGTGTCACTGAATTTCCTGTGCCTTCACTGCACATGCATGTGTGGTACTGAAGATTTTCATCATTATTACACGGACCCTAAGGCATCACAGTGTCTTGAGATAAAGGTCTTCCCTCGCAGCTGGTGATAAATTAATGCAATCATGCTAAAAGTGAGTTGCAAGAAGGGCAGGGAAATGCAGTAATTTGTCTCACTTGTTTTTTTTAATGTTTTCTCATTACTGGGCAGAATGGCAAAACAACATTAAATATTAATTTATCTGCTAGATCACTTCTAATGCTGTATATGTAGCAGCACAGCATGAACATACATATACAGCTCTATTTATATCAGCTGATTTTAAGTAGTCCTTGGGATTATAAGAGTGTAAATAAGGGAGCTTAAAAACACAATATACACCCGCATATGCACAAAAAATGTATTGGGTAGATCTGCATTTTAGGTACTTTGTCCTTGAAATAATATAGTAAATACCCTGTGCAACTCTTCAGTTGCATAATGAATCCATAATTCATCCAAATAGTAATGTAATGAGTGAAGACCTGAATTGGTGCCCTTGGACATCGCAAGTCTTTTCATTACTGGACTTACTAAGGTACAAAGCCTAAACCTGGTTTGAGGTCAGATTTGATCTGTAAGATATGTTTCTCATTTGTTTTCAAAAAAAATCTGACAGTGCAAATGATTGAATTCCGAGAGTTAAAATAAGAAGCAGGCTTTAATGTATTTTTTATGAGCTGAAGAGAACTCATTTCTGGCAAGGCTGATGATTTATAAGGAGGAAAAAGGAGAACTGAGTCACATAGAGTGAAAACAACCTATTGGTTTAAAGGCAGAAATGTATTGAAAATTTCAAAGACACAACCCTATAATAGTGTCATTTAAAGGCATTGTTTCTCCAGAAGGCATTTGTCTTCTAGTTTCTTAACCATTTAAAGTATAGTAACATTAGTCCAGTGTAGTGCGTTTCATACCTGAGCAGCTTTCTGATTTTCAGTAACTGCTCATGTGTATTAAATGGTCCCACTAGCTTTCCACTTTGGTGTTTGTTCTGCTTTAATTTAGAAAAAAATAGTGGGTTTCCTTCTCAATGGTAGCAATCTCACAAAACCTTGTTAAAATTGTGTTAGTTGTTATTGGGTAAGACTTGACTGATTGTGCCTGATTGTGCCTTAAACTATATGTATATTTTTAAAGTTAAATAAAATGATGATTGATCCTTCCTCAAAACAAGGGATTCTAGGTCTTTCCCAGTGAAAATATTATTGTGCTATTTGACTCATAAGTAGTTAAACTGTTGCAGATCTAAACGAGGAGATAATTTGACTTACTCTATCTTTGTATGTCCAGTGTATGTTTAATGCTATAATACAGATTTTTTTATCTACATAATCACAATATGCTGTAATCCAAGGCATTTAAAAGTTTAGTTTTTACTGTATGATGCAATCTGGACATGTCAGAGGTGTTAGACAAGATATTTTACAAAAAAGTTGAGACTTGTTCCTAACAGTGTCAGTAGGGCCACAGATTATTTCAATCCTTTTATCTGTACAAAGCACAACAAAATATACAATAAATATATAGATAGAAATTCCATTTAAAATTTTATTGAAAGTACATACCACATCTTACTTTTGTTTAAAAGGGAAAAAAAAAGTCTGTGTATTTTCTTTTAAGGGTGTTTCATGCTTAGGTGCAAGTGTTGTGTGTTCCACAGCAGAGGTGAATCCCTGTTCTCCTGGAATAAAGTTTTTCTTCCTGGTAAGAGTGGGTTTTGTGCAATAACCTGCTTGTTATCCAGGTTTTAATATTCCACATTTTGAATATCAGACTTGGGTTGTTTTCATGGCAAAACTCTGTATGTGGTGAGACAAAGAGTCTGTTTTATGAGAGGTGGTTCTACCAATTGCATTGAAGTCTCAGAGTGTATTGTGGCTGGCTGGCTGAATACCTCCTGCACTCACACTGTGAGAAGACAGAAGAAGTTGTGCAATTGAGGAAGATTTTTCACGCTCGTGCCTTCATGGAGTGGAGGCTCATGGCCTTGAATGATTTCATTTTCCATAGGAGCATTTTGTGTTGTTTTTCCCCTTGTGAGAAGAGAGAGGTTGCAGAGAAATAAGCAATGCATAAAGGGAGAATCTCTTCTTCCCATGCAAGTTCTATATTTGCCTCTTAGGTTATGTTCAATGGGCTTCTGTTCCCACCCAAAAAAATAAATGCAGTGAAAAGTGATTTTGTTATGTCTGCTAGCTAAAACATTGTGATTTCTGCCAATGTTATAGCTCATCTATAAGGAATGTTGAGTAGGAAATTTGGTTTCTCTATGAAGTCACATGATGTGCAGAAATTGAGAACAGCTGTTTATTGACAGATGCCTTCACACGTTCACATGTTATAGCTTCAACTGAGGCAATTCTCAAGTATATTTCACTCTTCCTTACTGACAATCTGATTTGTATTTTCCAACAGTGGGACGGTGTAGGACCTCTCCCAGACTGTGCAGAACCACCCAAAGGAATCCAGATGCTGTGGCACCCTTCAATAGTCAAACCCTACCTCACACTTCTTTCTGAGTGCTCAAATCCAGATACGCTGGAGGGGGCAGCAGGGGCACTACAGAACTTGGCTGCTGGGAGTTGGAAGGTAGGAATATTAACGTATTGCCTTTTCAATTCAGAAGCAACCCTACAGATGACAGCAGATTGGTGATATAAGTGTATCTAGATGCCTCTGGTAGTGGAATAACCTTCTATTTTCACATAACTATCTGCAGTCAAATTTGAGATAATATTTTAAGTCCTAGGTAGTCATTTCATAGCAAATGTCAGCATACAGCAGCAAAGATCACATTGGTCAAGTCAAGTATGAAAAATTGCCACTGAAAACCAACACGCAAATGGGGAGAAGCAGTTCTTTATGAATCTGGGTGACAGAGCCATGAAAAATGAGCCAAAAGTGCCACCAGTGGCAGTCAAAAGAAACTGTATTGTTTTGTCACTGAAGAAACTGGTTGACATTCTGTCTCTTAGGAGAAACCAGAGCACAGCACAGCAAGATATAAATGATGTGACAGCAACACAAATAATCTTTCCATCTACTTTTTTTAAAAGTAAGACAATAAAATACATCAGCAATATGGTTAAATATGTCCAGTGAGCAAGGAAATGCTCAATCAAGCCACTCTGTTCCAGCTAATCCTACTTTTCAATTATATTCAAGAAATTCATTTTTCTCTCGTTTTATTTGCCGTAAATTGAGTAAAAAATTTAAGAAAATATTTCTAAATTTAGAACAGATGAGTAAAATTCAAGATAACATTGAGCTTGGTTTACTTTTTAGGGCAATTCCTTTGTTACTTTCCTGATGGTAAACTGGTTTAATTGGATGAAAGTACTAACTATCTAATCCTGTGGTGTAACTACAATGCATTGATTTAACTCTCAGCAGGAATTTTTCTCATTTACTATGAAAACACTCATGTATGTGGAAATACAGTTATCAAAGTTGTGTCAGAAGGTATCCTGCTGGGGTTTAAGCAGTTGGTCATGTGATATGTAAATACCAATGTAATTAGGTATTCATTTTGAAATGTGAGCGCTGACACCAAGAAATTGGGTGTTTTTTCCCATAAAGTTTTATGGGAAGTTGGGTTTGCACATTCACTAGATCTTTGGAGGCATGTGATTTTGGTTTTTTTTTAAATTGTGTTCCACCAAACTTATAAAATATTTTTGACTGTTCCATTCAATGACATGTGAAATGATTTAACAAAGTATCTGGCCAGTGATTTTTGTCCTATGAAGTGCTATGTAAATGCTGTGCCTAAAAATCATCATCCTTTTATTATTCTCAAATTGTAGACCACATCAGATTGTGTAATCCTGGCACAGAAACACAATAAATGTCTTCTATCCATCTGGGAATGGGTGTAGCCCTGGTCCAAATGAGAAAACTATGCATGCATATTTGCAAGAACTTAATAGAAATGCTAAAATCCAAGTGATGCCCTTTCTCCCATTTCTAATAAAGCTGTATGGCTGTCTTCCTTTAGCTAGCAGAAGTGTACAGGGAGAGGAGGGAAGGCTCTGCGGAGCTCTTTGGCAAGTGCTGGCTTAGAAAAACTGTTTTGAACTTCAATACTGTCTGTGCTGATACCATGGGAAAAGCTCAGTTGTTCTCGTATTGCTCTATTTTTCTAAAGATTCACCAATTCTATTACAAGGGATGTGCAGACACAGAATGAATATCCTTAATTTCACATGTCATACTAGCCATTTTTGTGAGGGGAGTAATCCTCTTTGGGGATTACATAAGCATTGATGTTTCCACCTTTTGACCTCTCCTTTCCACTGCTGCAGTCTAGATATAAAATAACTGAAATAAAGGATAGAAAACTACTAAAAAAAGAGGTTATTCCTAAGGGAGATTTTAATTTTTTTAGTTCGTCTGAGAAACTGTAATTGTATAAAGAATGGAAAAAAAGTGTCTTTTTTTTTACTTGAAATCTTTCAAGAAGAACTTTATGATGGACTGGAAGAGAGAAGAAGAGCAAACTGCATGAAAATAAATAGTGTTGCTATTAATATTAATAGCAATAGCAGTTGTAGGCTTTTTCCAATTAGCATTATTTTAATGCCAAGAGAATCTGGGAATATATGAGGCATACGGTGCACCAGATATTCTCACACACTACTGAAGATACAGTCTCTTCTGAAAAAAAATACAGCACAGTTGATATACTTGCATAATTCTTTCCTGGCTGTTTCACCCTTTTGGTTCCTCTCGTACAAAGCTGTCTAATCCTCTTGGGTGACCAAGAGGTAACATTTTTAACACAGGCAGTGCTTAGCCAACCAATGCTATTACAGAGGAAAGTGAGCTGATAAAAGGAAGCCTGAATAATTTTTTAAAAATAAAAAGTTGTGCAGGGGATTTAGATAAATGTCTGCCAGCAGAATTAACAGATGATATGTGTCTAAATCCCCTAGACTACTTTCGAGAATTTCAGACACAAAAAGAAAGTAGTAGTATGTAGCTTTAAGGATTAATAGCTCAGAGAGGCTAAAAGTTTTCATTATTTCAGGGAATATAGTTTCTCAGTGATACATACACACAAAATCAACACATGCACATAGTGAAACATAATCTGTAGGACATTTTTAGCACTGCTTCAGTTGCAGGAATTCCTTCCAAAGCCAAATACTAACATAAAAGGAAAAGTGTCACATATATATATTTGCATGCAATTTTTCTGTGTCAAAATGAAACACTTTGGACTAAGGTCTTGCCATATATTACCCATCTGCAAAGTAAAACTTGGGGTTCTTTTACAATGACTAATGCAATACTTGGTCTGTGAAATTATTATTAGAACAAAGACAATCTATAATGAATCGGAAAAGGAGCATCTTGGTGACAAGTATGTTAACAGGTCCAAATGAAAGTTTATCAATAAAACAGGATATGGATTTTGAGGTATGAGGAAGAATATTTTCAGTGTGAAAATTCAACCTGGCATAAATCACATCTGTGGATGTTTACTTCGGTGTATATTCTGGTTCTGAAGAAGACTGACAGTTTATATACAAAGCAGAACTCATTTTGGAAGGGGCTGTTCCAGATGAACATGGACATTGGTTCATCTCACTGTTCTGTATCGAGATGCCATTACACAAGGATGACAATGGTATTGAAATCTGAAGGAGAAGAATCATCTCTGTCATGGAAAATTACATGCGTATCCTTACTGAGATCTCTTCTTTTATTCAGGTGCTTACTTTTTGCATCTATGCAAAATAGAAATGGTGTTCTGGAATAATATCTATGGAGACAGTCAACTATGTAAGCCTTTGGGGAAGATTAGACAAATTAAAATTTACCACATTTGCTGCCAGGGTGCCACTTAGTTTAAGGTCTCACTGGTGCCTTGCACAGTGACCTGTGACAACAGCATGTCCCTATTCTGATGGAGTTGAAGGCTGCTAGTAATACACACTCGAAGTACAGTGCCACCTGACACCCTGTGGGTCAGTTTGTCAGCACTGTACCTGCATGCACCTACCACCTTATGCAGAACTCAGCTGATACTTGACGTTTCAGAATCACAGAATATTCTGAGTTGGAAGGGACCCACAACGACTGAGTCCAGCTCTTAGGTGACTGGCCCAAATGGGGATCAAATCCATGACCTTGATGATATTAGCACCATCCTCTAATCAACTGAGCTAATCTCAGAGTCTGTACCTGGGACAGAGTGGTTTTCTGTTTGAGGGAACTCGTTGCTTCACAAGATATTTTATCCTATCAAATCATAATCATGGTAATTTCATGGTATCCTAAACATCCTGCAAAGCAGAAGGAGCAACATGTGAAAAGGATGGCTATTGATTTTGTCTTTGCTTCCTTTCATTGCCACCTTGAGATATTTTCTTCAAAAAATAGACTTTTTCTAATTATACTTAATATGAACTAGCACTTTAAAGCTGCTTAGAAATATGAAATAAAAATTTTGGGAAAATACATTCCTCATCAATCTTAGCTGGAGTTTTCCTTGAACAAATGAAGTTTGAGCCACTGCCATGCACAAATAAAACAAAAAATAGGAGATTTGCTGAGTCACTCAGCTGTATTCTGAAGACAATTGCCTGCTTATTAAGAAATCTCTCTCACTATAACCCTTCAAACCAGAAATTCTTTCTGCAACCTCATAGCATTTATTTCAATACCTTGGATCAAAAAAATTAAATGGTTTAAAATTACAAGAGTCATTCTGTAAAAGATGATCTTTTTATATGTAGTGTGGCATCAGTATTTTTCCTCAGACGGTGGGAATAAAAGTGGCAAGTTCTTTCTAGTTTTCACCTTGGTCAATAGGCTATTAATGCATTAAATCTCCTGAGCATGTAAAAAGTTATATGCAAAATGTCCTAGAGTTAACAATGTCAAGAATCCAAGGTTACATCCCTTCTGAACAAAATTAACCTCTCAGGAAGAAAGGAAATATTGGGACATTATTGGGATATTATGATGTCTGTCTTTATGTATCTGACAGCTGTATTCAGGGTGATGTCAGTTTATTTGCCAGAGACCTTACCACAACACGGCAATACATGTTGCTGGGAACTCATAGAATCATAAAAGAGCTGAGGTCAGCAGGGACCTCTGCAGGTGACCTGATCCATTCCCCTGCTTAAGCAAGGCCACTTAGACGCATTTGCCTAGGACCATGTCCAGATGGTTTTCTGAATGTCACCGAGTAAGGAGACTCCACAACCTCAACTGGCAACCTGTGCCAGTGCTCAGTCACCCTCACAGTGAAAAAGCAATTCCTGCTGTTTGGCAAAACTCCTGTGTTTCAGTCATTGTTCATTGCCTCTGTCCTACAGTATTATCTTTTCTATTACATGCAGTTGATAACACAGTGTTGTCACCACAGGTAGAATTTCCTTAGTTTTGTGAAACCCTTAAAAATAATTTCTTCATTCTTGTGATTCTGTTTTGATTTAAAATACTATAATAACTCCTATAGGTAATACCTATCTTTTAAAACTAGGAAACAAGATCTATGTTTCTGCTGACAACCTAATGGGTTATGTTAGAACAGGTAGCATACCTGCTCCAGGCCTTGCTTGGTCCCATCTGTCTTCTGTCTCTGTTACTTTTTTCCTGAGCTCCAGCCAGAGCTCTCTGTTCAGCCAGGCTGGTGGTCTTCCCCACTGGATCATCTTTCAATGCTTGGGGATGACTTGTTCCTGTGTTTTTAAGACTTTCTCCTTGAAGAATGTCCAGCCTTCCTGGACTTCTTTGCCCTTCAGAACTGTCTCCCAAGGGACTCTGTCAACCAAACTCCTAAACGGCCCTAAGTTTTGCCTCTGAAAGTCCAAAGAAGCAGTTCTGCTGATCCTCCTCCTTAGTTATCCTTGACTCTATAACATGAGGAACAAGTGCTGCTCTGTTATGTCAGTCTCCTGAGACTATAGCATTCCTTGGCTAGTTCTTTCTAGCTCCTTTCCTTTCATTTCCATGTTTGATCATACTCAGCAGGGAATAAGAAGGCTCTTTGGTTAGAAAACTCAGTGTCCCTGCCTTTGATCCCCAATATACAGGTACAGTACCCATGTGAATGGGGTTTATGGGTCATTGGCCTGATCTCTTGAGATAGCTTGATGCTGTCTCAGTCTTTGTTCCTTATACAAGCAACTGCATTGATTTTGTTAATTCTGACCTAGAGAAATTTGACTCTCATGGGAGCAAGAGCTCCATTAAGTAAATTACTAGATAAAGAAACTGAAAACATAAAAGGGACCAATTTAGACACAAGGTCAGTGCAACTGCTTCAAAGAGTAGTATGAGAAGAGTTTCAAGCTCCTTACCATCCAGACACTTGCAGATAATGAGTAATTATTTTCTAAAGCAGCAAACATCTAGGTTATCAATCTTCTCTTATCAGGTAAGGACATATTTTGGGTTCCTTGCCAGACTTTTCTGATTACTCCAGTTATTTACAAATTAACCCTTTGGAGTTTCATCAGGCTGTTCCAGGAAAAAGTTTTTTGGATTACAGTGAAAAGGCTTACTTTTGTTTTCTCCAAAATAGTAGTATTATGAATCTTTATGTAATGAGATGGAGAGTACCACTTATAACACATTACATAATCAACAAAGGCAGACTTTTTAAATAACCAATGCTTTATTCTGTCAGGAATTCTTAACCTGGGTAGAAAACCCCCATAGATGAGGCAGCATCAATTAATACAGGGAAATGTACTGGCTCTGTAGGAAGGAAGACAAGATTGAAGGGACTGGACAATATCGAAGAAGCAAAACCTGCAGCTGCAAATACTTGTATCACAGACATCATGAGGAAATCAACATGGACATCGGTATATGGTGACATCATGTTCAACGTAGTCCCTCATTATAAGCAGCTTGCTTCCCATGAGATGTGTCACTTTTGTCTTAAAGTGTTTCTTTTTCAATTATATTAGTTACAGTGTTTGGAATACTGATTATAGTGGTTCTCAGATCATTTTGAATACAGGGTAAGTACTTGTACTGCGGAACCAAGAATGATGAGGTGCAAGGGCAGTTCCTTCTCAACTTTACCTTCCTATTTAAGATAACTTCTGTTAACACTGTTTTATTTTTCTCCAGTTTATTTATTTAACTGTATATTTTTACCCCTTGGATTTTCTCCTTTCCCTTTAAGCTTGACTAAGTTTGTGGAGCAAGAGAAGAGTAACCTGTTAATGCTTTTTTCTCGTCCCAACACAAAGTTGTAGAGAACTTACTGGTGGCCTACCAGAAGAAATAATTTCTGAGAACAAAGCACTGCAGTCATGGAGCAGAAAGTCCCTGGGAACTCTTTTTCTGCTCTCTTCAGAAATTGCAGAAAGATAATCAAGATTTCAGAGCCTCGCTCTGTCAGGTGGTTTGACTTCTTATGGATTCTGGTAGTTATTTGAGTAAAGTAGATCTGTAATTTTCCGAGTAGAATATAAAAATACTTTCTTTTTTTTGTGATAGATATATTACTTTGAGTCTGATCATACAGAGAAGAATATTAATCTTTGATTATTCATTGATCTTTGATTATTCAATGTGCAGTTCTGTTTTGTGGTCTATTGTTTCACCACTGTTAGCAGATAGACTCTTTCTAAGGCTTTCCTAGCAGACCTCTACTGATTCTCTTGGTAATTCAGTTTGCTTCGTCATGCTTGCTGCCCTGATTTAACTTTCATGTTGTTGTTTATGTCTCAGAAATTCTCTTTAATATTTAATATCTGAATAGTCTTTGGGTCACAGTGCTGACCTATACCAATACAACAGAAATTCTAGTTAAAACTGAAGTATGTGATGAAATATTCTGGAGATACTTCAGTAACACTGATGTCAATGGCAGGAAAGTGAATCCATTCAAAATAGTTTTGATATCCCTTGGGTTCTTTGCAGGACTTTATTATGGTAGTTTTTTTCTTTTTCATTTTGTGCTGAAAATCTTTTCATCATTTACTTTGGTCTCCTGTGTTGATGCTTCATAGAGGAACAAAGAAAATCATAAGAAACACTAAGTCACATGAAAAGGGGAGATTTCCCTGACTCTTAAAGATTTATTTGTCTGTCAGTGGCCCAGGTAGGCCGAGACACTTGTGCCCGACCAGTCTGTCAGTGTCTCGTTATGAGAATCCTTCACTGAACAATCCCACTGGATTGGAGGGTGATTTGACTGCCCTTTTCAGGGCAGTGTAAGGGAGACCTCTCAGTGGGCCTTCCCACTTTATTTGGATGTGTTACCTGCTGCCAGCAACTACTGGTGCCTGTAAAGGACTCACTCTAGCCATTTATGGAGTAACACTCTTTATTGGTACAAATTGTGGCAGGTTAAGGTTCAAAGGTTGCCAGTGATAATACCTGACTGCAAAAACATGTTTAAAGCAATATACAAGCAAGCTCTAATCCCAATAGCAATGTTCAGCATGCATAGACTACGGTTCTTACCCAGTAGGCGTCCCTATGGGGGGAGAAGACAGCCTGTTGACTGATCCCAGCACTTATGATGGAGTTTTCCCTGATCTTCACCCCATTCTCAACTTACTTTTATACTACTTCTTTCTGTTTAAGTGGTGCTTGAGTGACTTTAGTCATAAATACTTTTGGTTTTGACTGGTGTAAAACCCTTTCATTTCACTTTTAAAGATACAGTCAAAAAAATATAAGGCGCATGCCTAGTGGGGTGTGGTCGTACCTTGGAGTCAGGTGACTTTGGGATGAAGGTGTGCATTATTATTACTACTAGGCTTTAATGAACGAAGTTCATCTGAGGAGAGAGATTTCGTTGTTGGCTCAGCAGCAGGACGTCTTCTTTTATCTCCTTAGGTTTTCAGGTGCTATGTGGTCTTACCAACTGCAAAGTACTACTATGTTCCCCTCCCAGCAGGGATTTCCATGGAGGAAGGCCGTGGCATCTCCACTTCACCCTCCATTCCATCCCCCTTGGCAGGTACTGATTTTTGTATGGGCAGTCATCGTGGAGCATATCGACCACATTCCATCCAGGGAGTAACAGATGCATTTTACCCTATAATTTCTGTATCATTGTAACTTCTGTTAGGCTGTGAATATAACTTCTTAGTTTCCCCTAATTTTTGCCCCCGGCCAGCTTCCCACACACTAAATGGAGTTAATTGACTAAAAAGCTTTTCAGTTCTTCCAAAACATATAAGTAAGTCTTATCTAGATTAATTACTCTTTTGTTGAGTTTTAGCCTAATGTAATCTTAATCCCTAGAGGCATTCAGCTCTGGAAAGGACCCTTTATAATAAAAACCAACAAACAAAAAAATAATTTTCAGGTTTACTGTATTTTTCTACTTAATTACTGTGACAAAAATAAAAAGGGAAGTACTAATGAAAGTGGACATAGAGCTCCACTAGGTACCTTCAGAGTGATGTATGGTAGTTATGCCCCCCGAATTCAATTATCAGCAAAGCATATTCAGGCACAGATTGTGGCTCCTTTGCTTGTCTCTAATAATTTAGACTCAATAATAGCCTTAGCAACAATAATGATTTTATTTTATTTTCTGGCTCCTTGTTCCCTCTAAAGTGTTTGTGGTTCCCACAGGAGTGCTTTCATTTTACAAGCTGAACAGTTATTTGATCATTGACACTGCCACTGATTTGTGGAGTAACAGGATGATTAAGTATATTGGCAGAGTGCCTGATTTACTTACTGATAGGCAACAAACACTTTGTCTCTTTTCTTTTTTATGATTTTTCATCTCTTCACTTTTATACTTCACTGAGCTCCTATTAGCAATTGACCCACAATGTGGAAATGCAGGCGCGTTCCATGATGGCTTTAGGCAAACGGAAAGATCGTCAGTATACTCAAGAGCAAATCAATTTTTCCATTCTCTGCAAGAATAAAATAGCCATTTTGAGGCATCTCAATTTGAGCTTTCCTGAAATTTGCCCAGCACAACGTAATTGCTTGCAGAGACTTGTCCTAATTGGCAGTTTAAGGAAAGAGAACCAGACAGTTCTTACCACTTTCCACATGGAAAGTTCTCCAGAGACTCTTGAAACAATTAATAGGCATTTCTGTCTTTCTGCCTAAGGTTCATGACTTCAAACAGCAGAAGAAATAATAGCAAATCACACATTGAGGAGTCTGTGAACTTTTCCCAAAGCAGATGACATCCTCTGGAAAAAGACAGCTTGGGAGGGAGAGGAATGCACAGGGAAGAGGAGAGGTTTCATACATACTTTTCTGTAGTTCTGCCATTGTTTTATGTGTATGTGTGCATATGTGCGTCTATAAAACAGTATATCTGGATTTTTCCCCCGTGAAACCTTTGGAGCTGTATTTTTTACTGTTGTGATCAAATTAATTGGTTTATTACAGATCCTAAAGGCTTGCATGTCATTTATTCAGTAAAGGAGGTTTATACTTCCTCTTTTTTTCATATTGAGTTATTTCAGTGATTCTCCTGCAACATCTCTTACTCTCCCTAGGGTTAAAAGAAAAAGATTTCTTAATTTGTTGCTTTTAAACCTTTCTTTTGGAATGGATGATGAAAATACTGCATCCCAAGAAGTCTGTTGTAAACCTGGTTTCGTGAAACAAGTGCTTGTGTTTTCCCTTGGTAGCTGAAAAGAAAAATCAAGGGAAAACTGTTTACTGAAGTTTTAGTATGGAGGTTTTTAAAATATAGTGAATAATCTAAAGGATCATTTTAGATTCTCTCTGGTATTGAATAGACACAAATAAGCTTTTTTTCTCAAAACAAACGCCCCCACTGATTCCCCACATAGTCCATTTTGAAGATGCTACATCTGTGATGTATTTCTGCAATGAACGACAGCATCTTTCAGAATATTGTCTGCTAGCTTGAACTCTCACCTCAACCAGACTCACTCCTTTCTCAAAATATTCTAACTGCCACCCTGAACTCTCACTCTGACAGTCACCCTGTAATCACAGCAGACATAGCAGAGGCCTCCCCTGGGAGAGATGTACAAAATACAGCATTTTTTAAGTGCAAAGAGCTATTTCTCATTTCCCAGCTGCATCTGAGAATGTGTTTAACTGGCAGGTAAATCCATATTTATTGAAACAGGATGGTTAGAAATATTCATTTGGTGTTTTCATAGCATCCTTTATATTTAATGTCCCATCAGAATCAAAGTGTAGGAAAGAAATTATTTTTCAGCTGACACTTTCTGTTAAACTCATTGATCCTTAAGATGTGTTTTAGTTTTAATGTGATGACCATCCTATACACTGGTTCTAGAGAAGAGGCTGGAGGAAAGAAGCTGGAATAAGATCAACCAAGAGTCCTGCTACCACTTCTCTAACCTAAGAGCTATTTGCTTTGCTGCAGAAAATGACAGCACGTTAAAGTTTTAGACACGTTACTGTGCTCGATGATGCTGAGAACCCCTTGTCTAACTTACCTGACTGGAAAGCTTATCATAACCATTATCTCTTTCATCTACAGCAAAGTCCATGTATGTTATGCATAGTTACTACAGAGAAGAATTAATAAAACAATATTTTTTAAATGCTGGTTTCTTTTCCTTTTCCCCAATTTCCCCTGAATTATATCACCTGGAATGAATTTGCGCTCCAGATATTGCAGCATTTCAGTTCTTGTCTATCTCCGTGTCTACTGTTCTTATCGTACATATTTATTCCAGGTTTTGCTATTCAGGGCACCTGTCTATTTTATAAATAGATGCTAGATTTTTAAAGTGAGCACAATTGTAAGTAGAGACCATATGCAGGGGTTAAGCGTGGTCTACTGACAGGATGTGCTTACCTTTTTTAATGCTTTGTTTCATGAAATTTGTTCTTCTGTCTGGCTATGGAGTAACACTATTGCAATGTAATTATTCTTATGGTGTGATTTAACTGTTCTTAAAGGAAGGTTTGTCAAAAGAGAAGGGTCATTGTGATATGAAAATCCTAAGGCTTGTTATCCTAGTTTCTGAAATATTTGAAATACTTCAAAAGTTAAGGCCTTCCAGAACTTGTCTTCACCTTCCAGGTACAATGGCAAGATAAGTGTCCATGCCACAGCTGAAAGGAAGGAGATGCTCTGCTTCCATGATTTCCTTTCAACTGTCAGTACAAGAAGCATGAATGTGAACTTTATGAAAATTCTAGAGAAGAGTTCATGAAGTGGGAGGGAATATGTGCCTAGTGTTGGCTTTTTTTGAAGTGGGCTATGCTGAGAAGATCTGTGCATCCTGCAGGTGCCCAAACATCTTAAATTTGGCAATACGCATAGATTTCAAAACCACGTGGTGACAGTTTTGGTCTTGTTGAATTTTTTTGTAACTGCTGGAACTAACAGCGGAATGGGAAAGAGGGTAGTATAGCTAATCTTTCATCCCTTTGGGTGCTGGGAACCAGCAGCACTGGACAGACTACGTAGTTACAGCACACTGCACAGATGCCTTGTTGACTGGCATGATGATCTTTAGAGCTCCTAGAGGATTTCTTAGAAGTAAACAACTCTATTCATCATTTCTATTGTCAGATAAAAAGAATGTTTACATGAGAACATTCTGCTCTCTTTGATATAAGGACAAGGCCATGTCAGTGGTGGCATGACCAACTGTCAAGTGGGAGATGCTTAGGGGCTTCTCTGATAGAATCAGCTGCTGAGTTTATCCTGCAGCCACATGATACAGCAGCCAGGCACAGCACAGGCCTGCACCACCCTCAGGTCAGCTCTTGAGGGAATCTAACGCCTCAATGTACAATAGTATTTCAGTTAGGATCACTACAGGTGCCAAAACTACACATATAGTTGTCCTCATTTTTCCTTCTGAACTAATTGACAATCACAAGAGAAATGATAATAGCATTTTCATGTTTGTAGACTGAATAATTCTTGTGGTAATAACAAAGAAATACCCAGACCTCTTGAACATGCTTTGTAATATATATTTTCTAATATAAATGTTGTTGGTTTAGCAGCAAACAAGCATCATTAGATGTTGCATATGAAATACTGATGCAAAGTAAGTCATCTGCAGACTTGGGCTGTAAAAATGTAACCAGGTGTGCTAGGAGTAAAGTCAATTCATCATTTAATTTCTCTGTCACCATAAAAAATTAGCGCAGATTGCCAAATCAAGTGGTTGCCTAGCATCATAAATGCAATTATTTCCCCTCTTTTGAGTTTTGCATCCAAATGCTTCTGTTACCCCTTACTCTGTTATAACCTCAGATGCCTTGCTTTCTCTAGTGGATTTCTCACTTTCCTCACACTTTCCCATGTGTCTTTGCAGTGGTCAGTGTACATCCGTGCTGCTGTCCGCAAAGAAAAAGGATTGCCAATATTGGTGGAACTGCTTCGAATAGACAATGACCGGGTGGTATGTGCAGTTGCTACAGCTTTACGAAACATGGCCTTAGATGTCAGAAATAAAGAGTTAATAGGTACGTTCTTTCCAAAAAAATCTATATGTTCTGTGGGCTTGGGGTGTTTTTTCCAGTTTTCAGCAGAATGAGCACAATGAAAACTATTCTTCTCACATTTCTAGAACAATTTATTTAATTCTTTCTCTAGTGTGTCATATTCAGATTTTTTCTGAAAGCTTGCTGGTATATTGCAAGGAATTGTTAAATTAATTAAACATCATGCAGTGTTTCTTGATCTCTCATGCTCTAAGAAAAGCAATGGCTTTGTACTGCTTTAATGCTTCATTCCTAGGCTGGCAGTAGCAGGATCTAAGCACTCCTGATCCTCAGATTACCTATTGCAAGCAACTTTGGGGTCATGAAGTGACAAATCATAAAAATCTTAAGATGGTTACAGGAATTTACTGGCCAGATTAGTAGCTCCAGCAAGAGAGCTGTGAGATTCTTAATTCACAAACACATCCAATTAAGGAAAAGGACAATAATTTATGTAAATCATTATTACCCCTGAATTTTTATTGTATGGTAAGCGCACATCTTGGGGGTTTGCACTTTTTTGATTTTGTGTGGGTTTTTGGTGGGGTGTCTTTAGCTGAAATTCATCCAAACACTGTGGATCGTTAAACTTTTATTTTCATGTTCTGTCTTTAAAAAATAATCACTTCTTTGACTTTTAACTATTTCAACATTCATGAAAAAATTATTTCTACTTCTGTACATTAAAAGCATATTTTATATTCATTTTTGCTAACTTGTTCGTTTGTTATCATTACAGCATACTCCTCCTTCTCTGCTTTTAATTCCAAAATTCCACAAATAGATACTTTGTTCATAATGCTTGTTGTTCTTATCCGGTGCTATCTTAGGGTTAATGCATCATTACAGCAGTGCTCTGCAAATTGTTAAAACAAGGCAATCACAGCTCTCACACATTGTACTAATGTTCCCAAGTCTTCAACTTTTGTTTAGGAAAGTAAGACTATACATGTGAAATTGACTGTCTTATCTGATGTGCCATTCAAAATACTGGTTAAATTCTGGATGATAAGTTTGCACAACCTCAAAATTTTAATATTTTGTTAAATACTTGAAGAACATGTGATAAAAACAAAGATGAATTAAAAAAAAAGGTGGGAAGAGTCTTGTCGAAAATAATTACCTAATAAATGTATGTAGCCAACTAGTAATAACTGTACAGTGCTGCTCAGTTTTACGTTATTTGTAGGGTTATTCTGAGGAATTGTGCTTCATAATTGCAATACAAATTTGCTGCAGTTTAAAAACCATCCAAACATGCCAGTATGACAGGGGAGTTATGACTATAATTCTTGTACCATTTCAGCTGTGATCTTTGTATGTTCATTTCTTTGGCTTTCATCACTGAACTTCAAAGAAACTAATAACAGTCATTACTGCTCTTGTCCTCGAGCATTTTTTAGCAAATAGGGCCTATCTTAAAGCTGATTTTCAGAAATGCTGAACATTGCACTGGTCAAGGATTTCGACTCATGTTGTAGGCCATCCATTTTTGTGATATTGGAGTTCCACGGTTTGCAGGATGCCTTAGCTGTTGTTATGGAAAGGAAGGTTCAAAAGGGGCTTGCTTTATCAGTTTAGTTGCTCAAACATCTTTCTGCCTAAGCAGAATTGACATGGTATTTATCTTTTCTCTTTGCAGCTTTTATTTGTGCATGATATTCTTGTGGTGACAAACTCTACCTCATAAACTGTAATTTCCCCCAAGATAACCTTTTTTAAAGGTGAATTTTCCAACTGTATATATCATAAAATTACATAGGTAGAATTGGGTTGGTTGGGATTTTTAATGCCTATATAAAGCTTTCTTTTCAGTGGTGCTGTCATTCCATTCCCGGCTGACAATTTTTTACTGAAATGTGCCAGAGAATGATATATTTTATCCTGCTGCTGCCAAATAGCTCATAAATCAGTGTTGAGGCACCTGGAAAATATATCAGAGAGCTTGCTAAAATCCAGATTCACCTATATTAAACTACAAAACAAACAAAAAGACCCCTTTTTCAAATGGCCGGAAGTTTCATACTAGACTTCATTGAATTGACCAATCTGCTTTGTTTTTCACACAGATCGATCAACTGTATTATTATATTGCTAAAACTGGTGCCAGGCTTCTCTATAAATTATCTGAGCCATCCCCATAGCAGCATTTCCTTTATTTATAGTACGGTCTTCTTTCTGGGTTTCATTTCAGGCATGCTCCATGACTTTAAAAGGACCTTTTTTTTTCTCCTTTTTTACCACTTTTGCATTATGCCGTGTGTCCTTTGACCAAGACAGTAGACATATTCATCTTTTTTCATCCCAAAATTAAACTTCACTCAGACAAAAACACAGTAAACCCGGCCTATTTTGTACTGTCACTAGGTAATCCAGCACCCAGTTTTCCCTCCTTGGGCATACTGCCCAGGTTCCTGGTCACAGCCAGACCAGCTGCTCCTCATAGGACTTACCCTCCAGACCCTTCATCAGTTTTGTTGCTCTTCTCTGGATTTGCTCCGACACCTCAGTGTCCTTCTTGAATTGAGGGGCCCAGAATTAGACGGATCACTCAAGGTGTGGCCTCACCAGTGCTGAGTACAGGGGCAGAATCACTTCCCTGGTCCTGCTGGCCACACTGTTCGTGATACATACCAGAATGCCATTGGCCTTCTTGGCCACCTGGGCACACTGCTGGCTCATACGTACAAAATAGGAATTGTCCTCTTGAAGTAAAATTTGGAACTTGTGTTAGTATTGCATTTCATACTGTTTAATGATAAGTCCATAGGGTACAGCTGAAGTGAATGCAGAGCTGGAGTTATAAAACTTCAATGCATAGTTTTGTGCTTCAAGTCTTTCTTGTCAGTTTTCTTTTATCCTGACAGTGGTTTCTAATGCTGTTATGGGTCAATGTTGATTAAGAGAAGTATTGCACTAGTAATTGAAAATTGTCATTCTTTCTCTTGGCCTGTGTTTTTGTGGGGTTTTGGTTGGATTTTTTTTGAGATTACTAGCATTTTAATCACTCACTCATAAAAAACACCCCCGACAGTTCTACTTGAAGGTTTTGGTTGACTTCTTGTACCATGTAGAAAACAAATCCCTATGTATCTCTGCCTTTAAAATGTGTAGGGAATCCAGTTGTCTCTTCAGGGGTCTAGATTCTGGGGAGTCTGATGGGAGAAATTGAAGTGTTGTGATACTTAAGACATCTTTATTGTGGCTATTGGTGTAAAAGCTTGATTCAGATAAGTAAAGTTAGTGGTACAATTTCTTCTGCCTTCACGAGGTTTTGAATGAGATTCTGAAACAGGGCCTTTAGCAGGGGTCATTTTTAAATAATTGTTTGTGAGTTGTAGGCTACAGGTGTCAGTACTGAAGGATACTCCATTCACTACTCATCTGTCTGGAATGCAGTTGTAAGATATACACAAAATTCAAGGATAGGGTATCAATTAAATTGTTACTTAATATGTGCTAGAACCTCTTGTTAGCTGTTCATAATCCAATATAAGATACCTGTATTAGACTACCTTATAAGTGACTGAGACTCACAGAGGGTGATTAATTTTATCTAGCACGCGATAAAATGGATCTCACCCTGTATTACCACCTCACCATTATTTAGTGATGAAAAAGTTCTCAGGAGTGTGTAAATGCCCACTGATTGTATGTCTTGTGATCTCATGAACAATGTGGGTTTGTTTGGATGCCTGGAATAGCCGGTGTTTGTTTCAAAGTTTTACTGCTAAACTTGAGAAAATTTGATTGAAATATACATCAGGAGTTCACAACTCTAATGAATTATTAGACCTGCAGAGAAATTCAGGTTGGAAGGAACCTCACAAGGTCATCTTGACCAGCCTTGCACTCGAGAAAGCGTCAGGTACATTATTTCAAAGCGTAATCTTGGTATTTGGAAAGATTTCCTTTCAGCTGTGAGCCTGAAAACACCTCAGAAACAAGTATTTGCATTCCAACAGCAGAGCGTGACTCTTCTGGAGCATAAACAACTACCTGGGGTCCTCCTATCTTAGAACATGCTCACATTTTGTTTCAGGAATAGCAATAAATTCAAGTGAAAAGAGTGTTTAGGGTTGTAGTTACAAGAACAGCAGCTAAGTCCTAGTAATGTACATTGATAGAAAATATAAGGATGTGTCAAGAGATGATTAAATCAAATATGCAGCTTTCTTCCCACTTAGAGAGCTTATATGCAGTTTTCTCTTTCTAAATGTGAGCATTTCAGAATTTCTCACACATGCATCTGCAAGGATCTGGGAGGCACTGAATTTTTTATTGAATTGTTAATTGACCTATAAAGCATCTTAGTCACTGAAATATTAAATTGACATAAATTTGCAATGCAGAAGATGCCAGAAAGCATTGATCAGGACTTGTAGACATTTGTTCAGAAGAAGGTGAAAAGAAAATATATATTGCAATTTGTCTAATTTGTGCCAGGCTTTATTACACTTCATTTGTCGTGTTTGATAGTTGAGCTGTGCAAAACAATAAACAGATACCTGGATGAGAAAAGGCTGTCATCAAGAAGTTGATTTACAAAATGGAATGTATGGTCATGCATTAATAACTGGTGCTCCTCACGCTACATCAATGAAGAGAAAGATGCAAGTTAAGTTAGTAAATGCATAATTAAACTTTGATGTTTTATAGCATGTATGACAACATCTGGACTCCTTGGTTTCTAATGTATACATAAGTTAGCTGAGAATTTAAACTGATAAATGTTTAAATGTTAAGTATTTTTTCCATCGCAGTGTAAAAGCCTTGTGTCAAGGAGATCTTGACTTTTAATGTGCCTTCAGCCACTTGTGCATTGCCTTTTGCTCCAGTTTCTCTCAAAGGTGTTTCTGACAAGCAGACCTTCTGGTAGTTAGAGAGGTTAGAGGAGGTTTTCTCCCTCAGTCACTTCTTATTAAATAACATTCTCACGTGAAGGGATTTAGGGGGAAAACCAGCATTGGTAAAACTGAATTATTATTTTTAGTATCAAAGTCATCAACTCTTGATTAACTCTTCTACATCTGAACTTCCCTATTGCCTAAGTACATGTGTCTGGATTTGGAGGGATTTTTCTCTACCATGAATCATCTGAAATAAGTTGTGTTTCAAGTAGTCAGGTAGGCTTCTGGACAGTAAAGAGAGAATGACACCTCTGGGTCTTCATCCCACTTATCTCTATCACCTAAAGTGTTTGATCTTAGTGTAATGGGTCCTGTGTGAGAACCTAGAGGAGTAGCCAGAGACTCAATGGCTAACTAGTGTGTGACTGAAAATAGGGAAGTAGTATCCCGTCAGAAGTTGTTCTGGTAATACAGACTAAGTACTGTCCAGCTCCCCTTTAAATTAGGCCAGTAGATTTTGTGAGGGCAGTTAGTGAAAAAGCACAACAATTTTTCATTGTCCCCCAAAACAGCAGTAATAACTGCATGCAGGCTTAAATCTGTGATAACGAAGGATATTGTTTTCATAGATCTGTTTTTCCTTGTAATGCTAAGTCAAAGAACCATACAGTATTTCACCTCTACCGTAGTAAGATCAAGGTGCCCCATAAACACTAAGCACAACCCAGCTGTAGTTTAGCTATTCCTAGTAGTAGAATAAACTGTCGGGCAATTCCTGGAAAATGCCTTTGTTTCTGTCTTAAATGCCAGTTTCAACAGAATCATCTCCAGTATTGTACTGTGACAGCTTATCTAGATGGTGGTCATAATTTTAAATGATGACATGTAATGTTTTAGGGTTTATAAACCTTGAAGTCTTTATTATAGGTTTTATCAATTTGTATTCATATTTAGTAATATTTAAGGTTAAATTCTGAGTGCAAGTCATAAAAGCTGCAAAATCTGGTGGAGGCTGCCCAGAAAAGACTAAATTCAGTGTGACTGCCAAAAACACCACCACCAAAAAACAGCCAAGAGGTGTGCCTTTTCACTTCACTGATGTGCGTTTCACATATAAGAAAGTGCCCTGACCTGAACTATTTTGTTTGAGATAAACAATTTATGTTTTATTCTGTTCTTCCGCACAAGGTAGCAAGCTGTTTTTCTCACTCAGAAGATTGACATTTCAAACAATTTAATATTAATTTTCATCTCTGTTTCTAAGTATGTTCATGCTGAGAAATGCTACTTATCGTTTGAAAATTTGGAGTTCTGATCTAAAAAGTGCATATAATTTAGTCACATATTCCATAAAATATACAAAGGTAGAAATGCAAATCTCACAAACTGCCACAGTAATTTTTAAAGTACTTTTAAATCCATGCAAATGGCAAAACACTTTTGAAAACCCAAGTTTTGTGACAGCCTTACAGTAACAGATAAGTGTATCAAAACATGTTTCCAGCCTGTTCTCTATCAGCTTCAATTCATAGAACAGCAAGGTAGTTTTATTCACTGTAAGATGCAAAATAGCCTTTTCTCCTGAAATACTTATCAACTTAAGTGATTTTCAAATGATTGAAATTACATATATGGCATTCTCTACTAAAAGCACTTTCCTTTGAAGAAAGTCAAACTCCTGTTCATGACACATGTCAGTAGAAGAAAGTAGAACATGGCAGGTGAATTAGCATTTAATAAAGGAAAGTAATGTCCTTTTCTTCTCACATGTGAAGACTCTGGGAATGAGTCTGGGGCACTGTAGTTTTAAGGGATGTTTGAGGTGGAGCTGAGAAATGGAAAAATTTAAACAAATAAGAAAAAAAAAAGGATGAATGTGTGTAGATTAAATTTAAACTGTTTTCAGTTATATTAATAGTGCTTTTCTCTGTGCATCTACATCCTTGCAGCCTCTAAATTTGTGCAGTTGGTCCTGCAAAATCTCATTCAATCCTAGTACCTGAGTTAGATGTTGACAGGTGAAGGGTCAGTACACAATGCCCCTCTCCCCACATACTCTGACTTCTGTTTTAGTGTCCCCCGAGGTTGTCTTCTTTCAGAGTGCTTAAAAAGGAACAATGTTAAGGACAAAACCCAAACACCATATATCAGATGACACTGATACAAAAAATCAGATTGCAGAGACCTAAAAGATTTCTATGCCCCTGCACAGAAGGACTAACTGTAGGCTAGCAAATAAGTAAAATACCTACAAATATGCAACACAGATATTTATCCATTAGATAAAAATTTGCACCATAAAATGTCTCATTTTCACAGGATAAATTTATGACAAAAGTAGAAGATACCAGAGAGTCAGTGTTCAAAGAATGCAAGATTAGGAAACAGTACAGATGTCTGGATTCTTGCAACTCACATTTTAACTAAATCTCAATGCAATTAAATTGAATTTTGTTTTTCTTCTCATTCCTGACCATTGGGTGTTTACACAACTTTGCTGGTAATTAGCAGTTGCACATAAGACGTGATGGCATTTCTTTGTTGGGTTAGATGAACTCTCTGCCAAAATACATGTGTACATGTGTTACTTTAGTCTTTGACAGTTATGAAAAGGGAACTCAGTCTGATACTTGTTGGTTTCTGCATGCTATCTTCAGAGGCCTCTGTTTTCTTACAGTATAATTGTTCTTCATTAAGTACTTTGATGTAGAATTTCTTCGCCTGTAAGAACTAAGTCATACCCTAGTTGTTTCCATCGTTTACTATGAGTTTAGTGTTAAAGGCTCTTGCTTCAGATAACATTATTAAAACTTCAAATATTCTTTTGATTACAGAATGCTCTTTTGCTGCAGCCTTTGCAAATGAATTCTTGTGTTTCCTGATGAATATTGTGACACCTTTATGTGCATGTAGTATCTTTAAAAAGGCACTGTCTATGACTGGCTGGAAGCATTATCACTGTGTGTTAGGTTTCTGGTAATGTCGGGGGTTCTTATTTTTGTAATTGGTTAAATAGTTCTCAAAGTAAATCAGATTGCACCCCTACTTAACAAGCAATGTTTAAAAAAATCCAGATCTGCTGTTTCATGCTTGTAAGTGCTGGGATTGAATAGCAGCAGTTTTGTAATACACAGTTACAAAATATTAAAAGGGTAACAAATTCTCATGATCTGAGATAAGTGAGGAAATAATCAATTTGCTGAGGGGCCTTATTAGCATAATTCCATAAGGTAAGACTGTGATTCTGGTACTTAATATCTCAATGGACTCAATTAAACAAAAATAAAGAACTGTACTTTTCCTCCCAAGGAAAGCCTAGAGAACCCTTAGAATCAGCTTCAAAGCCCCATTGATCTCTCCATGGCCCCTCTATAAAATTATTTGAAATCTGGTATTACTGATACAATCTTTAGTATTATGGTTTTCATTTTCCTTTTGCTTCCTCTTGTGGCTGTGTTATGCAAGAGATTGTGTGAACATGAAAAAGATACAATGACTACCCCCTAGAGTTAGCAATTTTATATATGTATAATATATGATGCTTTATAATGATAGATCAGACTTCAGGAATTGACCTTAGAAAGAATTTATATGCATTAGTGCTTAAACCCTTACTTCTTGTACAGAAATGTAATCTGAGTAGTGCAAATTGAAAGATCAGGTTAAGACAAAATAAAACAGCATGTTGTTAAGACTTAAAATTAAAGGCTTTTTTTTTTTTTAAAGGAACTAGACAATTGAATATTTTAGCTATGATCCCTCCTATACTCCAGAACGAAGATTTTGAGCAAACATAATCAGAGAACCACATTTAAGGAGATAGTTTTGAGAATTTTCAGTAGATTGTGGAGTTCTACCCTACAAAAAGAAACGGAGAAAAAAGCTCCCTTGTTGCAGATGGTTTATCAACCCTGATCAATGTGCAGGGAATGAATCAACCATGAAATTCAAAGTTGCTTGTCTTTTTGGGTAGTCTTAGCTGTTAAATAATTGCTAACAGTCTGGAATACATATATTATGAAATTCATCGCTAGATGATCCTGTGCCAGTGGACCTCCATTAGTCCATGTAAGTCTAGAACATTTTAAAAATAAATTCACTTTCTCAGTTTGTAGAGAAGGCATCAGTCTTCCAGTGCTACAAAAGACAGAATTTAGTCTTACTGAATCCTTTAGGCTTGGAAGGGACCTCCAGAGGTCACTGGTCCGGTAAGAGAAGGTTGCTCAGGACCTTGTCCAGCTGATGGAATAGAAATTCCTTCAAGCACCCTGGGCAACCTGTTCTGTTGTTTGAGCAGCATCACAGTAAAATTTCTCTTCCTTTTATCAGTTGGACTTTCCTTTATTCCTGCATGTGTCTTTTGCTTCTTTTTCTTAGATGTGGAACTCTAAGATGACCCCGACCCCATCCTCTCTACATCATTCCTTTAAGTAGTTGTAGACAACAGTAGGATCTCTCTGTAACCTTCCTTTAAGGCCCAGAAGATGCAATTCTTGTATGGCATGTGTTCCAGTCCCCCAGCTGTCTGTGTGATATGACGCCCTTTTGTTCAGTCAGTTTTCCACCCACCATATTATCTACGTATCTGGTCAAAATCTCAGTAAGGATGCTATATTGAGTAAGAAGTGGGTAAACTGACATGTTTGTTATTTCAAGCAATGTAAACCCTCTAATTCCTAAATTAGAAGTAGATAAATACAATTTAAATGTCTTTAACCTCAGTGACATCATTGCATATACTTACGTTACATAAGGGCAAATTCCACCAAATTTTAAACCACAATTTCAGTGTGACAGTGTATAAGCACCAGGGTCAAATCATCTTATTGTGAAATCAAAGCCATAATAGGATAATTGCAACTAATTTCACTAAAGCACAGAAGTTTGCTTTAATTATCATAGGGAATTATAATAGTAGCTTAAAATGTTGCATTTTTAGTAAGGCACTGTACTTGCAGATTTTAAAAGGGAAGTACTGTGGAATGTCATAGAATATCCTGAGTTGGAAGGGACCTGCAAGGATCATCGAAGTTCCACTTGTGACCGTGCACAGGACAGACTCAAGAATTAAACCATGTGCCTGAGAGTGTTGTCCAAATGCTTTTTGAACTGTCAGGCTTGGTGCTGTGACCACTTCCCTGGGGAGCCTGTTCCAGTGCCCACCTACCCTCTGGGTGAAGAACCTTTTTCCTAACATTTAACTTTACTTTTGGAATTGATTACTTTAAGATCGGTGGAAATAAATATAGTTTCTCTAGTGTTCAGCAGTGATGCCTTTTATTAAACTAATCTCATGTAGACTAATAGATTCTGATCTGATATATAATTCAATTATCTAGCAATAACACGAATTTTAAATTATTGCACATACATGGAAAAAATGATTGTAACAAGTGTAATCACAAACACTCATGTACAAAGGCATTCTTATTCTCTCCCTTATAATAACTTATTTCAACTTCATCTCTGAATATTATCTGCAAAATTATCCCCATATTAAACTGACATAGGGTGTCTTTAACTTAATCTTTATATATATGAATAAATACACACAAAGTATATATGTTTCTAGGTATGTATGTAGGTTTCAATACAGCTTTTTACCTGCACCAAAGAGGAAGAGAATCTGTGTTGAGGAGTAAACATGCATATAGAAAATTACTACCTTCATGTAAAAAACGTATTATGACATACAATTGCAACAACTAGAATAAAATCTTTGCCCTGGCAGCTTAATCTTGTTCTCATGGAAGCTAGAAGGAATTTTTCCATCAAGTTCTTGAGAAGGAGGATTCAACTCAGAGTAACAAATCGGCATTGTTAAAATAGAATGAGTAGACTGCATAGGTACTAATCACCATAATAATGTCAAACAATGGTGAGGTCTACTTTAAACCAATTAATTAGGTAGGAGAGCAGGGTAAGTGGTTCTTACCATGTTAATAGCATCTGGGTAAAATTCTTGTGTGCTTGATGGTAAATTAGGAACTGAATTTCTGTTTTCAGTCATGACATAGGCTTTAAGCTGACTGTTTTAAAGGGACTAATAATTTATTATGAAAAATAGAGTTGGATGCCAATTAATTCACTTTGGGCCTTTGGAAATGCTGCACTTACCCCATTAAGTATATTTAATAGAAATAAATTCATATTGAATATATAATACAGTTCATTTTTTAATAGTGGAATTTCTGTTTTCACTCAAAATTATAGGTTCTCAGCTGATTGAGTTAGCATATTTAGGAAACTACAATTCCCTCACATAAGACATGGTAATTAACCCTGAGGCAGTCAGTGACACAAGAAACTCTTGCTTCTAGGTTCTATCCAGCCTCTCCTTAACACACCACATCTACACTGAGTCAGCACTACCTGACTTACTGGTCAAAATTACCTGGAGGAGCAGAAAAATTACTATTTCCTTTTAGAGACAAACCACTGTTAAACAGAATCAACTCAAATGAGTCATGTGAGCAGCTAACCTAAGGGGTGAAAAACTCTGACTTCCCCAGTAGTGCTTCTGAGGCTCAGAATGTTGTCATTACCTGATAAATTTTCACACTTGCATACTGGATGTCTCCCTCACACCCCGGAAGTTGTTTTATTTTGTTAGAATCCAACCACCATGAATCCTACCTTAGTATTATTGCACCACTTGTAAACTGTTACTTTACTACAAACCCCGCTTCCCACCTCTTCCCTCCCTCAAAGAAACCCAAAACAATCAGTTTTGGCAATTCCTTCATGTCTTTACTAGAAAATTAGAATAGCAAAACAGATAAGCTGCGTTCCTCAGACAGACAGAAGCGAGCTTCTTTGAAATATGATGATATCAGATAGGCAAGCTGGCATGTATAATTTCACTATATGGGTATTAAATCTTCAGCATTTGAAGGCATTATCCTCTGCTGTACAATACTGTACCACAATGTCTAAATCAAACCCCAAAGAAAAGGGCATGTCTCCTTCTCTCTTGTGATCCACTAACAATCTGAGATACCAAGTACATCACAAGCAAAGCCTTGGAGATGGGGGTTTTGAGAATGGATTTTTGTGCATTATCCACTGTAGTTTAATCTATTCTTCTGCCTTGGGATTGAATATGTATATTCCTTATACCGAAGAGCTCAGCCTCTTCCTAGGGAGACTGAAATTCATCTCATTCACTTGTAACCCTGTGTAAGCATCTTTCATTCACTAGGACTTTTCTGATAAGCTATCCTCAGCTTACAGAAACTTCAAAGCTGAGGCAAAGTTATGAAAAGGAGAAAGAAAAAAGAACTGCACCTCTAGTTCAAGCTTTGAACAATACAAAAATTGATTAAGAGTCAGAGATTAGCGTCACTGTAACCTTTTCCATAATCTTATGAAAATTAAATGTTGTCTCTTTCCTTCCTGATGTTATTGTAAAATCTCCCTAAAACTTAAGAGATTGGGAACTATTAGTCTGGCAGTATTAATAAGAAGCTGGAATTTGAAGCCCTGTGGCTAGAGATTCGTTGTAGACGAAAATAAACTAAGGGAATTAAATGATTTACAAAGCAAACACTACAAAATCACATCTTAAAGCTGGAAGAGTTCATTTGTTCCCTAGATTTGTTCAGTCATTCCTGAGGAGAAAAACCCTTAAGTGTTAGGTGCTTCTTAAGTTGGACATTAGCCGGTTTTGTCTTGATTTCTGTAACTGTGAATGAATAATAGCATGTCTCTCATTGTCAGGGACTATGAATGTGCAGAAAATGTCTAAACATCATCTGCTAAAAGGAATTTTAAAAAGCACATCATTATTACAAAACTGATGGAAGTAGTTTCAGAAGCAGTGTTACTAATTTGAAAGTTAGTATG
This sequence comes from Cephalopterus ornatus, assembly GCA_013396775.1. Classification (NCBI taxonomy): domain Eukaryota; kingdom Metazoa; phylum Chordata; class Aves; order Passeriformes; family Cotingidae; genus Cephalopterus; species Cephalopterus ornatus. The sequence goes on along the minus strand of VZRE01008702.1, from coordinate 3,138 downwards.
GCATGAGAGCTTTCTTTATTACCAGTACTGAGACACAGACTAGATTAGATTGCAACAGGAACCCAAGAGAAAGCATCCAAGGTGAGCTGTTTGCACACTAATCTTTCTGGAAAGAGCAGTGCTTTTGAGTATTGGCCCGTCAGTTTGTGCATAACCCTTGCAGGACAGGTGAGTCGGAGTAGGTACTTGGTCATCTGGCCATGACAGAAGGTGATCCAGGAGCCAGGACTGCCCAGGCACCTGAGGGCTGTGAACAAAGGGAAAGAATATTTCCTGGATTGTGAAGAGGAGTAGAGGGAGATTAGATGTCTCTGATTTGAACTTCTCCTGATTTTGATCCTGAAAGAAAGGGAGTAGACAACAGGAAGCGTAAAAAAAGAGTATGGTGGTCAAATGTACTTGACGAATTGTGCAATCTGAAAATGTAAGGAAAGCATTCAGAGACCTGGATCTGGTTACTTAGATTGGGAAGCTGCCATTTCTCATCTTGGTTTTTTTCTTGGAATTTTTTTTCCCCCTTCTTCCAAATATCAGGAAATCAAGTGGTTGATTCATTTTGCAAGATCTTCTCTTCCAACAAGCTCATTCACAAGCTAAAAGGGTACTTCATGCAAGGAGTATATTTACAGGGCCTCTGAACTGCAGAGACCTCAAGCGAAGGCTTGAAGTCACTATGATCCTGAAGAAGATGAAGATTATTATCAAAAGCAGCTATCACATTTTGATCGCAGGAGTTTTGAAAATAAGCTTGGTGGGGGCTCCCTGCCAACCATCATTCTGAGCCCACTAAACCAATACATTTGCGGGATCCGCTGATCTTCACCAGTTATTCTAAGGGGAAAACAACTGATGCTGAATCAATTGATAGACCTGTCAGTGAAAAGCACTATAAGCCAATCCAAGTTACAGCTCTACCTCCTACTCCTTCAAAATACAGTGTACACAACCTCAGTCAATTAATAGTCCTGTCCTATGTCTCCCTTCACATCCCAAGCCTACACTTTCTGAAGTTAACTCTGTGTCTGACCCTTCTCCACCTCAGAATAAGCTAACAGTTTTCAGATCCGCTAGAGAGGACACTGCAGTCCACTTTTTATCCTCAAAAAGTTTTCCTGATAAAGGTCCTGTTAAAGGAACTAACAGATTCATAAAATAGTCACTCCTTCTTAAAACTGCTTTAAAATAAAGCTTTACCCTAGTGCTGTAAGGTCCTTTGAGTGCAGGTTTGAAAGTCCTAAACCCAAACACAATCTCTTGACAAATGAAGCTCAACATAAATCACGGTTTCCATCAAAATCTCCCAATTCTCGTCAACCAGCTCATTGCAGCCTCCCAAGCTCAACAGTGAAATGGATACAATACCTTCAGTGTACAGGTTCAACAAGCCTAAATATCAAACAAATAATATTAATGCCGTGTCTTCAGCACTCAGTGATGAAAAGATGACAAACACACTATTGCAGCCACAGCACCAGCTGTGGTGCTGTGTTGAGCTCCATAGGGACTGGAGTTAGTGTTTTTATACCAGAGGGTATATTCCAGAAGGAATAGAGCAAGAAATCTATTTCAAAGTCTGCAGAAACAACAGTATACTTCACTTTTGGACAAAGAGAAAGGTGAAGTGCTTCTTAACCATTTGGTAATGTCAGGGCCTCATGGACATTCCTGAAATCAGTGGAGCTATGCCTGACATTATATGATGCTTCCTGGGGATCCAGAGTGTCTTGTTGGCACAGACTGTATTGTGTCTCAGTCCTAACTGACCGTTTATTCATATTAAGTTAGCTTAGTGAATAAATAATGGGAAACTGCGATGGACCTCTCATATAAACTGAACCACTCTATTTCAAGGCCAACAAGAGCAGCGTGCAAGCATAAACTCAGAAACCATAAAAATTCTCTCTGAACCATTTCTTTAAAAGCCTGGAGTTTGGACACTTGATTTGCAATTTTCTTTGTTTCAGTTCTTCAGGTAGACCATATGAAGACCTCATCCTAAACATGCAACGGGGCCATATGTTCAGGGACCCTGCTTTTTCTGTCTTGTCTTGGTGACCTAACAGAAGCCTTCCCTGACATATATTTTGTTCATGAAGACAGTCAGTAAAAATAATGCCGCTGCAGTACCATAAGGAACACAGCATTATACCTTGTTTACAGGTTGAAGAGACACAGTAGCTGAATATATTATCGAAGCTGAGATAGCAGTCTAAGATTGATCAGTCTTCCTAGCTATTCTTGTTTCTTTCATTTGGACTCATTCTGGTTGGTCCATATCCTTCGTGAAGTCCAACATTCAGACTAGTTGAGGTATTTCTCCATAAGCTTTGCAGAGAGGAACGTATTACCTGTACATTCTGCCTGGAGTAGTTGTTCGTACACTTCTGTATAGCTGTCTGTCACAGCAACACATCTTGTAACACATACCTATCTTGTGATCTTCTCAGGCTTCTTGATCCTTTTCTTCAGAATTGCTACTCCGTAAGTGTTCTTCATTCTGTATTTCAGCAGATAATCATCTCCTGCCTTTGTACAATAATATTATCCATTTGACTTTCATGAATTCTGTCTTCTTAAATCAAGATAGCTGAATTCTAAACAAGTTCTCAAACATTTTTCAGCCTCTGTCCTTCTCTCCATCACCATTCATACCACTGACTGTGACATGGGATGGATATACACCCAGGATAGAAGATTGTCTACAGAACATAATTCATACATTAATTCATACATGTTCTACAGAATTCTTTTGATAAATGCTTATGTTTCAGTTATGAACCATTAGTACATGTTCTGAGTAGCACCATCCACACACTTTTTCATCTTATGTGTAGCAGTTCCATCTTATTTTCTATTCCTGTTCTGTCAATAAATAGGTATTTTCTACTCTTTATCAGTTAATCTTTCCGCTTGCATGCTCTTGCCGGAGGGTAGGAGGACTCTGCAGAGGGACCTGGACAGGCTGGATAAATGGCCTGAATCCAAAGGTATGATGTTTAAGACCAAATGCTGGGTCCTGCACTTTGCCCACAACAACGCCCTGCAGAGCTACAGGCTGGGGACAGAGTGCCTGGAGAGCGACCAGGCAGAGAAGGACGTAGGGGTTCTAATCAACAGGAAGGTGAACATGAGCCAGCA
>VZRE01008697.1:2170-44775 GCA_013396775.1 Cephalopterus ornatus | reverse complement strand
CGGGCCCCTCCTGCAAACCCGGGGCCCTGCACAGCGACCACCTGATCCAACAGCGCCCCCTGCCGGCCAGCACAGAGCACTGCAGGCTCTGCTCCTCCAGCGATCCCACAGCACCCCCTGCTGACTGTGGTTAGATTTGGGTCAAAAGCACAAACTGAACTGTTTACTTTTTGAAGGGAATTTTTGGGTATAGGATTATTGTTTGGTGGGGTTTGTTTTCTCTCTGTTTTGTTGTTGTTGTTGTTTTGCCAGTACAAATAGATCTTTTAATAAAGGGCTGTTATTTTCCTTTTTCTCCACGCTTTCTCAATTGGAGCCTCTTAATTTCAGATTTACAATTGCTTAGAGGGAGGAGTCTTTTTGGTCTTTCCTCATAACTCATCCTCCTTAGCAAAACACTTCTGTCTCATTAAACCAAGACACATGGCCTCCCCATCCTCCCAGGGAGGAATTTCTTCTTAATACCTAACCAAAGTCTACCCTCTATCAGTTTAAATATGTGGCTTTCTTCAGCAAGAGAGAGCTCCCCTGGCTCTGTCAGTGCCTTTGGACTCTCTCATGTCAGGACCAGGAACTTGCACCAATTCCAGGGTCTCCAGTGTCATTAAAGATGCTGAACTTGGGATTAGCAGTTGGTATTGTGTCCATACAAGGCTAAATTGGAGTCTTAAACCTCCTTTGATGCTGTAATGTTTGCACAGCAGCTGAGAACTTGAGTAAAATCATAGTTTTACTCTCAGCTTGGGGAAATCACAGAATTCCAGAACAGTTTGGGTTGGAAGGTACCTTAAAATCCATCCGGTTCCAGCCCTCCTGTCACTAGAATTGGAAGAACTGGACTAATCCATCTTTACCTTTTCCCCCATGGATTTCGAGCTAACTTGAAAATATCAGTTCAAGTTGAATTTTGTTATCTCACGGAACTAGGAACAGGCACTTCCAATGGGATGGATAACCATTCAGCCTTTGTAAGATCCTATATTTTGAGCTCAGCCCTGTACAGCCCAACGTCAGGCACCAGGCAGGTCCATTTCAGCACCTGAAAGTCTTTGTGGTTTCATGTGTACCTCGAGACTTCCGAGTCCCTCATTGAATTCCCAGTTGCTGCTGTGCAGGACATGAGACAAAGCAGTGCCTTGAATACTCTTTGTGGGTAATTCTTGGGTTTGCTGTTCATGACTAAAGTAGTTATCTCAAATATATGCTGATTTAAGCCTTGAGCTCACCACCAGTGACTTTTTGTTTAATGTCTGAAACCTTGTGTGACCGTCCAGAGACTCTGAAATCCAGAAGTGAAACACAGAGCTTTGGTATTTAAGAATCCTTGAAATTTGGACTTGTGATTTTTCTGGTCAAGGATCTTAATGCCTGTGGGAGAATTACAAAAATATTAAAATACCATTTTCATTGGCAAGCCCCTTTAAATGGCAGCAAGAAGCTCACAGGGGACAGGGTATGACACTGGTGACTGTACTTGGCAGCCAGTGGCTTCAAAAGCAGGAGGTGAATGTTTGGCCTGGATTCATCCAAGATTTCAAGTTTTCCCAGGGCTTGATTTGACTGGTGATTGCAGGTAACTTCCACTAAATGCAAGGATGCAACAGCAGAACTGATGGAGAATGTGCCCCAGAGATAGGGAGAAAAACTTGAAAATGATCAGTGGGGTAAGCAAAACATAAATAAATAAATACATTTAAAAATAGACATAGCTCTGTGGCTTTTCAGGTACCAGTCTTTGGGGCTGGAGGTAATATTTGCCTTGCATCAGCTCCTGGGTCGTGCCAGTGACCCTGTAAGAGCTGTTCCTGCTGACCAGGCAGGCACAGGAAATCTAAATATTTAAAGTTTCAAAGGCTCCAGGTAACGCAGTGAGGCCTCTGAGGTTCTGCTTCAGGCTGTGGTGTTTCAGAACGCCCGTCAGGTGTGTGTTACTGAGGTTTTGTTTGCTGTAACCTGTGCTTTTTGTTGCTTCACTCTCAAAGTCCACTTCCAGCAACACCAGTAGGAGCTGTGGAGGGTGAGGTTGTGTCCATCAGACCTGCAGCGCCAAAGGGATTAGACACTGATGAGAATCCCAAGAGCATCGAGGTTGGAAAAGCCCTCCCAGCCCATGGATCCCCCCTGTGCCCGATGCCCACCTTGTCCCCAGCCCAGAGCACTGAGTGCCACAGCCAGGCCTTCCTTGGGCACTTCCAGGGCTGGGGACTCCAAACCTCCCTGGGCAGCCTCTGCCAAGGCCTGACCACCCTTCCCACAAAGAAATTCCTGCTGATGTCCAACCTGATGAAGGTGCTGGGTGCAGTTCTAAGGAAAGAGTTGTCTCACTCCATGGAAAACTAATGGTTAAAAGTGAACAGAGTAACTATATTCTGCCTTTGGCTATGGAGATATCGGGAATTCAGTGCTCCCTGAATTCTCCTATTGGGAATTCAGTCCTGGGAAAAAGGCACTGCAGCCCATCCCTTATCAGAGAGCTACTGCTACAGGCAGAAAAGTTGACAGCAAATATTTATCCCGGGATCAATTCTGTTTAAAGTGCAATGTTTGTAGCAGAGCTTGGGCATGGGGAGGTCAGGCGTGGGATCAAGGCTGCATTTATATAAAGACAGAGGAATATGCACTGGAAATCTTTGCTTAGAAAGTGAAAAGGCTGGAGAATTTTGAGAGGCCCACCATGAGGGTCCTAATTTTTCTCCTCACACTGAGCGTTTTCTCGTGCTTGGGTAAGTTGGAGCCATGTCCTCTTCCTCAGGGTGGTTTTGGGGAGAAAATACAAGTCTGCAATGAACCCCTAATGGAACTGTGCTTCCCTCTCAGGGTTTCCAGCCTATGACTATGAACTCCCTGTCATGGAAGAGGCTCTGAATGCTTCCCTTGCACGGATCAATTCCCAGTCCTGGGGGAGAAACCTCTACGGTGTTGTCAGGAGCCATGTCACGGGAGTGAGTGCACAGACAACGGGTATCCTTTACCTGAAACATGCTTTGCTGGAACGCAAACCCCTTTTCCACCCAGCTCTGGAAACCCAGATTTAGTTGGAATTTGCTGCTTGGAAGAGGGTGGGCTTGGGGCATTATCCGGCGTCATGGCTTTAGGAACATAAAAATCCTTTGTATGTTGGTTTGTAATTAAAAATACTTTAGGAGTTCGGGGTTTTCGCCCTAAGAACAGAAACCTTTTAAGGATATCTTGTAGGATTTTGTTCAAAAGTGCTGGTTTTAAATACCTCCAGCTAACTGCTTTGCTTTGAGCATCAAGCAACCTGGTTCATCTCAAGGTCTCAGCTGATTAAATGCCACCACACATTCTTTCTCCAATCTGTATTTGTCACCTGCCTAAACCACCAATTGTGGTTTAAATCTTCTGCAGTCTAAATGCAAGCAGGAAAACTCTATCTGTTTTAATTTGTCGTGCTAAGAATTAAATTGGGTACCCAGAGCTAAGGAGTTTAAGCTTCTTAATTCAAAGTTACCGTGTCCATGCTCCTGAACACCCTCAGAACTCTTTCTATAGGTGGCATGTATCAAGTCTTCTGCAACAATGAATGGCAATATGACTTTTGAATTTATATCATCTGGAGGAAAAAAAAAACAACCAACAAATATTTGAAAGCAGTGCTGATTTGTTGTTAGTTGGGTTTTTGGGGGGGGGGGGGCTTTTTTTTTTAGTCTCTCATTTGAGCTAAAACATTGATTAGACTGTGAGAAGGAGAAAAGAATAACCAAAAAGCAGTCAAGCTCTCTAAATCTTTTGGTGTTGTGTGCATGCTGCCCATTGAGGCACCTGAGCTGGCATGGAGAGCCTCTATAAGCTGTGTTAAATCACTTGCTTGCAGTCATGGGATTTGCTTTCCAAGCCAGGTGTTTGCAGTAGACTTTCCAGCAGTCTGGATATCCAAAAGAGAGCTTTGGGCACCCTGGTTCTCACAACAGAAGGGGTAATGTGCAGGGGTAATGCTGTGCTCATCTGCCTTTGACAGCTCAGGTCCCCACAACTCTGAGCAGTATCAGGATCCAGCAATGACTGGAAGACTCAAGTGGGGTGAGATTCAAGTGGGGTCCAACCCCAGTAAGCGGTGTTTCAAGCGAAATCGCCATGGAAAACTGTCCTGTGTTGCTGTTACCAATAAAACAAGTCTTTCTCACATGCAGCAACCTCCTCTAAATCGGGCAGTGATCCCTAGTGCCCTTGTGTCATCTTCTGCTTGACAAAACAAAGCAAGGTTGCCATGCAGTGGGCACAGGAGAGTGACAAGCACAAATTATATGTTGTGCTGCCCTTCCTTTTGCCAGGTTGACATGTGGAACAGTGATGCCTACAGACTAGAGCTGCAGTTCAGCATCCGTGAGACCGTGTGCTTGAAGGCTTCAGGGGGAGACCCCTTCACCTGCGACTTCAAAACTGGGCCTTATGTGGTGAGTGCCTCTGGTGGGAATGGGAGCCCTCCCCTCCCTGCAGGATAGTCTCAGGATGCGTTGGGAATGCTACTGGTGCTGAAAAATGAGGAATGACTGGCTTTCTGAAAGCCTAAACAGATACAACCCACAGCATGGAGTGGGTGTTAGGTGGGAAGGGTCAGTGCTGGGAAACTCTTCTGTCTGGTCAGTGGGGAATACAGGGGCTGCTGTGAGCTGAAAATAGGATTTGTGTCTTGGAGTAGCAGCATGCAGGAAAAGTGTCTGTGTGCTCTGGGGCCAAATCCCAGAAGGAATGGCTTCTTCCCTAAGGTAAGATGGTGGAAGAGCTGATGTTTGACCTACTTGAGCCTATCATGCATCTGGCACCATGTAAAGCTTTCTCTTCCCATTCAGTGCAGATTGCCTCCCTGTGCTGATGGCTTTCAGCTCTTCAGCTCTCAGCCTCAAATAAACAGGTTCTTGATGCAGCTCTTGCTCTGCTCTTGATTCTTAAATCACCAGCTCTGGTGGAAATGTGTCACCTTTGAGTCTGGACTTCTCTGTGCACAGTTATTTTGGCCAAATCACAGCTCCCACTGAAAGTTTCTGAGGGCCTGTGTCCTAACTGCTGGCACATATCTTCCAAAGCACGTGGAGCAGCTCTTGGGTTCCTGTGTGTCAGACTTCCACAGAGATTATCTCTGCTTTTGTGCTGGTCCAAGCTGAACTCTTCTCACCTCTTTTCCCTCTAGGAATGTCTGCCAAACTTACCTGTCCTTGGGCACAGTCTTTAGGGAAGAGCAGGGATCTGGGAAGGCAGTGAGCAAGGTGCAAAGGCTTTCCTTTCAGCTTATGAGTCGTGTTACTCCCTCATGAGGCAGTTTACCCCATAAAGAGAGGAATGGAGTCCCTTTGAGCATCTCGCAGCTGGGGTGTGTGTGTAGATGGCACCACATGGAACTGATGGTTATTGCTTGGTTTTCCTTAAAAACACAAGGGTTGGCTGGATCCTAAACAGGTACCATCCCTCTTTTCCTCTTGGGGCAATACAGGGTGAGGATGTGTTTTCCAAACCTGGTTTGCTGGAGCTTCTGTCAAATTGCAGAGGCAACTTCTTTAAAAAAAAAAGGTAATTTGACTTTCAGAGCTGGAGCTGCCATTGGCACAGCCCTGCACTGACCCTGTTTTTTGAGCTTGGTGATGCCAGGGCAGTGAAAAGGATGTGGAGGTTTTCTCCAGCTCCAGCAAGCTTTGTACAGCCAACAAGTAGTTGTGGAGCAATAACCCGTGTGTAGTCATGTATAATCTTTCTTGAGTTTCTTTGTCTTGGAGTTTGTTTTTTAAATCCTTGAGATCGATTCCCACCCCCAAGGAAACTCTCATGTACTGGAGGTTTGCTCTCTGAGATTTGCTCTGTTGCGTTCTGTCGCAGCCAACTGCTTCCTGCAGGAGTGTTGTGGAAGTCTCTGGTGAGCAAGTTTCCAGTGTCATCGTGCGCTGCCATCGTGGCACGTTCAGCTCCGAGTCGCTGAGCAGCGAGGAGGTAAGGGAAAGGGAAAACTGCTTTGTGCTGCCTGGGGGAGAGAAAAGTTTTCTTATACTCTTTTAAAGAGAAGTCAGGTGTCTGTGTGTGAACTGCAGCTCTAAAACTGGGGGTCTTGATCAGAAAACTGCCTGTGGTTTGAAATCCAGCTGTGTCCTGTTACGCTTCCCTTTCCATCAGCTGAGGGGTTTGATCTTGCTCAGTGTGTGAACCTCTGCAGCAGACTGGCACATCCACCAACTGCAACACTTCCTTCCTTGAGTATGTGCCTGGAGAACAGTGATTGGCATGTCTTGGACAGAAACAAATCCTGGTGGCTCTGGCTCCGTCACCAAACCCAGCTCTCAGCTGAGCATGTGATCACAGCACAACTGAAGGATGTTTGCTCTGCTGAGATCTGTGTGTTCCCTTTGTGAGTTCTTGTTTGGTTTTTAGGCTGTGATGAAATGCTGACCAAACCTGGGAATTCCTGCTGGCTGTTTTCAAATCATGCCAGTGTCCACTTCATCCATCAACTGACACCTGAACCTGGGTGCCTGCACTTTGAACACAGCTCTACACTGGGTTGAGCGCTTGAGGGAACAAAATTTCTCAAGGAAGCATGTGGACAGCTTTTAATTTTGGAAGTGTAAGGGACTAAATTAATAATTTGAATCATAGAATCACAGAGTGATTTGGGTTGGAAGGGATCTGAAAGCTCATCCAGTCCCACCCCCTGCCCTGGGCAGGGACACCTTCCACTAGTCCAGGTTGCTCCAACCTGGCCTTGGACACTTCCAGGGATGGGGCAGCCACAGCTTCTCTGGGCAACCTGTGCCAGGGCCCCACCACCCTCCCAGGAAAGAATTCCTTCCCCATATCCCATCTAACCCTGCCCTCTGGCAGTGGGAAGCCATTCCCCCTTGTCCTGTCACTACAAGCCCTTGTGAAAAGCCCCTCTCCAGCTGCCTTGTAAACAAATAGGATTCTGTGTCACCTTCACTTGGCTTGAATTGACAAATTAGCTTGTCATTTATTCTTTTTTTTTCCTCAGAATCTCTATTCAGAGATAGCTAGTGGGTGCACCAGAGGAAGTCTTGATGTGCAGACCTGAAAGGCTGCATGTGAAGCCCTGAAATGTGGAACACAGTGTTGGATGTTCAGTCAGTACTCTGTGGGTTGACATAACTGTTGTTTAATAGGGCACTCAGCACAAACACTTGCTTTTACAAGCAGACGTCTTCCTGCAAGTCTTCCTTAACCATCACTTAAAATTCAGTGCTGCTGCCACTAGTCCTGCTGGGGAATGTATTTCCTGCAATGTTAATAAGGAATAAATGCCAAAGGGAATTATTGCACTTGGAAAGTGTTTCCCTCTGCAGAGGGCTGCAGCAAGTGCACTGTAGCTCTTGCTCGAGAGCTGTAACTCAGCTCAAGGGACCTCAGCCTGGCTGAGACGGTGTTGTTGTGGCCGTGGTGGTATTTGGGGAGAAGGAATTGTGATTGACTGAGGCTGGGATCAAAGGGTCTCCTGAGCTGGAGGGAACCCTAAAGATCACCAAGTCCCACTCCTGGCCCTGCACAGACACCCCAGCAATCCCCCCTGTCCCTGCGGGTATTGTCCAAACCCTCCTGGAGGTCTGGCAGCCTTGGGGCCGTGCCCACTGCCCTGGGGAGCCTGGTCAGTGCCAGTCACCCTCTCGGGGAAGAACCTTTTCCTGAGATCCAACTAAACCTCTCGTGGCACAGCTCCAGCTGTTCCCTCAGGCCCTGTCCCTGCTCACACAGAGCAGAGGTTGGCGCTGCCCTGCAGGAGAAAGGTCAGACCCCGATGAGGGCTGAACTCAGTCTCCTCTAGGCTGAACAAGTCAACTGATCATGACCAGTGGGATCTCACTACTTGGTTAGAAACCACTAAAACAAAGCTTTTAAAAATACAACTTTGGATAAAGGTGTCCAGGAGGTCCCCCCTGTGGCTGCAACAGAGTAAGAACTCTGCAGGCTTTGCTCTCCTGGCTGGATCTGCACTGCAGGGAGCTGAGGTAAGGTATGAGGCATGAAGGATTTTGACCCTGTAACCACGAACTTCCTTAGCAACACCACTACTTTGCAGGAGTATCAGCAATACTTGTTTTCAGCAATATTAATAATGAGGTTTGGAATTCCTTTAGTGATCACTTGGTGCCTGAGGAAAGGGAGAGATGGACTTGTTGACGGATGAGCTTTTTACAGAAATGTCTTTAATTTACAGATGATGTATGTGCCAAAAATGACCCCCAGCCAGCGAGGCAGCGGTCGCTGGGAAGGTAAGACAGCCCTGCCATGATGGACTGCCCTGGGTTTGCTTTTTGTGACATCTCAAGGACATCTGTCTGAGGGAGAAGGCAATGTGGAAGATCAGCAGTTTGCTCGGGTTGTGGGCAGCTGGTTTTTCCTTTGTTGAGGATACAAGGAGGGCATTTTGCTGCCAAGCAGGGCCACGCTGAAGTTGATACATTACCTGGATTGCCAGATTTGTGCTCTCATAACCAGGATTTGTGTGCAGCCTTGAGGGTACCTTGATGTTGTGCTGAATGCTGAATATTATTTATTTTAGAATCCCAGACTGGTTTGGGTTGGAAGGGATCTTAAAGCCCATCTAATTCCAGCCTCTGCCATGAGCACGGTCAGCTTCCACTACATCAGGCTGCTCCAAACCCCATCCAACCTGGCCTTGGACACTTCCTTGGGCAGCCACAGCTCTGGGCAACAATGAACACATGTTTGAACGCATCCAGTGCTCATGTATGTCTCCATGTTCTTTTTTAGAAGATGTCTTTGCTCCTGAAGCCTTCCCTTCAGGGGGAAGGGGCGGCAGCCGTGGGGATTGGCACAAACCCAGCTCTGACAAGATGGAATAATCTGGTTTGGGTGAGTACAATTCCAAGTGGAGCATTTGTACACCCTGAGTCTGCCGTTTTTGGGGCAGGACTGCTCAGGAGGAAGGAGCTCTTGTTCCTTCACTGCTCAGAAGACATCCCAGCTACAGAGCTCGTGGCCCTTGCTCACTTTTGAGTTCCATATATGTATATGGCCATCCCATATACTCCCACAGGTGTGCTGGGGCGCAGTAGTGTGAACAGTGTGCAAGAAGATCAGTCTGCTGAGTTCAAGTTTGACATAGGGTCCAAGCCTTTTTGCCTTCATTTACCTCACTCCAAGAAGGACATGGAGGGGCTGGAGCGTGTGCAGGGAAGGTAACGGAGCTGGGAAGGGGCTGGAGCAGCAGGAGCAGCTGAGGGAGCTGGGGGGTGCTCAGCCTGGAGAAAAGGAGGCTCAGGGGGGACCTTCTGGCTCTGCAACTCCCTGACAGGAGGGGGGAGCCGGGGGGGTCAGGCGCTGCTCCCAGGAACAAGGGACAGGACAGGAGGAAATGGCCTCAAACTGTGCCAGGGCAGGTTTAGATTGGATGTTAGGGGGGAAAAAAAGTCACCAAAAGGGTTGTAAAGCTTTGGAACAGACTGCCCAGGGCATTGGTGTTCAAAAAAACATGTGGATGTGCATGTGGCACCTGAAGACATGGTTTAGTGGTGAACAAGGTGGTGGTGCTCGGCCTTGATGATCTTTTCCAACCTTAGCAATTCTTCTATGATTCTGTGTCTCTTTATTGGCAGACACATGTTTCTGCCTGATGTTTCGTGGATTCTTTGGACCTTACCCAAAAAAACCTTGACCCAGGGCCACACAGCTTATGAAACAAAACCTGACTGTGGTGTAACGGATCTGGGAGAACCTGGAGAACCACGGTGCGGTTTGCCCAGGAAAAGCATTTGTTGCAGAGGATCTGTGAAGGAGATGTTTGGAGCCCAATTAATGGGAATGATAATGAAAGACACCCATGATTTATTGGAGCTGGCAAGGCCTATCCTACACAATCCACCTTTGCTGACCTGCTTCTGAAGCTCTGTGTGGGAGCAGCTCTAATTGCTGCTGCTATCTTACCTGTCATTTTAGGGATTTAATCTAAAGGGGAGTGCTTTGAAAGAGTTTTGGTAACACAGAATGAGCTCATTCTTTGGCATGCTAAACAGGTTTAAAGCAGTTGGGAAAGGAAGGTAGTGCTATGTCTTTGGGATTAAAAAGGCTTCAAGCACTTGCTTGGATACATATCATTAGCAGGTCTCTGTCCCTGGAGAGTGCCAGAACTGAGCTCAGCTCAAGCCTCCTGCACTGGAGCCGGTTTTAAGTGGAATTTAACACCGATGACTCACCAAAAACCTAACACATGTTACTCATAAGCATATCCGTGGTAAACCTCCATGTGCTGAAGGAGACAAACCCCCTGCTCTCCTGGAAACAAGATATGAAAGGAAAACCCAGGCACTCAGGTCTGTTTGTAAAAATGATTTCATTAAATCCATGTGCTATTTTAGTTTATCCATGAGCCACTAAAGCCAATAGGCTGATTTAATCACTGCCTGTCCTCTTATAGGAATCCTAATTTTCCTTTGCATTTGGGAAGCGCCAGGTATCTTTAATCCTTTGGCTCTCAAGAGGAGCTATCCCCATTAAGCTTTAACACAAATGCTTTGTGTTCCTGTACCTAATGTCTAACAAATCTCGAAGCCAAGAGCAAGCTGTAAAATCTTCTTGAAAGAGAAAGTGAAATAAACGGGGAGAAATTTTATGGGCCTTGAAATCCTGAGCAGCTCAAAATTTAATACTTTCTGCTTGCTCTTGAAGATGGGTTGCAAGTGTCATTTGTGGAGCTGTGTTTCATCCCAGTGTCCTCCTGGATTTTGGACATCTCAGAGGCAGATACACCGTGAGATTGGGAGAGAATATCAAAACGCCTCAAAGCTCCCTGTTTCTCTTTTTTTTTATCAATTTGACTTTTTAACTGTAAAGTGTGGAGAAAGTTCTTCTTGATTTCAGTTGTTTCCAGAATTAGAGGGTTTAATTTGGATACACACACACACACACACAATTGATTTCATGTGTTTGAGGCCAGGGAAAGTTATTCCCGCCTGTCTTCCCTGGGTTTTGGCACCTGTGTGATCCTGGCTGGAATTATCACAAGCCATACTGTGATGGCAGTGTTTGGTGGGGCATGGGGAAGGAGGGTTGAGATGGCAGCAGCTCAGCTGGCTTAGCTTAGCTGAGAATATTTTGGGGGAGGCTGGGGAAATAGCAATTTAATAATAGAAGACTTTCATCTCCTCCTCAAAGAGCCTGGTGCTGACAGGCAAAGCTAGACAAGTTCAGGTGAGAAACGAAATGTGATTCCTTTTTTTTTTTTACACAACAGGATGGGTAACTGGCTGCTGCAAAAATTACTCAGGCAAGCGGCTGACAGAGTTTTTCATGCTGGATTTTCCGTTTTCTGAACCAGATCTTCTCATCTTTTTGGCTACAGGAGTTATTTCAGGGGAATTCTGTGCAAGAAGCTGGGCTAAATGATCTCACTGGTGCTTTGTAGCTCTTTTTGTTTATTAGAGTGTGCTAAATATTCAAGGAGGGGGCTGAAATCAGTGCCACTGTCATATAAAGAACTTTACCAAGCCTGCAGCCGTCGGACCCACTGGTCTGCTGGTGCCTGCAGCAGTTACAAACTGCATATGAAAAACTCCATCAATGATTAATGAGCTTATTTCAGTGACAAGTCCTAATCAGATTTTCTGGATTTATTTCCTAGTGTATGTCCAGAACTGGAGAGATCTAAAATTCCCACTGCAATGCTGTGAGCCAGTCTTTCCAACAAAAGGCACGTGAGGGACAGCTGCCTGTGAACAACCTGCAACAAGGGTTAAGGTCATTAGCCCTTGGCCAGGGATGTTCAGAGCTTGTGGGAGCACCAAAGGGCATGTTAGAGATGCTTCTGAACCCCTGGGGAATGTGCTGGGAAGAGATGCTGTTTAGCACACAGATAATGTGAGAGGCTTTTTGAGCGTGCACAGGACAAGGAATTTGGGGTTCTATTAAGCTGGAATCTGCTTAATGGTGTTTGTGGCTCTGAATTGCAAAGAGGAGCCTAAAAATAGCTCCAACTCACCCAACACCCGGAAGCCCAGAAAGCAAAGGGGTCCCAGTGCTCTGCTTTTCCAAAACCACCTGCCTAAGGAAGTTTTGCTGTGCAGGGGGAAACCCGGCCCATGGCTTTTATCCGCAATCTCACCAGCAATGCTTCGTGTCCTTGAACAAGAAAATAAGGCAGCAAGTTCCTTGCCTTTGCAATGTGCATGTATATGGTGAATGCTGATTTTCTCTTACTCATTATTCACACAAGGAAAGCATTTTTTAACGGAAAATCAAATCCCTCCAGCATCAAGGCTGTGATTTCCTCCTCAAGTTTTTGTATTTTCCTTACAATTACTCCCTCTTACCTGGCACACCTTGCTGCTGGCAGGACTAGGGTGGTGGCAGTTGTTAGCAGCTGATCAGCAGCCATGCAGATGCAGAAGTGAATAGACTGGCATCCTTGAATATTAGGGTTTGGGGGTTTTTTTCAGTGGAAGAATAACTGGCAGCATTGGGCCTCTTTTCATACCAAGAAATCCAGGATCCAACCTTCAGAGTGAAATGGATGCTTGTTTATCTGTCTTCTATAAATATAATACAAGACCAGGGTGCAAAGCCCTCCTGGGGCATGGAAAAATGAGCTTTAATCCCCAGTGTCCTCATTAAGGAGCTGCTTGATTTTAGTTGCGGTTTCATGTCCCCATGTCTTTGGAGTTTTTTCCCTCTTTCATACACCCACCCACCTTCCACAGTTCTCAGAAAGAAGCTTATTGCTTTCTGGGGAAAGAAGAGAAAAAAAAAAAAAAAGTGAAGCACCAGAGGGAAGGAAAATCCCTGGAGAGTGGGATCTGTTGCAGAGTGCGTGAGCTCCGTGTCGGATCCGCTTTGGGAGTGAGAGCTTGGGGAATGACAGGCTGCTGTTTCATTCCTCCTGCCACGGAGCCTGTCTGTGATGGCTGAGCCCTTGGTGGCGCCTGGCAGCTGTGATATGCTGTGGCAGGGAGGACAGCAAGCTTTCATCTGCTCATAGGGAAAGGCCTGGGATGGAAACAGAGCCAGGCAGGACCTTTCCTGGCGGAGGTCAGAGCTGTTCCGGCAGAGAGGGGAATTGCTGTGACAATCTCCTGTTGCTACTCTGAGCAGCAGCAATTTTTGTCTTGCCCTTTGTCCACCTCTTCTCGATCTGTTTGGAAGGATTAGACCCACAGCTGCGTGGAGGAAATTGTCCCTGCTTCTGGAGGATGCAGAGCTTGGATGATCCCTTAGGCTTCACAAGCCCCTTAATCAAATTCCTGGAGAAAACCACCACTGGAGGAGCAGAAAGGGCTCTTGGCTGCCCTTAAACTGCTGCGCAGGGTTGGATTTTGGAAGCCCTGGAAACGAGCTTGTCAAAGGATCAGGCAGGTTGGGAAGGACCCCTCAAAGCAAGGCTGGGTTCCTGAGGCTGTGTGGCTCAGGCTTGGACACTCTGGGATGTAGATCCCTCATCCTCTTTGGGGTCTAGAGAGCAGCACTCCTGGGGGAAGGTTTTTTCCTTAAACCGAGTTGGAATTTCCCATGTTCCTACTGGTTCCTGTGTCTTCTCCTGTCACTTGGTCCCCAGTGGTGAGTGCAGTGGCTGGTCCTGGTCCTTGGGCCTGCAGCCCCTTCTCCAGGGCTGGGCAGGACCCAGGGGCTCCTGGGCAAACTGCTCGCAGAGGGTCACTCCATTTCATCACTTGCATGTATGGGGACGCTCCCTTCTGACACGAATCTACCCCTCAAATTTTACCAACAAAATTGTCTTACTGAAAAATTTCAGGTTGCCATGGTGACCAACGTGCTGAAGACACAGTGTAGGCTACAGAATGCTGGAGAAACAGTCACATGTTCCCTCTGAAAAACACATCTCCAATTTCTTCTGCATATTGAAGCTCTTAATTCAGATGCATTTCAGAGCAGACCCTACATCAGTTCCAAGCCTCAACCATCTCTGCTTTTGAGACTTGACAATGTGTGTTGATTTGTGTGCTTATTTCACTGCCGTTAATTTTTCTAACAATCTGCCTTTTTTTTTTCTTTTCTCTCTTTTTTAACTCTAATTAGCCATTGCCATGACATTTGTGCACATATGAAGTGTTTTGCATGTGCAGGTTTCTTTCTGCAGATTCCACATGGTGGGACTCCGACGTTAAGCAAGTTACTAAGCAATAATTGGTGAAGCTGAATACCCTTTTTCCAAGGCTATGGATGTTTGGCTGGTTCCGTGAAGTATGAGACAAATTCTCAGCTCTGATATTTCTCCTTCCTCACTGTTTTTCAAATTAGGTTGGAGAATGTGAAGAATCAAGATTCAAAGATCCAACATTGAAAGAAATAACCTGATGCTTTTTTTTTTTTTTTTTTTTTGGTGAAGAACTATTCTGCAATGAAAAGCAGTCTTTCTTCAAACTCAGTTTCTGCTGTGATGGCAACTGGATGAGCTCATGAGATGCTAAATACACACTTGGCCATCGACAGCCCCTCCTGATGTGCAGGATCTCCCTGGGAGGACTCTCAGAAACCAAGTGTAACCATGTCCAGGATATTTGTACCATCCCATAATGATGCTATTAAAAGCTCGTTATCCCATCTGTTTGTTCTACGTTGCTCTCTGGTTGCTTGTAATTTTCTGTAATGGTCTCAGCTAATTATTGATTATTCAAACTAATAAACTCACTCAATTCCTTTTTCTCCGGGGTGCAGCAGCTGCAGAAAAGGTGTCTTGCTACAAATCCAAAGGCTTGAGTTGTAGCCCACCAGGAATCTGGCTTTAATGGGTACGTGGCCGCTAATGTGGGGAGCTGAGGGACGCTGGGGACAGTGATTGTCAGGTACTAGTGACTTCTGGAAGGAGGCCAGGTTAGAACAGACTTCTGATGTATTCCTCTCCCGGGAAACAGGTCTTAGCAGTCTCGTGCCGTTCGCTCCACTCCATGCTCCGCTCCCGTTCCCTCCACCCTTACAGCTCTTCGTGAGGGAAAGGTTACTGTGCGGTCTGGGGGGGGTTCTTGTTGAGTTTTTTAATGCTTTATCAGTTATGCCACTGTCAAAATCAATTGACTTTTCTGTCAAAAGCAGCTCTCCCACATGGTTTGGCTCTCAGTTAATTTTCCCTGATCAATGCAGCAAGGTGACCCGATTTGTAGGAATTTGTGTCTCAAAAGCATGAAGTCACACAGTCAGAGCCCTCGATGATCACCTGTAGCAGCAGCTGGGAGCCGGAGGTGAAAGGTGCTGGTAAGGGGTAGAGGTCCAACAGAGGAAGGGATGTTTTCCTTTTCCAGGGTGCTTTTGCTTTGCTTGGCTCGACACAACCGGGAACAATCAGCCCTTCAAGGCCAGCTTGGATGGGGCTTGGAGCAACCTGGTCTGGTGGAAGGTGAGCAGAAAAATCTCCTGGGCTGTTCCCTGAAGACCTGTCTTTGTCTCCTGGGAAGGATAAGGTGGATTAACACATGAACCAGCTTCACCTGGGTTTGTACTCCTCCCTATATCACTCTTGCTTTTCCCAGGTCCCAACAGACAGTTCTCTTGGCCTAAAAGCAGTGATGCAGGGCCAGGAGTTGGACTCAGCCATCCTCGTGGGTCCCTTCCAACTCTGGATGTTCCATGATTCTATATATTGCTGATATATGATAATCAAACTTCTCTACCAGGAGAAAAAAAAAACCACCAAAAAACCAAAAAACAAAGGCAAAGAAAACTCTTTATTTCCCCCCCAGCAAAATGAATTCTGCTCCTTGCTGCATGTATGCAAATGCCTTCACACCTAGAAGCTGATGTGGCATCTGCTGTGCAGATGTTTATCTGGCAGCAGGGAGTAATATTTCCTTTGTCCGCGTTAGTGGAGCTTTTCCTGGTCTCAAATCGCTGACTCAAGCACTTGATGCTCCAGCATACCAATGATAGTTGCTACGGATGTTCCCTTCCAGCCGCCCCCACCCCGCGGCTGAGAGTCGGGTCTGGGTGAGCAGACCACGCGTTTTGTTGTTGGATTTTGCTCCTGGAGTGGAGATTTATGCAGCAGCAGAGACAGGGAGGGAACTTTCCCTGCGCCCTTGGAGGTGCTGCTTGCCCTGGCAGGAATGTGCAGAGTGGAAATTTTCCTTTTGCAGACTTTGAGGTGGCTCAGAAACTCTGAGGCAGCAAAAAAAGGAGCGATGGCTGAAGGGAGACGCTTCAGAGCGGGACTTGCGGTGTCTTTGTGGCGGTTTGTTTGAGTGTTGCCTCACCAGAAGGTGCAATATAGTCACCATTTGAATGCGTAGGATGAGGGAAGAGGGGAGGATTTACGTTGATTTGGACCTGTGTAATAATTTGGGGAATGAGCAGGAGCAGTTTAAGCTGCCTGTGGTGGCAGGGGCAGTGGCAGGACACCCGGCCCCTGCACAGTCGGTGTGTCCTGGGGAGCTCCAGCACTGCAGCGTGTCCCTGGGGAAGGATGGAAAATGCTGACTTTCTGCTCTCTGTGAGAAGTGGTAAAACCTGCATCCATGGCAGAATCACTCCTTCTGTCTGCATTTTCTCTGGGTTTTTTTCGTACACCCCAACACTTTTTATGCTGACAGCGTCTGGGCCAGAATTCCTGTGGTGTGGGATGGATAAAGGACAACACCATACAGTGATGCTGCAGAAAAAAGGGGCTCAGTTCCCTTCTCGCCCTTCAGCCAACACTTGTGGAAGCACAGTGGGATCTGGGCTCCAGGGTATCACGGCATCTCATTTCCCAGACCCTCTTTTTGGCATCATACCACAGATGGACACCCCATCCCTGGAAGTGTTCAAGGTCAGGTTGGACGGGGCTTGGAACAACCTGATCTGGTGAAAGGTGTCCCTGCCTGTGGCAGGGGGTGGAAAGAGGTGAGCTTTAAGGTCCGTTCCAGTCCAAACCAGTTTGTGATTCTGTGATCAGTGCTGGGCACCGGTGTGGTTTGTGCCCCCACAGGATTGGTACTGGTGCCTTGGTAGCCCTATAGCAAATTCAGTTCACGTGGAATAGCTGGGAATGAGGAGAACTCCCAGCAATACAGAGGGGGTTTAGTCCTACATGAAAGTGGTCTAAAAAATCGTCAAAGAGCAGAGATCATGAGCTGGCTGGAGCCCGGCCCATGTTAGAGAGAAGGTTATTGCTCACCCTGGAGGAATGCAGAGATTTCCTGGCATATGCTCTGCTGTCAGCAACCTCTTCTCAGGTTGCTAATTCGGACTGACCCCTGGATGATCTCTCAGAAACAAAGGAGAGGCCCTAATTGCCAAACCCATGTCCTGAATCAGAGATTAGGGAGATGTTGGGATCGGGACCTGAGTGATTTCCCATCCTGACTGAGCATGTGGTTCGTCTGCACGTGCAAGTTCAGCACGGAGACTTGGGAGGGTTTTAAGGAGACACAGCTGTGCTGAGGGTGGAGAACATCCTTTGTGGCAGAATAAATCAGTAGCTAATGCTCAGGCTGTTGGTGAGCCTGGCCACACTGCTCCTGCTTTGCACTGATGCCCACTAGATGTCAGAATTGAACAAATGCAAGGGGAGGCAGGAGCTCAGCTCTCAAATTATTCCCATTTCTTTTTTTCACCTTCTGATTTCTGGCCTGCTGTGTGGTAAAATGACCTTTGGGCAAGGAGGATCTGTGTATTTAAATGGTGAAGAGAGCAGGGGATGCAGAGGAGAAATGACTGAGACAAAAAATCCTGGCCAGGCTAAAGTGCTTGTTTTGCCTGTGGCAGCCCAGAGCTTAAATTCCGCTCCAGGCACAAGGATGGTTTTGCTTTTTACTCCATGGGACAGTGGAGTTTTCTCTTTCCCACGTGACAAACTTATCCTTTTTG
Organism: Cephalopterus ornatus; assembly: GCA_013396775.1. Lineage (NCBI taxonomy): Eukaryota > Metazoa > Chordata > Aves > Passeriformes > Cotingidae > Cephalopterus > Cephalopterus ornatus. The sequence goes on along the minus strand of VZRE01008697.1, from coordinate 27,012 downwards.
ATAAAATGGTTTTAAATAAAATTTTAATCGAATTTTCCAGCCACCCCTTGCCTTGGCTGTGAAGTGCCTTTGGTAAGAGGAAAGATAATAAATGCTGGTTGTGGAGTGGATTTAATTTTAGAGTTGAAGTTTTCTACCTGCTCCCAGCTCCCATCTCTCCTCTTATTCAGGAACTCAGCTCATTCACTGCAGCTGGTTAACATTAGCAAGGGCATCCTAATGGTTCATAATGATTAGATGTGCTAATTAATGCTTCCACAACCAGCAAGAAATTTGCTGCTGTCTGACATTCACAGCTGCTACTGTGTTTGCTCCTTTCAGACCTTCTGCAGGTTTTAAAATCCTGATTTTTTTTTTCCCCCCCTCCATTTTCCCAGGACAACTTGTTGCCTCGGTCTCATGGCACAGTGCGGACTCTCTGTAGGAAATGGAGCACCAGCACTTGACAATCAGCATGTGCTGAAGGATTCTGAGAAGGTGGTGGTGACATGTCTCTGGGCATTGCTTGTTCTCTGTGACAAACAGGGAGCCTGGGCTAGAAAACCAGTGTTAGACCTATAAAGGGAAGCTTAAAACATGGGTCTTAACTCTTCCAAGAAAGTAAAGCTCCTGGAAGTGATCTAGATTTTCATTTGAGATTAAATCAGGGGGAGATTAAACTGGGAGAAATGTAGCCCAAGAAGGAGACTGGGATTTTGCGTTGGCCTCCAGGCACCAAACTAGTTTAGGGCGTAATTTATCTGTGAGACTTGAAGGAGGAGACCACCAGGAAAACCACAGAGCCTGGCAGGATCCCAGGGATTACAGGCCATGATTAATGAGAATTTAAAAAGAATCTTATGTGCTTTTGGAGGCAGAACATTTTTCTGAGCAGTGGGAAGGTGATGCTGTTGGCTGAGCCTCCTGAGCTGGGATGAACGATGGAGAGGAGGAAATACCAGCATCCCAAAGAGAGGGCTGTGGATTTAAATAGGAAAAAGAAAACCTATAATCTCATCAACAAGAAGTCCTGTGCAGAGGAATGGGGTCAGAAACATTTAAACCTAGGGCTTCAACGGCACCTGTGGGTTACTGGGATAGACTCATTTTACAACTTTTAGGTTGTAAAAGACCTTTAAAATCATCGAGTCCAACTGTTGCCTTAATGATGGGGCAGCAAAAGCCCAACAACCTTTTCTGTGCATGTTTTAAAGGTCTTTAATTTCCTTTTGTGTTTGAATACCGAAGGCAGTCTTGTTCAACAGAGGGAAATCTCCATTAAGCAGGTTTTCCAGGTATTTTGGAAGTAGATAGATGGGATGAAAAAAACACAAAACCTAGGATGGTCTCTGATGCAGGAGCTGCCAAGGAATATTTTTAGACCTTTCCTGTTTAGTGGAATGGTCTTACAATGTATTTTGAGGGGAAGAAGCACTGACAATAGGAAACGGTAGAATTGATTTCAAGTGCCTTTGACTTGTGTGGTTTTCTGAGCTGGTTAAAACTTATTGTTTTATTAATTGCAAACTTGGAAAGAACAGAAAGAAACACTTGTCCATGGTATCTTTTTCAGCTTCTTGAGCTCCTAAGTGCCTTGAAAGGATGCACAGGTCCTGCTGGTTAATTTTCTGGAGCAGGCCCCACACCACCTTTCCCGGCAGACAAAAGGATCCAAATAGATGAGGTTTGTGCATCGAGAAAGACCCCCCGCTTTTCAAAGGGTTGGAGCAGCAGATCTGTGCATCTGCAGTGCGTTCAGTGAACCAAAACACAGCTTCTTGTCCAAAAATCCCACATGCCAAAGCCTGCAAATACACCTACTGAAGTGGAGGTGTCTGGGAAAGACCAGAAGGGAATGGTTGGGTTGCTGCTGCTGTTTGAAGAGCGTCACAGATTTTAGTTCCTCCACTGGAAGAGATGGAACAAAAGCTTGGAGCTGAAATATTAGGCCTTGGTTTTCTGCCATGATTGTATGACTGTATCTTTTTTAAAATTACTATTCATTATGACTATTTCCTCGTGAAACGACTACTTAGTTGCTGTCTGCTATTGGACAACAGGCTGTGTTCTGACACTGCTGCATTTCTCATCCCTCTCTGGCTGAAATAACTCAGCAAAAAGTTGCCAATAATCCTGTTTTGCTAAAAATCCTATTTTTAGGAGAACTTACTATTTACTGAGCACGTTGCCTGCTCCCACTGTGAACAAGAGCACAGATTCTCAGCGTGGTGCTCGTGCCTGTCATCAATTGACATTTGCAGTGTTGGTTCTGGTGGAGAGGAGCAGGAGCAGAGGGCTGGAATTCCACAGGGACATTCTGGGAGGCTGGAGTCTGCCATAGTTTGAATGTGGATGCTGCTGGTGCAGGAGACTCCATCTGGTTTGTATTCCTAGCCCTGCTCCGGTACTGCAGGGCTCTTGGCCTTGGCGGGGCTCCCAAAGCCCAAGGAGCTGAGTGTGACCTTTGGAATCTGCCCCTCTGAGCAGCCAGAGAAACTGCAAGGTTTGGGCCTGGGGTTTAAAACTCTCTCCTTACTCGATGCCAGGGCTGTTTATTTAAGGATGAGGCATCACTGGGACCTGGTGTGAGTGGTTTTCCTTCCAACCCTGAGTACTCTCAGATCTGCCACCCTTTGCACAGCCCCAGTGCTGGAAGGAACTGGCCTTGTTTCATCTTGAAGCTGCCAGAGCCAAGGGCCAAGGGCAAAAGAGGGGATTTCTGGTGCTTGTGCCTCCTCTGTCCTCCTAGAGAGAAGGAGAAACAGAAGAGATCTGTGGAAGAGCTTGGCTTTTTTTTTTTGCCCATGATTTGCCAAGAGTGGGAGATTCACACTTGAGCAGCTCATGACATACAGCAAAGCTCAGCCAAGGCTCAGCTCAAAGTCCTGTGAGTACTTTCCCTTGTCCTCTTCCATGTGTGGTCTCTCTTACCTGCTGTGAGTGCAGAGAATGATGTGATTCCTGTCCTCCAAACACACCTCCCCAGCCCCTAATGTGTTAAAAAATATGGCAAGTGCTCGTTACAGAGCTGGTAAACGATGTTCTGAGTGGCTGAGCCCAGCGTGGGGCAGAGCCCTGTGCCAGCTTCCCTTGCACAAATCCCAATTAATGTAACCACAGGACATGCTGCTGCAAGAAGCCACAGAGCTCAAATGCTTTGCTATGATGAGGGTCCTGTAGCTACTTGCTAGTGTGGAGTGCTGCCCACTTCGAGGTGATTTGCTCTTTTGAGTCCACTTTTAGAGGAGAATTAAACAAGTTAGCCACCGTCGGGTTCCAAGACACCGATTTTAGCAAAAAAACAGTCATAAAAAGTCTTTCTTCCCCTCGTTTCTCCCACCTCATCCTGCTCTTCACTGATCAGGGACAAGGCAGTTCAAGTGTGTAAGGATACCACGAGCTGAGAGCATGAAAGGCGGGGAGACAAGGCAGCTCTGAAAGTAGGTTAGAGATGAAACAAGCCTGAAATTTGGCAGCTGCAGGCAAGGCTGGGTGGCCCAAGGGAAATGGCTTGAAATGATTGATGAGATAAATGATTAATGAAATGGTGTGATCAGCCTGGCGCGGGATTGCGTTTGTGTTTGGGTCCCAAAGACACAACCCGAGAGGAGGAGGGTGGGTGTGAACGATGCAGAGCAACAAGTGCAAGGGCAGAATCTCCCAAAAGACGAGGAGATCACTCAAGTCAACTTCATGTCGGCTTTATTGCACCCCGTGGGGTGTAAAATATACCCCTCTCTACGACCCTGTTTGGAGGATTGACTCATCATTTGGGACAGGATTTGCCACCTGCACAGCTCTGTTTAGGCAGCTCAGATAAGAGAGAATTTCATTTGAATTTCATTTGACACACGGATTTTGCTCTTACCTTCGCTGCCATCCACTGTGCAGAGCAGGTTTTTTGGTGTATCAGGAATATGGGGTCTCCTGGGCTGTTTGTATAGGGATAGTAGTAACTTTGAGTGGGGGGAGCGGGGTGTTCAGATCTCATTCTGCTGTTTCCTGGCAGAGATTTCTTTCAGGAAAGCAGGATGTTGGTTTGAGTTGTTCAAATAGCAGCTAATCTGTCATGCTGGTAGTTGTGTCAGTGGAGTCTAAATAAGAGATTGATCTGTGTTTACACCCCCCGCCAACTTCTTGGAAGATTTTGGAACTAGGAGAGTGGCTTTTGGGAACTCGTTGCACCTGCCATTAGATTAATAGATCCAGACTTTACAATGACAGAACTATGCCCTCAAGGGTTTGGGGGTTTTTTTGCCAGTTTAAAAGACAAATGCATCATTATGTGATTCTGTGTGATCACTGTTGCTCAGATCCAAATGTCTCCAGCGCACAATAGAGCCAATCAAACCTGTTCATTAGGAGCTGGCTTGAAGAACCAGATTCTTTGGGCACATCATATGACTTCTTCCTTTCCAGAATGCAGACACATGCCTTGGCTTTCCATGGCTGGTGTGTCCCAACAAGTGGCTGCCTCCTCCAAAATCAAATGGGAAGCTTGCAGCAAGAGCTGCCCCAGGAAGATGCTGTTTCTCCCAGGAGTTGCAGCACCTCCTGGTTATTTATTGCCAGCTGGCTGGGATGGCTGGAGACTTATATGGATGTGCACGTAGCAACGTATATGGAGATATAAATATGTCTTTAATATGTAGATTTTCTTCTCCCCCTTCACTCCACAGCTCTTCAGCTGCTGTTGATTAGGAGGACACTGATTTATAGAAACCAGTATAGAAATGCCAGATTTCTGCACCTTCCCCTTTCTGACATGAGCGACTGCTTCAAGCATGGCCTGGAGAAGCTGAGCTGATATTCCAAACACCACCACTCTGGGCTCTGTTCCTGCTTTTCCTGCTAAATAGAGAGGCAGCTGGCTTTGCTCCCTCCCAGAGCTGCACAGGGGAAACCAGCTCTGTGTGAAGGTCATTTATATCCCCAAGGACAATAAACTTACATGGCATGGATTGCCAGAGGACTAAAAGTTGGATTTTTAAGCAGTCCTGTGCTGCAGGATTGCTCAGTCTTTTGTAACTGTGTTGGTTGCTCTCTAGGCTGGATGTAAGTTTTGGAATGACTTGGAGAAAGACTGGGGGAAAAAAACCCCAATATATTTGTGTTTGTCCTTTTCTCATTCTTTTCTTCTTCTTCACAACTTTCTTCGTAAGACCACGTTTTGGGGAGTGTGTGCTCATTCAGCGGCTTGGATGGCACCCTTGGGCTGGGTGACGTCACCCTGTAAGTGCTGAGGCGGGTTTCAGGCCCTCGGTAATTTGGTGAGCACAAAGTCCTGAGCCGGTGGGTTTAGCTGACCTTCTGCAAGGCATTGCCATCAGGAGAGAAGGAGCTCTTAGGGAACCACGGGGGGGTTACACAAGAGCCTTTCCCTTCTCTGGCTCTTGCTGGCAACAGTGGGGTGGCTCCTCCACACAACCTCCTGGGACTTTTCCCATCCCCCATGATAGCTGGGCTGTGCCATGAGCTTGGGCTCTGATTTGGGGAGATGCCAGCAGGGCACTGCGGCCGTGCCTCTTTTTGGCTGAACACCAGAAGGCAGGCATCCAAACATCAAGGGCTTTTTCCACATCCACCATCTAAATCTTTTTAAAATGAAGGCATTAAAACAAGGTGGCAGAAATGAGATCTCCATGTGATGGCTGCCTGTAATCTGTGCTCTCCTTGAGGACGTGTGACCTCAAGAAAAGCAGCCCTTGCAGCTTTTCCTCTGCTACAAAGGTGTCCCCAGGTGTTTGCCTTCAACTGAAACCTCCAGGGCATGGACAGCTACCAAGAGTCATCACGACTAGCCACCTAATACTGAGTTGCTGCTGAGTAGGCTGGAAAGCCCTTGAGACCAAAGATCTCTACGATGTGTCATCACCATGAGATGGAGGAAAAAAGAGCTGTACAAGAGCCAAGGCCAAGGCCACATCTCTTCTGGGACGGTACCAGGAGAGATTTTGTGACACAAGGAAGTCATCTTTCTTGTTTTTAAAGAATCATCACAGAAACCCAGACTGACTTGGCTGGAAGGGACCTCAAAGCTTATCTCATTCCACCCCCCTGCCATGGGCAGGGACACCTTCCACCAGCCCAGGTTGCTCCAAGCCCTGTCCAACCTGGCCTTTGATACTTCCAGGGATCCAAGGGCAGCCACAGCTTCTCTGGACAACCTGTGGCAGGGCCTCCCCACCCTCACAGGGAAGAATTTCTTCCCAATATCCCACCTATCCCTGCCCTCTGGCAGTGGGAAGCCATTCCCCCTTGCCCTGTCCCTCCAGGCCCTTGTAAACAGTCTCTCTCCATCTCTCTTGTTGGCTCCTTCAGGTCAGTTAAGTCATGCTTAATCTTCTCTTTTCCAGGCTGAACAATCCTGATTCTCCATACCTTTCCTCCCAGCAGAACTGCTCCATCCCTCTGATCAACTTGGTGCCTCCTCTGGACTCGCTCCAGCAGGTCCATGTCCTTCCTGTCCTGGGAAGTGCAGAGCTGGAGGCAGCTCTGCAGGTGGGATCTCACTGCTTTCCTGTAAGGTCTTGGGAGCTGAGAAGCCTTAGGAGAAATGTCCCAGCCCCACTTCTTGCTCTCAGACTCCTCTACAACCATTCCCTGGCTTCTGCAAGGGCACATATTACAGTCCCAGTGGGATGCTGGGAATACAGAGGGTAGCGCTCAGCTCCTCATCATGCTCTTTTCCCACCTGTCCTCCTTTCCTTCTGCTGGATGTGACATTCACATCTCAGGCTGTTGGGAATCCTGACAGTTGCTGAATTCTGTTTCAGAAGCCAGGCTGTACTTGCAATTTGAGGTTTCTTTGAGAAAAGTGAAGGCTAAAAAAAAACACAAATCATTTTTTTAAAAGATGGGATATAAGAAGAAAATGGTGCGGAACAAAAAAAAAAAAAAAAAGTGGAGGGCTGAAAGAGATTGACAGGGGGGTTTCATCAGCAGCTTGCTCTCACAGTAACCATATAATTTTTTTATCCAGGAGAAAAAGCTTTTCCAAGCGAAAAGTATCTTCAGTGCAGCTGGTTGCACCTTGTCTGCTCTCAGGGTAAGTGAAAGGCAGTGCTGACTGTTCCCCTGAACGTGGCAGTGAACAAGCCAGTTCTGCTGCCAGCACACTCCCAGGTAAAAGGCTTTGTGCAAACGCCAGAGGAGTGGCTCTGTCTCCAGACTTGAAAACTCAGCTGTCATTGCTTTCACCTTAACATGAAACAAGATGCAAAGGGTGTGGAGAGGAGAGGACAGACAAAAACTGAACTCCGAGCCAAATTCGGTCTGCTCTGAAAGAAGTTTTCTGTTCCAGAGGTCCCTTTCTCTCCGCGTGGGGCTGGGTTGACCTTGGGCAGCCGCCAGACGCCCTCCTGGATGTCTCTCACTGCTCCTCCTTGGCAGGACCGAGGGAGAAAAATAAGGTGGAAAATCTCCTGGATTGAGATAAAAACAAGGAGATCATTCATCAGTTACTGTCATGGGCAAAACAGACTTGCCTTGGGGGAAATTAATTTATTGCTAAAATTTGTGCAGCCTGGGGAAGAGGAGACAGGGGAGAACTCATAGAAGCCTATAACTTCTTCCCAAGGGGCAGCAGCGATCTCTGCTCTGGTGACCACTGACAGGACCAGAGGGAACAGCTGGAGCTGGGTCAGGGGAGGTTTAGGGTGAGTATTAGGGAAAGGTTCTTCGCCCAGAGGGTGGTTGGCACTGACCAGGCTCCCCAGGGCAGTGGGCACGGCCCCAAAGCTGCCAGAGCTCCAGGAGGGTTTGGACAACGCCCTCAGGGATAGGGTGGGATTGTTGAGGTGTCCTGGGCAGGGCCAGGAGTGGGACTGGATGGTCCTGGTGGGTCCCTTACACATTTTTTTGGGTAATATCTTTATGCTTTTATATTGCCATGTTACTGCAGATAATCACAACCAAAACAGCTACATACCTGTTTTCCTTTGCAACCAAACTGTTCTAAAATAAGCCACACACATATATATATATGTGTCTGTAAACACTGATCATCTATTATTGATGCACTTTGATTCACCCCAAGGGATTTATTAGCAAAGAACAAAAGTTACTTCTGCCTTTTGGGGTGGGTTGTAACAGTCCCTTCCAACTCACATGATTCTCTGATTAAAGTAGATTTGGACACTGAGAAACAAAAACAAAAAATAGAGCAATACCTTCTCCTCTACCCCTCTTTTTCCAAGCCCAGCTTCACTCCTTCATTCCCAACTCCTCTATCCCTGAGGGACTGGGAATGGTTGTGACCAGCCTGTAACAGCTCCTCTCTGCTGTTCCTTCCTCCCACTTTTCCATGGAAAGCACTGGGCAGAGGCAACAGAGCAGCTCCAGCAGTGGAGACCGTGGGCTGAAATATCCAAAATCTGCTCTATGGGCAAATGGATTTATCCTTAAGGCTTTTCCTTTCCAAGTCCAAGTGCAGGAAACAACTTCGACCTTCTCTTGTGGAATATTTGGGGTTCAGTTGGTAACTGTCCTATTTGAGGGTGTAAGGATGTCGCCAAGTTATTTAAAATTCCCACTTCCCTGTTTGTTCTGGCCTTGCAGTGCAGTGTTTAATAAGTCCTTTACAACAGTGAGAATTAAAGGCTGCTTAATAGCTTGTCACTTCAAGTTTGTGTTATTTCAGCATTTGCATAACTGCATTCAGGATATTGGCACTTCACACGAAGCCACCACAGAAGTTTGAGCTCCTTGGCTCAGCCAGCAAGAGGAAGCAGGTTTGGGGGTAGATCACAAGGGTTCGTTTTCCTGGCGGGTGGGCAGGGAATGTTCTGGTAAAAATAGGCAGCTTCTCGTTGAGCCAGGCTGATGTATCTGAAGTCTGTGGTCCTCCCACTTCTCCTCTTCTCTGGCAGCTACTCCAGCAGCAACAGCTGCTTCTTCAGCCCAGGCAGCTGAGATCTTCTTCCAGAACAGAGCAACCTGGGCCCAATTCATCATCTCTGTTAAATGCCCCCATGTCACATCACGCCGAGTTGAGCTGACTGGCTCGTTGAGCAAAACTCCCAAATCCCTGGAAGCTGCCATTAGTTCAGCTGGATCTCCAGAGTAAAGCACCTTTCTAACCCTTCTCCTGGTTTTGTTTTCCCCTATGAGCCATCACATTTTCTCAGGAGAATGTGTTTTAAGAACCCAGCCTGCGATATACTGGATGTCGACCCAGATTTTGTTTGGAACGAGTTTTTTTGCCCGTGCCAGTGAGAACTGGCTGAGGTTCCTTTTCCAGAAGATTTGTAACTATGCAGAGTAACCACAGTTTCATAACTGGGCTCCAAAAAGCTGAATTCCAAGTGCTGATGCAGGAGTGCCACTGTCTCAGAGCGCTCCAGATGCTTTCTGCCTGCTCTGAGATGGTGAAATGGATGTTGAGCTCCTGTTTATATAGATTTGCTCACCTGTCACTGTCCTGGAATGGCATTTTTAAGCCAGGATCTAAATCTTGAAGGAGAACTTCTTTCCCAGACCCCTGACTACCTGGCCATGATCTTTACAAGTGTGTAAAGCTGTGTTTCCCCTCATCCCTAATACCTCTTACTGTGCTGGTGATGTATCAGGCCTCATCTAGGTGGTTCTAAAATCCACATTAAGCGTTTTTACTGTGTCTGTCAGTGTGAACATATATAGGTACTTTTCTTTTGTAAGGCAGAATCCTTAAACTCTTCTAGTTCCTGGCTTATTTCTAGGAAGCAGCAGGTGTCCAGGCAGGAAAACACCATCGATAGAGCCCATTTGCAGCCTTGCTCTCTGACAATTTTCCCACCTTTATGAAATCTTTGTGAGAGCTCTTTTAAAACCGGTCCTTCTATTTTTGAAGGCCCTTCAGTTGAATCTTGACCTCAAAATACGTGAGTGAACCTGTATCAGATTCGATACTCTTCAAGTTTTGAGTGGAGAGAGGTTTTATTGCTGTGTGGAAAATGGACACTTCCACTTTGCACCAGCTGTGATGAAGGAGTTTTCTTAGGACTTCTGTAGGAAAAGGCTCCCTGCTAATGTGTTAGGAGGATGGTAACAGCTGCTGTGAGTTGGCATTGCCCCTGGAGGCTCCTGGAGTTCAGAGAGCGAGGGCAGAGCGAGACGAGGGAAGGTGAAACCAGCAGCTGGGGGAACGTGGGGAATGAAAACAAGCTAAGAATACCCTTTAGTCATACCCTTTAGTCATGCCAAATGTAAATGTGAACATTCCCTATCGCTGGCATCCGACTAAAAAGCGGAAACGAGTGAGCTAATGAGATGCTGGAATTAATGTGGTGTGTGAGAATGCCATGGATCCCGAGCAGCTCGGGGAGCAGAGGGAGGTTGAAGTGAGGTGATAGTTTCATTAACATCTCCCCCCCTAATCTTTTTGCATGCTCACAAAAAGCCTTTGCTGAATTAGAGAAGCTTGAAACGTGTCTCCTGTCTTCCATGTGAGTGTTTGCTGCTGTTTGTGCTCCCTGATTTTAAATTATTCAGGCGGAACGGAATAGCAGCTTGTTGAACAAGAAACCTGTTAGAGAGCGAGACCTGTGCGTGGAAGAGGCAGAGGGAGGGCTGGTGGAGCTGTGGTGGCTGCTTAAATAAGCTTTGATCCCAACCCTGATACAAAGACAGGGTGGAAAAGTGAAAGTCCAAGGCTGTCCACATCCTTGGCTCAGCCTTTTCCCATTTGTTCCCCTTGCCCTTCCATAACAGGATCAACTCTGCTGCAGTGCCGGCACTCCTGCACAGCCAGAACGGGTTCCTGTTTCCTTACCCTGAGAATGACACTAAAATTCACCCCATGGCTCAGAAACTGGAGAAGTAAATGAGCTGAAACACATATTTTAACTTCCCCGGCACTCAGGGTGAAAAGCTGAACGTTCTCTGCGTGGAAGCGGAAATTTTGTTGATTGCTTGAGTCAGAAGTGGAGGAAAAGAACCTCTCTGCCCCTTCATCCTTCCGTAACCGTCAGTGACAGACTGTAAGTGTCACAGTGTGAACATTGGCATCTTCTACCAGGGCTGCTGGGAGCCACATTTTCCAGTATTTAGTTCCTATGTGACATGTGAGATGAGAAAGGGTCTGCTGTGCTTGCAGGGGGAGCTGGGCTGTGCCGGGGAGGGGATCTCTGCCTTGCAGCGGGAGTGGCTGACCTTGGCCACGCGGGGATGTGGGATGTGGCTTTGGAGATGCTCTGGAAGTCCCGTGTCTGGAAAAGTGTTGTCTTGGGGAGAGTGGCAGATGGCAGTGAGCAGCAGCTGCTGGTCTCCAGCCACACGGTAACAGCTCTTCCTGTTCCTGTCCCTTTGCACACCAAACGTGGGCAGCAACGGATGGTCTTGGGGCTGACCTGCTGCAGCCCCAAGAAGTTGTCAGCAGTAATTAATTCTTCATAGGATTAACAGGCCACTGAAGTAGTGTTTGTATGTCAAACTTTTTTTTGGGGGGGGGGGTAGATGCTGCTGTAAATCACGGAATCGGTCAGGTTGGAAAAAACCTTTAAATTCATCCAGTCCAACCGTAAATGGTGTGTGACTTCAGTGAAGAGGTGGGACAGAGTTGGGCTCAATGCAAAAACGCCACTAGAGCTGTCAAATAGTCAGGTTGTCTGTCTTCAGCAACCTTCAGGGTTATTTTTGCCCTGAGATTAATTTTTATCTTGTAGCATGAATCTGTTGTGTCCTTAAAAAAGCAGACAAAGCCACAAAATCTGAGTCATTGCTCTTTGCCTTCAGTCAAATCCTGGCAAGGCCAATGTAAGTGGCTGTAGAATGAGGCAAAACATCACTTGCATCTACATCGAGCAGTCCCTCCATACATCCAGATGGGAAGTAGTGGAAACTACCTCTAGCCAGGGCTCCCTGTCCTCCTGTGAAATGTTGAGATTATACAGAGCATGACCTTGCATTGGCAATTCCCATTTCACCCTTTAATTAACTTGGCTTCCAGAAATGTTTTTACCACCCAGTTACATACCAGTTAAAATTTACCTCTGCGAAACCAGACTTGGTTCCCTGCATATCACAGAACAATTTAGGCTGGAAAACCCCTCCAAGATCATTGAGTCCAACCTTGATATAAACCAAGAAATGCTACGGCTTTTGAATGCAAGTCAGTGGTGCTGCTGTGGTGTTGTAAATCAAATCCCAGACTGGTTTGGGTTGGAAGGGACCTTAAAAATCATCTCATTCCAACACCCTGCCACGGAGAGGGAACGCTGCAGTTCATTCCCATGGGCAAACCCAACACCATCCTTTGCTGACATTCCTGGCTCATGTCTATGGAGAATGAGTAAAGCCAGGCTCTAATAAGCTGTAGTACCTGTCATTACTCTTATCTGGGAATGCCATTGAGGAGGGACTGTCAAATGTCCTGTTACCCTTCCAGTCCCAATCCCACTTCAGCTTTTTGAAAGCAAACCACTTTGTGTCACATGTAAACTCTCGATTCTGGGTTACATGACCCATGCTGGTTTTCCACCAAGTCACAAAAAAAAAAGTGGAAGAAAAGCTACCCTAACGTTTTACACCCCAAACTTGACGGGTAGTTCCAAACTCGTGGTCAGTTTTGCTGCCTGCCTCTTCTCAGCCAAGGGCATAAAATGCCCTTGGACAAGGATTTTGAAAGCTTTCTTTGGAGCAGTTCTGCAGGACCCAAATGCCAAGCAGCCTGAAAGGAGTCTTGAAACCACCTCTGACACGGTTTGTAGCAGCTTTCTGAGAGACATCACAAAGGAAGGAGCAAAGCTCAGCACCCCTGGCACTCTTGGTGTCTTTCCACATTATTTAGCACCAAAATGATACTGTCTCCTGAGGACCTCAAGGCCAGGTTGGATGGGGCTTGGAGCAACCTGGGCTAGTGGAAGGTGTCCCTGCCCATGGCAGGGGTTGGAATGGGATGAGCTTTAAGGTCCCTTCCACCCAAACCAGTGTGGGATCCTGTGATTCTGTGATATGATCCCATGACTTGCTTGGGATGAGACCCACCTGTGTACCTGGAAACACATGTAGGTGCTTTTCCACTTGCCAAATCATTGTTTAATGCTCTGACTCGCTGCTCAAATTAGGCCTTTATATTAAGTATGCTACTTATTAATTAGCAACAACAACAACCGCTGCATCGTAAGGCAATTATTTTGCCTAATAACACAGTACTTGCCAGGAAGTCTCTGCTTTTCCATCAGCTCTAAGTTGCCCCTGGCTTTCCTGCTGCTTGCTTGCAAAGCTGACAGCTCTCAGTGGCTTTGGAGAGGCTTTTCCTAGGAAGGGTTGTTGTCACACTGCTCCAATGATTGTTTCTCTGAGCTACCACAACTGAGATTGCTCCCTCAGGGCCTTCCTCAGACCTCTTCATGCAGTTTACACCCTGTAGCTGTTGGGGATTTCAGATATGCATAAGCTGTTGTATTTCTGGACTATTCGTCTCCTACTCAACTTTCATGATGCATTCCCCCCCCCCCCCCCTCTTCCTCTCTTTGTTCTCCTTTTTATTTATTTATTTGTTTGTTTGTTTATTTGTTCATTTATTTATTTGGAGGGTTGTGAAATCCTCAGTGGAAAAGTGCAACTGGAGAGCAGAGCTGAATTTTAATTCTGCCCATCTCTGGCTTGATAGGTGAGCTTGAAGCATCTAACCTGGCTGGGCTTGAAGCTGTGGCAACACACGCAGCGCTGTGGCAACGGACTGAAAAGCACTAATTGAAACCTCTGTAATCAGAAAAATACATTCTGGGAGATTTTTTCAGGATCTTTGCTTGTATTTTAACGGCAATGCCAGTGGGATGTATGGCACCTCATAGGAATAACTGCAAGACATCCTAGAGAGAAAAAAAAGAGGTAAAACCTTTACAATCTTCCCAAAATAGCAGTTGGGAGTTGTCAGGGGGGAAGAGTCCAAGACATATCAGTTTGTTGCTTCAAGTTGACAGCTCAGCTCTGGCCCTGCCCGTGTTTCTGTGCTGCCTCCCACCTGCGGGCACCTCTGCTGAGGCTTCGTCCCATGTCAACGAGGTGCCAAATGGGCATTTTCAGCTTATTTACTGAAATCCTAGGAAGGGGATTTATTTTTTTTTCCCTATTTTGATTTTTAATTGCACCTCTTCCTGCGTCTTCCAGCGACAGATCTTGCACCAGAGGAATTGAAATGCGAACTCAGAGCTCTGCGCAAGCTTCGAGCTGCTCAGGACATCTGTTAGTGCCACGGGCAGGCTCTGGAACAGACAGTGCTGCTGACAGCAGGCAGGAGAAGATCAGTCTGGACAGTGTTAATCCCAGGCTTTGGCAGGCTGGGTGCTGGGACCAAGCACAGATGGCTGCCCGTTCTGCAGTCGCTTCCTCCAAGGAGCTGTAGCTTGGTGGTGTTTTGTGAATCCAGCTCGTTTTAGCACATTCTATGGCTTGTGCTCTCACCAGGCAAGGACTGCCGTAGTTTTGTTCTCTAGTGACACTCAGCTGGCTGCTCAGCTTTGATTCCCCACTGTGCTCCTCCCCACGCTGGGGCAGGATGTCCTTGTCCTTGCGGCTGGAATCTCGTGCCATTTCAATGAACAAGCTTTGATCTGAAGGGGTTAACAAGAGAGAGAGAGATCTCTTTGAGCTGGAGTAATACTCCTTCCATCCCAATCAAAACCTCACTGGGAACTTGATTAGGAGGAAACGTAATGCAGATCATTGAGGAGAATATCCTCCAACAGCTTTGCATCTGGAAACGATCCTGGAAATCCCATTGTTCGCTGACAGCTGATTAACAGCAACTCTTGACAGGGTCATTAACATACCTGGCTGAGGCCTCTCTCATAATCAGCTGAGTTAATGCTTTCATCGGGGTGACAGAAGGGACAAATCCAATCTCAGGGTGTATTTTCAGTGGCTCTGCTGACAGAAATGTGACTGTGAAGGTCACAGTTGCCTCATCTGGGTGTTGCTCTCATGTCACTTAGATCTTCCCTGCTGCTCACACCCTGAGTGGACTATCAAGGTCTGAGCCAGCTCCTGCAGAATTCCCGCGTCTCTATTCCCCAGGTTTGTTTTAATTCACTAGCACGTGATGGAATAACACTTAATACCCTCTATTCCTTGTGAGATGGAGGGAGTGGGGTTCAGCCCAACAACTGCTCTTTGAATACATAAAATCCCAGAAGGGTTTGGGTTGGAAGGAACCCTGAAGACCATTCCAACAAATCCAGACAAATCATTTACTGATCCCTTAGTGCTGTGTGATGGATACCAGGGTGCAGGTGTGCCCGTGCAGGGGGAGCTCCAGTTTTTGAAGATTAATTACTTAATATCAGGCTCTGAATGAAATTTGTTTTCTGTATAGATTTTTGATGACTAGATTAATGAATCTAGCATCTCTATTAATATGTTAGCCACTCTTAGAGTGAGAAAAAAAATCAAATTCTTGGGCAAATTCTGACCTCTGCAACACTGATGTAAATTGCTGAATTAATATCAAACTAAACAAAAGAATAAAATTTATCCCACTTATTCAGGGGAGTTATTCTGAATGTTGCCATATTTGTCTCTTTCTGTACAGATCTGTAAGAAAATTATGTCTTAAGAAAATAAAACTCTCATCTATGCAGTGAAGAGATCTGTGCCTAAGAAGGCAGAAGATAAACCATAGCAGGGTTTGTTTTTCATGTAGTCAAATAATTACTTGTGTTATTTTATAAACAGTACAACTGTATTCTGTTGCCTTCTGGTTTTTATAATTTCCTTCATGAGATATCCAACCTTAGAGAAGACTCTGGGGCACGTGAAGGCTTTTGATGATCATCACTGATATCATAAACCACAGGAGTGAAGGCTGAGGGAACTTGGGTCATAAAATGTGTTCAGCCTGCACAGGGCAAAAAGATTGCAGGTGTTTAAGTGTTACTTGTTTATAAATCTAAATTGCATGAGAGTTTAGATTTTCTAGATCAGTGATAATGCGGAAAGTGGGCACACCTGCCTTTAACTCTGGAAATTAAGTTAGTTGTAAGACAAGGGGGTGGGTGGTGTCCCCAGGGAAGCTCCCAGGTGTTTCCAATGGGCTCTCCACCCCCTCAGCCACAGGTGGGGCACCTCTGCAAAAATGCTATTTAAGGAGGGGCAAGCACACTAGGGAGTTGTAGGAACTGATGGGAGAAGGTGAGGAATGGTTAGTCTGGGAAGTGCTGGAGGGTGGCTTGTTGAACCCCAGTTCCTCAAGGAATATGGCTCTTTGAAGTGCTGTGCTTGCATGTTCACAAAGGTGCTGCTCTGTTGAGGATGAGCCTCCTCCTGGCTGCCAACCCTCTGCTCTCCCTGTTCCGAGGTGGGTCCGGGTGTGTGCCGTGCATGTGAAGTGAAATTAGGCGGAGAGGCTTTGCTTGCTGATTACAATCAGTGCCTATAAATAATTCTGATGTTAAGTGCTGCCTGTGCCCTGCAGAGCTGTCAGGGGATGTCTTCTGTTAGTTCAGCACATAATGGGAGTCTTGGGAGTGAGTGTAACTCCGTGTTTGAGTGGGGACTGACTCACTGTCTGTAGCCCGGGGGCGTGGGGTGGTGCTGCTTACAGTCCTTGTGCCAAAGTCCAGCTGGATAGCAGAAAATATCCCTCCTGCTGAAAATTTGGGAAGGTTGAGTGACAAACTTCTCGGTGGGGCTGTGTTAAGTGCCAGTGGCACATCTGTGCAACCAGGAGAGCTCATCCCAGTGCTCCGTACCCACTTTTCACCAAATGATGCCCTTCAGTGCTTCTCGTTGCAGTGAATTAAGTTGCTTGGAGGGCCTCAAGGATATTCTGCCAGCATTGTGATTGTTCGGGAACAGGGGGTATCTCCTGGAAAAGGAAGGATGTGGCTTATTTTGTAGTGTGGTGTTTTTTCCATTGGAAAGCATCACTTTTTCAGGCAATTACTCTCTGCTAGCAGAACAAATTTCAGTGAACAGTTGATAAAATTCATAATTAATGAGCTTTGGCTACCACGATGCTGATTCTGTTCAAAATAAGCTCACATTCCATGCTTGCTTTTCCAAATATAAATGAATCTGCTTTTAAGTGGAATCAAATGTCACTTAGACATATGTAGCCTAGGGGGGAGAGTACATTCTTCAGCTGTTTAATACCTGTCCCAGTCTGTTTGCAGGGATGTGTTGATTTTGGCCTTCTGGGTACAAAGTAGCAAGAAGAAAAACTTTCTCCTCTATTCTATGTCAAATGCTGCCCGTAGGGCAGGATGGATTTGTATGGGGTGAATACTGCATGCATGAATTGGATGGAGGTGCCTCTATGAGCTGTCTTTGATATCCTTGTCTCCCTCTCACTGTTTTCCTCTCCCCTGGAGGGAATATCAAAAGAACTTTTCTGTGGCTTGTCTGGAGACACCCCTTAGCCAGATGGCAGTGCAAGTGATGGGTTTGGAGGATTAGAAAGGCTTTGAGCTCCCCATGGAATGGGGGAGAGAAACTTTAAAGAGTTTTCAGCATTCAAGGGGGCAAGTAATTTTGAAGAGCCTTGTGGGGATATTCACAGAAACACCAGGATTCTGACCTAAAGATGGAAACCCAAGCAGTGCAGGGGACAGCAAAGAGCAGGAAATAGCACTTTCTGTGCTGGAATTGGCAGTGGAGAACATCAGCCCTCCTGCGTCTTGCCGTGGTAGTTGGAGCTGAGAACCACAGGACAAAATCTTCCCTGGCCTTGAGGGCTTTCTGTGGTTCTCCCTGCTCAGGAATCTTTCCTGTTTGAGGCTGACCAAATAACTGGGCCACAGCACAGAACTAACAAGCTTCAGGAAGTGGTAGCAATAAATCCTGACTTGTTTTGTCAGCGACAACAGTTGAAGAAGTCACTGAACGTGGTGGTTGTGCTTCTTCAAGCAGTGCCAGCAGGTCCTGCAAAGCAGCTGGCAGATATTAGAGAGATTTGCACAGGTATTGAAGGACATTGCTTGTTATGATGCTGTGTTGCCTCCTTCTCCTCAAAGCAACCTTCCTGTGTCCCTACAAATGGCCATGAGAAAACTGGGCTGGGAAAGAGAGGGTTGGAAAAAGTCTTTGAAGTCCCTTCTGACCCAAACCTTTCTGGTTCTGTGTTTCTGTCGTTGTTGATGGGGCTTGGAGCAAGCTGGTCTAGTGGAAGGTGTCCCGGGCCCATGGCAGGGAGGTGGAATGAGGTGATCTTTAAGGTGCCTTTCAACCCAAACCATTCTGGAATTGTTCAGATTGGCATCAATGGATTCGCTGCCTGCAGAAACCTGCAGAACATTATAAATTACTTTTGGCTACTCAGGTAGCCAGGAGAATATTCATGAAACAATTAGAGCTGAGAAAAAGTGATCTGGGGAAGTTTAATTGGTGGAAACGAAGGAAACCTCAGCAGCCAACTCAAGTAGGTTAAGAACTGCTGTGTGATTAGATGCTTGCACCTGCCAAGCCAGAGCAGGGGTTTTAATCTTCAAACCAGCCTTAGATTAGCTCTGCCCCAGCAGAGATGCTGTCATTTATAATTTTTCATCTAATTGAGTGAGATGGTTGGCTGAAGTGTGGTGAGAATGTATAACCTATGGATCTATTGGGTAGGCCAGAGTGTTTTCCCTGCTCTCGGATCTTGGAGACTGAGTCTTGTAGGAAATTTAATATATATCTGAGGAGGCTTAATTTTTCCTAATAAAAACCACTTTACTTGTTTTTTCCTTGCTGTATCTCCTGCAAATGTCTGCCCTGCTGTGAGTCCTGCAGGGACCAGAGAAGCTGGCTGGGCAATCCTGTGTGGCTGCCACAAAACTCAGGTGCTGGGACGTGTCCTGGGCGGGTTCAGATGTCAGCTGATGTCCTGAAGACACCCGTGGTCACTTAAAAGCTGTAACTTCCATTTACTGAGGTGGGGTCGGGCCAGGACAGGGACCCCTCTCACGGGTGGGAGGTCCTGGAGGCACCTGAGGTAGCACAGGAGAGGGGTGACCTCTCTTGCAGGTGCAGTGTGGGTATAAGCACCTGGCACCTCCCACAGGCTTTTGGGATGTTGGCAAAGGGTTTAACATTCCCATGGTATCCCTGTCCCTTTATGGTCCAATGCAGTTTGCAGGGCGTGAAAGAAAATCCAACTTGGTAATGGAATTCGAAGGGGGAATAACGACTCGTGGTCTGCTTCAAATAATTAAAATACACAGATATTTAGTGATCTATCAAGGGATATGAGGGAGTAATAAGACACTCTGTCCAATTTGTTTTAGGGCTGGATTTGGAGCACTGTAGTATAAAATCATAACCTACAAATTAATCACAAGAATGTTCCCTGTATCTAGGTCAAATCCACACGTGAACATCCACAAAACTTTTGCTTCATTCAGCTTTTTCATGATTATCTTTACTTTCTGGTGCCTCAAGGGGAGGTAAAATCCCTTTGATTTTTAAAAAGAAAAAAAAAAGAGGGTTTGTGTTTGGGGTTTTTTTTCCCAGTTTCTCTTTAACTTCTCCTTCCTGCCTCATTTTTAAAGTAGAAAGCTTTTTCCTTTTAAACGGGGTGGCGGGCTGGAGGAGGAAAAAAGGGAGGTTGTTTTTTTTTTATGCATGTTTTTCACAGAAAATTGCTCGAATTCAACCAGTCCTGTTGTGGCTCTGAAGGAGCCGTAAAGTTTCATCACTGCTTTTGCACAGAAACCAATTTGAGTGTCCAAGGCTCAGTGTGCTGGTTTAAAGATCTCTCCCTAGAATCACTGTGCGCCTCTTTGCCATCCCTGTGTGGCTGTCAGGTTCAGTTCATGTCCACTCAAGTATTTCTTTTGGGACTGAAACCAATTAAAACTGTGATGAATGAGAGGTTCTGCTTTTGGGTTAGCTCTGAATCTTGGCTTCCTGTGCACGAGCGTCCCACTCCGCAGGTGACTGGGAGGTTGGATGTGCTCTTTCTCATTCTGACTTAGAAGGATGAAGGGGGAGCTCTGTGGTGTCTAATATTCTCACTTTAGCTGAAGGTCTGAAGGGTGGTTGCGGTTTGGGGGTTCGTGTGACAGACACTACTAAAGCATCATCTTGTGGTGATCCTTCCTTGGTGAGGTCCAGCCTGTTCCTTGTCAGGAATATGACCTCAAGGCCAGGCTGAATAAGGCCTTGAGCAACCTGGGCTAGTGGAAGGTGTCCCTGCCCGTGGCAGGGGGTGGAACAAGGTGAGCTTTAAGGTCCCTTCCAACCCCAAACCATTCTGTGATTCTATGACTGCTTTGTAGGAGGACTTGCAACTTTTTTGGGATTGCTGCCAATGCCTGGTAGTCCTTGCCTTCCCATTCCCAACTATAATACAGGTACAGCAGGTCACTAAGTCTGCCTGCTCTAGGGAACAGTGGGATGAACTACACAGGGCACAGTAAATGGTAGCAAAGAAATCCTATTCCACTCCTATTACCTGCCTTTGCTCTTCATTAATAGCCCTTCAAAGAGCTTTAAAGATAAAGTGGCCATAAAAATAAGAATCAAAACATTCAGCTCCTATTTTCTCCTTTCATGTTAAAGCTCTTAACCTCAGATTCCTTTGAAAATGTAACATCTCCTCAGGTTTGAGGCACTAGGAATAGTTCCTGTAAATCTTCCACTTCTAGAGGTGAAGAGAACTAAAATTTTGAGCATGTCTGGGATATTTTAAGGCATTTTCCTGGTGAATGGTGTCTGGGATGTGTCAGGGTGAATTCCTGGACCCTGAAGTTGGGGCAAGAGCCAACCCACAGCAGCTCTTTGGTACCTTTGTTACTGTGAGAAGAAAATCAGGGCGCCTTGTTTTTGGCAGCACTCCCCAGGTGTGAGTTGCATTGCAACTTAAACATTGCTACCCCAAAATTGCACTCTTAGGCATGTTTATGGTAGGTTTGTTTTCCTGAACCATGTACAGAGCCTGGTGCTGCATCTCACATTTCTGTCCCATGCAATAAAGTACACTTGGAACTGCACAACTGAGCTGGCACCCTCTCAGAGCAGGCATTGGATTTCCAAAGCTATTCCAGCTCACACAAGCACAGGATAGTTTGGGATGGAAGGACCTTAAAGCCCATCCAGTGCCACCCCTGCCATGGGCAGGGACACCTCCTACTATCCCAGGTTGCTTCAAGCCCCATCCAACGTCCAAGCCTTGGACACTTCCAGGCATGGGGCAGCCCCAGCTTCTCTGGGAAACCTGTGGCAGGGCCTCTCCACCCTCACAGGGAAGAAATCCTTCCCAATATCCATCTAACCCTGCCCTCTGGCAGTGGGAAGCCATTCCACCTTGTCCTGTCCCTCCATCCCTTGTCCCCAGTCCCTCTCCAGCTCTCCTGGAGCCCCTTTAGGCCCTGGAAGGGGCTCTCAAGTCTCCCTGGAGCCTTCTCTTCTCCAGTCTGACACCCCCAGCTCTCCCAGCCTGGCTCCAGAGCAGAGGAGTCTCTGGTCACATTAAAACATCATCATGGTTGGGCTTCGCCAACGAAGATTTGAGAAGGACTCTACCCACGCTTACTGCAAATGCGCTGGTGGCTAAAAAGGCCAATGAGAGATGGACAAGTTTGGCTGCAAAAGGCACATCAGAAAGTCTCTTTGGGTGATAACAACAAGACACGGTTCTTTCTATGTTGTCTTTTCTCCTCAAGAATGATTCTGCATGTGTTCTCAAAGGAAGCAGCAGCATTGTGAATAGTGTGTCTCCATGTCTCCCGACTGGAGGCCAGAGCAGACCAGTGATGATGATCAATATGGCCACAGGTGGTGGTGGTAAATGACCCATGATTCAGACTCACATAAAAGAGTAGATAGCACAGTGGCTCTGTAAACACTAATCTTTGTACTTCTCTTCAGGTGTTTATTACACCAAACTCTTTTACGGAGTTTTCTGAACACTCTATACCCCTTTGCTAACCTGTTGTCTATCTCTTTGTCAATTTTACCGTCCGAGGAGATGATACTTCCCAAATAATTAAACTGCTGGACTGACTTGAGCTCCAATTTGCCAATGATGATATGGGGATGATGACAGACTTCCTGAGGTGCAGGTTGGTAGAAAACTTCTGTCTTCTTCAAGCTGACTTCCAGCCCAAAAAGCTCAGCAGCCTCTGCAAAGCAGGATGTTTAACGCTGCAGAGCTGCTTCTGTGTGGGCAACGAGGACGGCATCATCAGCATAAAGCAGTTCATGGACGAGATGATTTAAAGTCTCAGTATGGGACTTCAGTCGCCTTAGGTTGAATAGGCTTCCATCGGTACGATTTCAGATGTAGATACTGTCTTCATCATCAAGGTCTGCTGTGGTCCTTTGGAGCATTGTGCTGAAGAAGATTGTGAATAAAGTTGGTGCAAGTTACACAACCTTGTTTCACGCCACTGGTTATTAGAAAGGGCTCAGAAAGTGCATTGCCAGATTTGACCAGGCCACGCTGAGCCTCATGAAGCAAAATGATCATTTTGAGGAACTTGGGGGGACATCCTAGTCATTCCAAAATCTGCCACGGACCTTCTCTGCTCACCTTAAAACACTGGCTTAAAATACCACTTTGCTCTTTTAAGGATCACAATTTGACCCAGCCTAAAGTCCGTCCCGACCATTCTGCCTTGCATTTGCCTTGATCTCCACACCAGGGTTTGCTGCAGTTGCTGACCAGTGCCGTGAGGCCTGATCCTTTCCTTCTCCAAACATCCTCCTGGTGTCCCTGAGGGATCAGTACTCTCTTCTGGAGCAGCAGTGTGAGAGCAGCGGCTCTGGGGCAGGTAGTGACTGTTCCATTAATCTACTGAAGGCTTGATTAAACCCGAGAGGACTCTGGTGAAATTGCTGCTTGTTCCCTCATGTAACTACAAGCAAACTGCTCATCGGGAGCCTGACACAGCCCTTGCCCTTGGCTGCTCTGCCTTGCTGAGTCGCAGGAGTGGTGATGGAGGCTCATCCCTGGGCATCCCACATGTGCCAAAAGGGCTCTGTCCCAGCCTGGCTTCCTCAGGGTGAGGAGCTCTGTGCTTTTCCTGCTAATTACAGGTAAGGCTACTCACCTCTGCTGGGTTGCCTGTGGACAATAGTACAGCCTTTAATCAGAACAGAGCCTTCTGACAGCCGTAGTCTGAATAAGTATCTTTCCCTCTTGCTAGCTTTCCGTTCTGATTTTGCTTTCCCTGGAGATTTGCACTCTCACCACCACCAAGAAAACACATTTATTTTTGAATGTGTAGCTAAGCTGGCAGCAATGTAACACCTTTTCAGCTCTCGCTTGGTGAAACTGCAAGAATAAATAACTCCTTTCTCTTTCTAGTCTCAGGAATATTTGAGCCTCCCATGGTTTTTCAGTAAAATCTGATTTATAGGTAGGTGCTGTTTGCATCTGATCAGAGGAGGTTTTTATTGCTCTGGAGGGGGAATTGAAACCCCCAATGTACAAATCCTGGGTGATCCCTCGTCACGGACACAACATGAGGCTGAGCTTTGCTTCTGCAGGGAAAGCAAGGATTAAGGAGACAGCGATGGGCATGAGGGGCTTCACAAAGTCCAAGGTGTGAATGTGACTTTGGGGGTGTGGGATGAGCAGCAGGCAAGGAAGCAGCTGCTCTGGAAGAGCTCTGACATGCTGGAGGAGCTGGGCCTGGAATTGAGGTGCTCTTGGTGGCCATTCCTTAATGGGAGAAACTGGAGCTTGGACATCCCATCTGGGAACTACCTGAGCCAGGCTCTGGTTAGTGGGCTGAAAACTGGGTACTTGGGCTTGAAAGTGAGGTGCAAAGGTGTTTTCAGCTTGCAGGAAGATAGTTTTGAGTTCATGCTGGAGCAATTGAGGATCCAGGAGTCACCCCTTGGTGTGGCACGAAGGGGTTGCAGCCAGAACTTTCAGTCTCTGCAGCCCCAACCCTCTCCCTGCAGGTGCCTAATTACCTCATGAATTCCCTGAAGTTGACGCTATAATGCTGGAAAGCCAGCATTTCCCTCTGCCAGAGCTGGTCCATATGGACCACCTCTGTTTGCTGAAACAGGAGACAACCGGCCTCTTCGGCTACATTTCCTAGCAGGTTTCTGGGATTTTTTTTTTTTTTAATTTTTTTTCCCCCCCTTTCTCTGGCCTCCCACGTGGAAAATAATCCTTTGAACACGCAGATGGCAGCTTCCTTCGTGGAGGGGCAGGCATGTGCAGAAGACTGTATTTTTGCTTTATTCATAGAGCATGTGTGTGTGTTGCTTGCAGGGTGTTACTCTCAGTATTACGTTAAAAATAGCTGGTGTTAAGCTTCTGATTCTTAACCTTTTTTTTTTGCTCATGCTCCTGATTTTTGTGATTTATGGTGTTAAACTTCCCTGTGGTTGAAAGAGCTAGTCTGGCTTTCTAGGAAATGTCTACAGCTTGCTTATAAAACCAGGTTCTGATGATTAAAACCATGCAGATACTTGATTTATTAAATGTGCCTTGGTAGGCACTGGACTGCCATGTCCTGGGTTGAATGTTGGTG
The DNA here is from genome assembly GCA_013396775.1 of Cephalopterus ornatus. Taxonomy (NCBI): domain Eukaryota; kingdom Metazoa; phylum Chordata; class Aves; order Passeriformes; family Cotingidae; genus Cephalopterus; species Cephalopterus ornatus. The sequence goes on along the minus strand of VZRE01008697.1, from coordinate 2,644 downwards.
CCTAAAAACACAGAATTCATAGAATCATAGAATTATCCTGAGTTGGAAAGGACCCCCAAGGATCCTTGAATCCAGCTGGAGTGAATGGCAGTGCTGTTGCTGCATAACTGAACATGTGGGTTGTGAGTAGGAGAAGTAAAAACCCCCAGTGAACTGAAAATTGGTATTAGGGGAGAGAAAAAAGTGGATTTTGTTTAATTTTTTTTTTTTAATCTACTAGCCCGTCTCCCACTCTTTGTGCGACAACTGGCCTTCTTCCCAGAGTGCTGCAGTATGGGGATGGGCTGTGTTCCTGGGCTGCTGCTCTGCTGGGAGAAGAGATGAAGTGGGAGGAAGAAAAGGAAGAAAATTTGAAGCCTTCCTCCTGAATTTTGTCCCACTTTATCTGATGATTGTCAGGAGCCTCCTGCCCCTGCTTTTCCTTTCAGCTGGAATGTGTCTTATTCCTTTTAAAAAAAAAAAAAAAAAAAAAAA
>VZRE01008696.1:0-99856 GCA_013396775.1 Cephalopterus ornatus | reverse complement strand
ACGGGCTTAAGCTCTGCCAGGGGAAATTAGAAAGAAACTCTTTACAGAGAGGGTGGTCAGGCATTGGAATGGCCTGCCCAGGGAGGTGGTGGATTCACCATCCCTGGAGGTTTTTAAATTGAGATTGGACATGGCACTTAGTGCCATGATCTAGTAAACGGACTGGAGTTGGATCAAGGGTTGAACTTGATGATCTCTGAGGTCTTTTCCAACCCAATCGATTCTATGATTCTATGATTCTATGACTTGACACTAGTTAACTATTTTGCTTAGCCAAATAGCCCTTGACATTCAATTGATTATGCAAAATGGATTCTTACTACCTATTGTCAATTGCAAAAAGAGGGAATGGATACAGAGATTATAAAATATCTTGCTGAGGCACTGTATATGTAGGGAAGAGGAAGTTCAAATGACTACTGAATGAAGAGTGGAAAGAAGTCTCAACAAAGAATGGGATCCTTTAGATAATGCAAAGGCCAAGAAACTGTTACATGGAGCAAACAGCAATTAGTTATGCTTCAGAGGAAAAAGGCAGACTTTAGGGGACTGTGAAGAGTTGCTGCAACTAGTAGATTCAGAAAGTTAACAAAAACAATGTCTGGAAGCAAAGACTCAACAACAAGAGACTTCTATAAAGTTGAAGAAAAAAGTATATAACCCCTTTTTCCTTTTTGTTCTTTCCTTCCTTTGAGATAATTTAAAAAGATTTAAGGATTCTTTTACTTTGATAAAACTTGTATTTTGAATGTAAAAGTCTTCTAAGCCTTCCTCTGGGAAACTAACTGTAGAAGAATGGCCCAGGAACATTCACTTCAAAGCTATAGTCCATTTGGACTCTCATAATAGTTCAGCATTTCTGAATATAATTCCTTTAGTAATATTCATATTAAAAAGAAAAAAAATAAGTTACATTCCAAGAAAAGTCTTATTGAACTCCCAAAATCCAAATTAAATTGACTCTGTCTCTTCTAGGCAACTTTTAATTCTTATGTCCATGACTTAGCATTTTTGACCGTTTAAAACTGAGGTTACCAGTCAGAATAACTCGAATATAACAAACCATACATGTAGTTTTACAAACAATAGCAGAGGCTAATATTAACTGTGTACCTAAATAAAAATTCAATTACCAAGTATAAAAGATCTTGTATTTAGAAAGAATTGTACTCATATTTTCATAGTTAGTGGGTAATTCGTGGGTAATTTCTTTTACGGTTTAGGGGATGTATCCACAGCCACAGCAAAATTCTTAAATGTTCCTCATAATCTGAGTGCTAAGGGATCTTAGGAACAGCTCCTGCCTAGAGCAGCAGGAAGAATTCTTCCTGTAAAGCTGCTGGATCCCAGCCCAATGCTTGAGGACTTGGAGGCCTAGGCCCAGACTGAGGGATGTGGCCCCTGCTTTCCCCTTTGAAGTTTTAAGTAGTAGTGAAGACAAACACAGTTCCCAAACCTAGACCTACACACACATACACATAGAAGGCACTAGCAAAGCTCTACAGGTTCCCAATTCACTGACTGGGCCAGCTTGATGCTCACTACCAAACATTCAGAACTCACACATTCATCCTACAGGTACCCCACATTATCGGTTTTTCCCAAATACCAGCACAGACCCTTCACTCATTTGATACGCCTACCCAGACTTGGGACATCCCACCCCCTGGCTGGTCCATCTGTGAGTTTACAGTCACTACAGACCCAGACACCTGACATACACCTGCTTTAGGAAAGGTACGGACACCTGCCCCCAGCAGTGGTGATTACTGACTTGATGTTGCTGGACAGATAAAACTTAGTACTGACATTTTAACTGATTAAAATGTAATATTACTGAGGAAACACTCTCTAAATTCAGAAAAATACGATGAGATTATTGCTCATAAATTCAGAGAACACTTTTGGACACATATTAAATCTAGTTACTATCCTTCCTCACATTCTAGAAAAAACAATACTGCACAGAAAGATATTAGTGAACCTTTTAGACTGATTGTTAGCTTCTAAATATTTTTTTTTAAGTGCTATAAAAATGACATTAGCTGGTTTATGTGGAATGAGAAAGTCTGTGAAGACTCTTAAAGCAAGAAAGCAAGAGAAGGTCACAGACAACACATTCATCTTAAGAAATAAGATCTCTATCTTAAGTTTATGCTCTGCATGCGAGAGAGAGAGAAAGATAAGGGTGGAGAACAAGAGAGCAAGTGTGAGATAGCATTTAACTTCCAAATTACCATTAATTTAATAAAATTTACATAAATATAAGGGTCTCAATTATCATTGTATTTTTGGATACTTCCTGAATGTAACTGACACAGTAAAGATACTCTCAGTAAGGATGCTTTGATTATGGTAAAGGCAACAGTGTAAGCACAGTCACTATTGGACAGCAAAAAACCAACAGAGTGACCTCTTAAAATTGCCCCAATATTAAGAACAAGTTACTGTCTCTTGATTGAAGTTTGCACCTTCTCAGACACAAAGCTAATCACCATCTAATTGCTAATCCATAAAATCACACATTCCAGCATTCAGGGAACTGCTTAGATGTAAAAAGTTACTTCTAGCAAGAAATGAAGATGCATTAGTTAAAATAATGTTCATATTCTTTATTTTGCTACTTTTTTTTTTTTATTAAACCCTTACTTATTTCCAGTTTCTCGACAGGCACATAGAAAAGCCCATTTATAAGATTACATGAATCACAGAATCCTACCTGGTTTGCAATAGAAATGTATTTATACAGCCATATTCTGTTAAACTAACACTTTTAAAATACATTTTGTTTGGAGAGGGCAATCTTTGGCCTGTCTGTGTGAAACACATACAGGAAATTTTAAAAGATGTGTAACTGTGTCATCTTTACCATTTTTTCTGATTTACATTTACTTGTCTTCCATTATTAATCCTGTTCTTAGTGAGTGAGCTCTTGTATGGTAATGAGTCTACCATTACCTCTACCATTTTTGAGTGTACATTTTTTCAGTGCATTATGCTTTCCAAAGACTTAACAGGTTTGCATATCAATGCTTTTCCTTGCAGACCCCTAAGGGACTCATTTCTCCATAGTAACACTACACCCTATAGTATAATGCCTGATTTATTTTTCTATCAACTATTGTTCTATACCTATGCAGTCTTTTCTATTTCTTGCTGTCTAGAGGATACAGCACTGACCCTGACTGCTCAATGTTCAGAGACTCACGCCTGCAAGCACTAAGGCTTTATAAGACTTACCCCTGCGCCTTTACTTGTCATATCAGCAGCTTCATCTGCAGAAATACATTCTGACTGAGTAAGCCTGAGGTAGACAATGCTTAATTCTCCATTACGAAATCTTCAAGGAAGAAGAGAGAGATTCAGCCTCAGGGCATCCATCCTGTCAGCAACCTATTATCCTAACACACCATTTACTCTGTTACTGGTTTTAAGCTCACCTTATTCAGTCTGATTATCATGTTAGAGCCTTGTCCTGGATCATTGTACACAGTATATTTTTATTCAGCTGTTATTCTGAGACTCCAAGTATTTGTCTTTCTTGTACCCGCTAACTGTACCTTCATTACATATGAACAAATGGACTTCAGAAGATTTCCAATACTTAAATTAGATACTACAAGAAAATGAGAGCTAGTTTTATGCTAAGGAAAAGAAAATGAAGTCAAGTAAACCAAAGGAGAAAAAGCTGTTAATAAAAAAAATATATAGTTTCTAGATTTTACTCTTTCATAAGTGACAGAATTGATCCATGCTTTGCATTGATATGCAGCACAGTCACATAAAACAGCTATCTGTGTGTTGGTTCACAAAGATCACACATCATTTGCCATTTTCCTCTCCACGCTTTTTATTCCCCAGGGCTTCTAACACCTTATAGTAACCTTAGCACACCAAATAAAGTGGTCATAGACCAAGCATTAATATCCAGCATACAGAAATAAAGTGAGATTAAGGGCATTAATAACCTATAATGCCTCCAATTTTATGCAATTTTTTCTACAGGTTTCACGGAATATTTGTGAAAGAAATCTATTTTTCAAAACTTCATAAGGATTCTGACTGCATTCAGTCAAAGGTGAGGGTGTTGACAAAGTTTTTCAACACATAGCTGAGGGTTCAAAGGAAGAAAAGGCAGAAGAAGTACATTAAATAGAAAGTCAACAAAATTTTTGAATATTACAGCAATTTGAAAATTTCAGATTTGAATTTCTAAGGCTGGTGTTTCTGTTCAAAAACTTTGTTCATTGTTCAAGTTTATTCTTCTTAAATTCATAGATATTATATAATTGCCTTCAGCCTGTTGTCTCCTTTTTCCCACCTGTTAAACAATGTATAAAAGTATGCTAATGCTATAACAGAGAATGTATTTTCAAATCACATTTTCTTTTTAAAATTATGGGATATTGAACACAATTTAAACCAGCTAACAGTATGAAAATAATGGCTCCAGACAATACACTTCAAGTCATTCTGGCTCCATCTATTAATCAGATATTAAGCAGAAACTGTTCACTTAAGATACATAGATCTGATCTCTTGCTTCTTCAAATTTGTAAAAGAAAGTATAAAGAAAAAATACTGCATTCTGAATTGACTTTTTAATTTATCATGTGACTAGAATCACTTTGCTAGTCCTGGAAAAAACATCAATACAAAGCTTTACACTGTTATCCAGACCTAGTCCATCAATATTCTTATGCCATCAAGGGTTAATGGTTATGTTTCACAGTGTTTGAGGAATGCACTGAGAATATCCTCATAAAGAGTTTGCATGATAGGTCTTTAAAACCAGCAGACCTGTAAATAAGCACTGCAAATAGACTTTATGTAGAGAGTGTCATTCTGTAGAGCAGGTATATTCTGTATGCCCAAGCATGCCCTGTTCCTTACCATGAAAATGATTTTCCTAGAAGTTAACTTCTGTGAAGCCAACAGAAACAACCTTGACATGTCTTTTTTTCTTTTTTTTTCTCTCTGTTTTTAAACTCTGCTGATCAATAATATCAAATGATGATTAGTGTCTAGTGACTAACAAATCCCACTATGTGATTCTACGTATTTCAAGATGATGTGGTGTGAATTATTTAAGTAGGCTAAAGTAATGAAGTAACAAAACAAATGATTCTTGTAATTTAAAACACAATTACTGTGAAGTGTTGTTAAGAGGTAGAGTAGATTTGTGTTTATTTAAAAATAAATAAATAAATAAATACGGAAATTGATGACCATTGAAGATGAATGACTAAGTCATTGTCCTTATTACAAAACCCACTAAGATGACTCAGTAGAAGAAGCTGTCTCCAGAATGCCATTCAAAGGAAGTGTCACTATTGCGTAAATGTAGCACTTACTCTGAGGTATATGGGGGGTTTTGGAACTGAATATTTGGGACTGTATAGGATTTTTCATGTGTTTTCTAGGAGATGGGTGAAGTGAGGGGAAAGACCAGGACAGAGCAGGGAGGGCCAGGGTTTGGAAAAATGGAGGGAGAGGAATAAAAGCAGACAGTCATTTGTGAGCTGGCAGCTAATCAGCACACTTGGATGGCTGAGCTCTGCATGGCTTGTCCTTTTCCTTCTTAAACTTTATTTCTAACTTTATTTCTGTGTGAATATACTTGTTACTCTGCATGTGCATGTGTGAGGAGGGATGCAGGTGAGGTGAGCCACTACTGAACATGAAGGTATATATAGTGATAAGAAGAGCTCTGAGAGCTGAATATTGGGCTTGATGCAGAGACTCTGGGAGCTAGATGCCAGAGACACACCTGAAGGGTTTTTTCTGGTTTGTTTTGATTTGATTTCTTTAAAAGCATGTTCAAGAATGCTTCCTGGTGCTGACAGTGTCTGACATTGAATGACACAATTCCATATTATTAAATTCTCTGTTTCTAAAAAAGAGGCATTTTTATACAAACTACTTATTATTGCATGGTTCCTGGCCTACACAAACTTCAGAAACACGTTCAGATTTCTTTGGTATAGGACTAGTTGGCTTGTGTCAAAATCCTGTCAGAGACCATTCTAACGACTTTACAATGTAGACGATTAAGTTCTTATGCCTGGGAATGTTCCTAGCATCATTTAATTTCTCAAAGATGCCTAGTCCCATCGACTTCATGGTGTGTTGTGCTATTTACAACTGTTCCACCTTATGGATGCTTCTCTTTATTATTTTTTTATAGCTTATGTTACTTTTAAAATTTTAATTATTCCTTTTTTCTCTTTTTTTTTTAAATCAAACCATTTAACTGTTATGTATTCAAAATATAAACTTTTTACTTCTTGAAAATCTAAAAAAAATCTTGAAAAGCCAAATAAGTTAAAACATTTAAACATTTTAAAAGTAACTATATATTATGCAGTATTTTTCTGAGACCCTCATTTATCAGAATATAAATCAGATAAATTGTTGTGAGATAGGCTTCTGAAGCCATCATTCCAGTATTTAATAATTTTCTAAAATAAGCAGTTTTTTAGTAAATACTTTTAAAGGTATTCATATCAATTTAATACACAGATGTGAAAAAATGCATTTTTAAAATACTTGTCCTTCTATTTGTGACTAAGACTGCTTCAAGAACACCTATTAGAAGAGAGCCAAGTACCTTTACTAATGTTCAGAGGATGACACAGCAAACCTTGAAGAGTAAATGCCTTAAAATAATGGTCTTTAAAAACACTTTAGCTAAATCATAATACTGTTATTCTAATATATTTTGTCAGTGAACTGTGTGCCTGAATGGCAGTTTCACTAATGTTTCACAGTTGGTACATTCATCCAGTAAATGTTCAGAACCAAAGGATCTTTTTAAAAATTGGACAAGAACCTACTCTTTGTCAAAATAACCAAAGGATTAACCCACCTTTCCCCAGAGAATAATAGCTAGATTTCTATCTTACATAATAAACTCTATTCACAAAGGTATAGGGCATCTCAGATGAAGGAACTTCATCCCTTCTTTTAAAGCTAGCCTCTTTTGCAGGCAAGAAAGCTAATGTGTAAGGTCAAACTGAGACGAAGTAAAAGGAAACTCATGATCATTCAGGTGCAGCATAAGGTTCAGGAAGTTTCTTGACTACTAATTGACAGCAGCGTAGAAACTGTAGCATTGAAATGATCATCCTGTACTGTTTTTGTTCCACACACTCTCCCCACAGCTTTGCTCCTGCCTGCTGTCAGAGGATGATGAACAGCGGATTAGCTGATGAGACACAGTGTATAGTTTTCCTCTTAAGATAAGTTTTAAGTCGTTTACGTGAGAGAGGAGAAAGTTCTAGTTCTTATCACTGTTCCCTGGGTATCTTCAGTTTATATCCAATAGCAGTGGGACTGTAAAATGTGCATCTGTTTCTTGAGACTAAAGTAGTTCAAACTGGGCACCTAGAGACATCTGTACTTTAAAACATTTACTATTGATTTTAGATACCTTCTGGAATTAGTTAGAGATTCAGAAGACAGGAATTGAATCATTACATGAAACCACCCTTGTGGTTTTCCGATCCATAGTTTTAGCTAAAGTTTGAATTTTTTTACCCTTGTGTACATTTTAGCTCAAACTTTTACACAAGTCTGGACAAAATTTTGGTTCCCTGAGAGACAAAATAAGTTGCAGACTGTCCTACTGACAGAGTGGTCAAATGACATTTAAAATACGGGATTCAAACTCGAATGTAGCACAGAAGTACCTAACTACACTAGTTTGGATGAACTGAATATACTTCGCTCAGATAAAGTCTGCCCTAAAGTATATATGAGCATTTTAGTGCCATTTGTATACAAAAGAGAGAAATGAGAAACTGGCCTTCACAATCCTTGAGAAACATTCTGTCTTTAGACACATGCAGCAAATCTTACACCAAGGTGATGGAAAAAAAAAAAAAAGAAAAAAAGAGACAGAGAGAAAAAAGAAAAGAAAAAAAAATGTCTATGGTAGTTCAGGCTAGCTGAGGATGTCCTGCAACTTACAAAATTTAGATTGGAGCTCATGGGAAAGAAACAGACACAAACAGATTTGATGACTAAGGAAAAAACTCACCTCTCCTGGCAAAGACCTTGGGAGGCTGATTGGCACCTTACCATCTCCTTACTTGAGGAAAGCTGGTGCTACTAACCTTTTCAGAGGTCTGAGAGAGAATTATAGCTAGTTCCATAAATCCAACATATAGACCCAGCTACCAAGAGTCCAAGAATAGTAGGGTTGTGTGAACCATGCGGAGGCTGCATGGTGCTGATTTTATTTGCTCTGGACTCCTGTGGCCACCACTGCCCTCCTCCCAGGTGGGGCTTCCAGTGTGCCAGCCATTCTGGGGCTGGATTAGGTGTTCCATGGGGGTGTGGTGTAGGGTTTCAGGGGTGCCAACTGCTAATAGTGGTTCTGGGGCTGGGTTAGGGGCTCCAGGGGGTGTGGTGTGGGACAGTGCTCCTGGTGTGCCAGTGACTGACAGCTGCACCAGTGGTTCAAGGAGTCTGAGTGTGGAGGGGCAGAGGGGGGCGAGCACAGTCCCACCTTGGCAGAATCAGATCTGCTCCCTTCCTCCCTCGCCCCCTGCCGAGTTGTTTCAAGCCAGTAATAACTTTTTAATAACTTTTTTTCAGTTCCTCACATGCCTGTTACTCAGTGACTGCAAATACTTGTAGACCATTTACCAAACATAATATTCACAGGGCTAAACTAAAATAAACTATGAATCTAATCTCTGAAAAAAATCACAATTCTCTCAAGCCTAAAACTTTCTTGATCAAGACAAGCCCAGAAAGGTCCAAAGCATTGCACTGTTAGGTCAACTCAAAGCTTTTCCACTTTCTCTAATGTCAAAATCAGATTATTATATAGTGTGAAGCAGGAAGAACTTTAGAAGATGTACTAATTCAGAAACATATCTTAAAGCAACAACACCTCTTTGTTTCATTTTTGTTCCCCTTGATTAGGAAGAGGGAGAAAAAAGAAAATTATGCAGTTATTTTCCTTGATTCCAATACATTATTCTTAGAGTTGAGAGAGATTGTTGTCAATCTTTAAATTGTCATTATTTCCAGAAAAGTGATTGAACTGTAAAAAAAAAAAAAAAAGAAAAAGAAGACTGTCATCAGACAGGGGAAAGAGTACCATAATTGAATGGGCTGCCCAGGGAGGTGGTGGAATCACCGTCCCTGGAGGTTTCTAAGATGAGACTGGATGTGGCACATAGTGCCATGGTCAAGTAACCATGGTGGTGTTGGATCAAGGGTTTGACTTCATGATCTCAGAGTTCTTTTTCAGCCTGGTCAATTCTCTGATTCTGTGATTTTTGCTTTTTTAAGGTAAAATATTTAGACAATTTCAATGAGAGACAAGTAGGATTTTATTTTTTGTAGAATCATAGAATAGCTTGGGTTGGAAGAGACCTTCGAGATTCTCTAGCTCCAACTCCCCTGCCATGGCTAGGGAGCCTTCCACTAGACCAAGTGCTCAGAGCCCCATCTGGCCCATCCTTGAACACCTCCAGGGATGGGGCATCCACAATTTCTCTTGGAAACCTGTTCCAGTGACTCACTACCCTCATAGTAAAGATTTTTTTCCTAATATCTATTTTTTTTCCTAATATCTACCTACTCTCTTTCAATTTAAAGCTGCTACCCCTTGACCTACCTGTGATACACCCACATTTTCTCTAGTCTGGCTTTTGTCATCAATGTACCTATAGAAACTTTTCTTGGTCCTTTCCCGGACAGACTTTAATTCTACCAGTGCTTCAGCTTTCCTAACCTGATCCTGGATCTTTGTACAACCTCTCTATATTCCTTCCAGGCTACCTGACCTTGCTTCCATTCTGTAGGCTTCCTTTTTGTCTTTAAACTTGTGCAGGAGTTCCTTGTTGGTCAGTGCAGGCCTCCTGGCACTTTTCTCCCAACTTCCCCTTCACTGGGATGCATTGGTCATGAGCTTGGAGGAAGTGATACTTGAATATCAACCAGCTTTCTTGATCTCCTCTTCCCTCCAGAGCTTTATTTCATGATACTCTTCTAAGTAAGTTCCTGAAGAGGCCAAAGTCTGTTTTCCTGAAGTGCCAGGTAACGAACTTGCTCTGCACCACCATCACTGCCCTAAGGATCTCAAATTTGATCATTTCAGAGTCACTGCAGTCGAGGTTTCCCTTGAGCTTCACATTCTCCACCAGTCTCTCCTTGGTGGTAAGAACAAGGTCCAGCATAACACTTCTCCTTGCTGGCTCCTCTGTCACTTGGAGAAGTGATAGATTACCACAGAATGACAGAATGGCTTGGGTTTAAAGGGATCATAAAGATCATCCAGTTCTAACTCCCTTCTGTGGGCAGGGACACCTTCCACTAAACCAGATTGCTCAAAGCCCCATCCAACCTGGCCTTGAACACTTTCAGGGAGGGGGCATCCGCAACTTATATTAGGGAAAAGGTCCTTTAATTAGGAAAAAGAATTGCAATGATGATGAGAAAGTTACATTACCATATGAGGAAATGATAGCATAACTTAAGAGTTAGATGATATTTTTTCCCTCATCATTTTGAACACACAGCAAGATTCACTGATGATAGCAAGGTTAAATTAACTGGCTTATCAGCTGCCAATCAACTGGCTTATCAGCTCATTTAGCCAAGTCATATTCACAGTTCTGTAGATGCTCACTCTCTAAAAAAGCTTAAAAAATCTTAGGGCATTGAGATAAACTTATCTTCAAAGCAAAAATGTTTATAACACAGTCTTGTCATCTGGTGTCAGATTGGCTGCTATAGTGAAAAAAGTACAAGAAGAATCTTTGGTTCAAATGGATCTGGAAAAGACAGAAGACATTTGCCTGTTTTCAGCTTTATATACTTTTTTCTGGGCTGCAGTCTTTTTCCCATAGTCTATTTAATGTCAAATAAGGGAATGGAAAATTTCCTGGATGTTGGAAAATATTTTGATTAGGCCAAAAAGATTGCAAATAGAGTGAGGATTATATGCTAACATTGGACATAGAAAGTTATTCAGAGTCACTGGTGAGTAACAGAAGCAATGTTTGACTAAGAATAAGCCAAATTCATTGGACATAGGAAAATCATGGAGGTAATTCCAAGGTTAAAGCTAGGAAGCAGTACATACATACCATCCAGACAAAATGTTACTTGTCTCTGTTGTTGGCACTAATGTAAATTTACTAATGTAAATTACATGCTAATGTAAAGCCATTTCACACGATGGTAAGGTGTGAAAAATTTTATAGAGTTTTTTGTATCATTCCTTTAGGTATAAAGGTATCTCATCCAATGAGACTGTAGCTATTAGTAATGAAGATTGGGTGTTTTTCTGGTTGTTCTCCCAATGATGTTGTGCACATTCTTAAAAGGTAAACAAGATTTTGTTGGAAAGGGTAACCCACAAGACTCACTTCTTTGTCCCTTCTTTGTGTATGGCCTAGGAACTGATGCTATGCATGAAAAATACACATTCAGATTATGGGGCAGTGTTTGGTCTTCACTGAACAGCAATCTGCTGCATTTCAGCAGCAGATTTTTCTATGAATTATTCATGTAGGTCATAGACTCACAGAACAATGTAGTTTGGAAGAGACTTCCAGAGGTAATCTTGTCTGGGCTTCTGCTCAGATCAGGATACTTTGAATCTCTCCAATGATTGAGATTACACAGGGCAACCTGCTCCATTTTCATGACAAAATTTGATTTCCTTATGCTGAGTTCAAATATCTCATATTGCAGCTCATACTATAATTCCCCACCTGGCCCCCTTCCTGCTCTACAGCTGTGATAGCAGCTGACTTTGTCTTTTACTCTGCCATGTAGACAGCAGTGTCTCCTTAGCTCAGTCTTCCAACACTAAATAGGCCCAGCTATCTCAGCTTCTCCTTGTACGCCATGTTTTCCAGCTTCTTGAGCATCTGGATGTGCTTTGCTGGACTTGCTCCAGTACATCCAGTCTTTTGCGTATATGGGTGCCCAAAATCCCACGAATCAGTTTTTTCAGCTGCTGTCTTCACTCCAAAATTATAGAGTCATAGAATGGCTTGGGTTGGAAGGGGCCTAAAGGATCATCTAGCTTCCACCCCCCTTCCATGGACAGGGACACCTTCCACTAGACCGAGTGGCTCAGAGCTCTGTCCATCCAGCCTGGCCTTGGACACTTTCAGGGATGGGCCATCCACAACTTCTCTGAGCAACCTGTTCCAGTGCCTTACCACCCTCACAGTAAAGAATTTCTCCCTAACATCTAATCTAAACCTACCTTTTTCAGTTTAGAGCCATTCCCTCCCATCCTTTTACTACATGTTCTTCTAAGTAACGTCTCTCCATGTTTCTTGTAGGCTCCCTTCAGGTACTGGAAGGTGTCATGACTCACTAGTAGTGGTGGGATGTTAATTGTAAATTATCATCAGGGTGAAAAAAGTAACCAGACCACATGTCAAGGAATTCTTATGTTTTATTTTACCAACTTCTCAACTCTGGCAACCAGCCCACCGCTTAGACTCAAAAGGTGTTGGCTAACAAGCCCTTACATTTTTACAATGTCATTATTTTTACAACACAACTCACACAAGAGTGGTAGCTAGCAAATCCTTAATTTTGTACGGTGCGCTTCAATAAGTTTTCAACTCCCAAACCAAATTTCTCAAAAGGTTCTGACTCTCAAGTCTCAACACACAATCAAAACTGCTGGCACACAAGCCACAGCACACCACCATACAAAGGTGTTGACTTACAACCAACAAAACCACTACTCAAAGGTTCTGGCTAGCAAGTCACAACACATCATTACACAAAGGTGCTGGCAAACAAGCCACACCACCACTCAAAAGTGCTGGCTCGCAAGCCACAAACACTTCCACAAACTTCTCACTCCCACAACAAAGTTCAATGGGGTAGAGTATCCACAGCTGTGCTTTGGTCAGGCAAAGCAAGGGCAGAAAATAAAGAATATCACCAGTTCCTAGACACCAATTTGGTACTGATATAGGGATGGTCTGGATCTGGGGTTGCAAGACAAAGAAAGGAAAAGAGAAATTGAGGAAAAAGATAAAGAGAGCCAGAGAAAAGAGAGGGAAGGGGCCAGATTTGTTCCTGCTTGTAGTTCACCTAGTGAATGCCCTTTATGTAAACCAGACTTTTTGTGCTGTTTTGTTCATGCGTGCACAGCCAGGAAGTGACTGAGCAGGAGTCTCAAGGCGAAGCAGAAAGCTGGATCACAGCAGTGCTGCCCCACCTCCGCAGGACCCTCTCTTCTGATGACATCTTTCCTGTCATAACAGTTGGAATGTTTGAGACAAAACGTGACTAGGTCTTGTCTTCTACGGAAGGCTGCAATTAGGTCACCCCAAAGCTTTCTCTTTTCCAGGCTGAATAATCCCAGTTCTCCCAACCTTTCCTCACAGGAGAAGTGCTTCATCCTTCTAATCATCTCGGTGACCTTCTTCTATGCTCACTCCAACATGTCCATGTCCTTGTTGTGCTGGGGCCCCCAGGTCTGGATGCCATTATTTGCCCACCAGAATGACAAGGACTTCTTCTGGAACAAACTTTGTATTTACCTGTGCTGAATTTCATGAAGTTTTTTCAGCTCATTTTTCCAGCCTGTTGAAGTCCCTTCACACAACAGCCCTCCCGTGTTCAGTGTGCCAGTCTCCCCTTCCAATTTTGTATCTTCCATAAATTCATGGAGGGTGTACTCTATCCACTCTATTGAATCATTCAGATCATTAATAAACATATAAAATGCTTTGGCCTCAGCACACGTCCTCGAGGGACACCATTACTAACTGGCTTCTGGTTGGACTTTGTGCTACTCATCACTACTATATTATCCTGTCAATCCAGCTTTCTAATCATCTTATCCTGTATTTATCCAGTCCATATCTTGTCAATTTGGCTTTAAGGTGCATGTGTGGCTTTAAGTGGGTCAAGAGCACTTAGTGTATAACCTTTCCCATAAAGACAAGCTGTTAAAGTTTTAGTTTACAATTAGATAAAACTAAACTGCCAGAGGAATCATGGCAGTTATTGTTCTTTAAAAACAGTGACATGTAATGATAAGTAATGATCAGTGAATCCAAATGGAAATGGTTTTCAGAACTGATCGAAAGATCAGAGAAAGACAGATTCAGCACACAACTAAGGTCTCTTCCTGGCACGTATAAGGTCTAAAAAACTATGGCAGAAGGATTCCTCTCATTTTTACACAAATACAAGATGTTGCTATCAGAAGATGCTGTGCTAGTGCACAAGTCTCAAGTAGTCATCCTTACCTGCCAAAAAATATTCTTTTATATGTCTAAGCTTTTCAGGGGAGATGAATCATATTGGACAACAATAATTTAAGAATCTTCATAATTCAGTAGTTCCTAGAGAGGTAACTTGGATATGTCAGATCTCCTTGTGTAAGAACAAAGAACATAAGAAGTATTTACGGCACACAGAGATGTAAGGAGTTCAAAGCTTGTCTTTTATTTCACCAGGAGATTCAACAGTTTTCTTATAATCGTGTATTTAAACAGGACTTCAGTGAAGACTTTTCTCTGTAGAAGCTGCATTTGTGATCCCAACTAAATAAATAAACAAATAATCTGTCTCCCATCACCTTTTTAAGTCTTACACTAGAAAAGATAGCCACATCTCAGAAATATTTCAGTCGTAACTGAACATATGTCAAAAAAGTGAGAAAATAGTGCAAGATAGTGTAAAATTCTGAGACATAATTATCATACGCTCATTTCCTTTTCCATTTATTTTCAATAAAATTACCTAGTAATGCTTACTGCCATTTCTCAGCAAACATCTAATATTTTAGATCGTTGCCTAATCAGAAAATTATTGCTGCTTCTCCAACCAGTGATGCCAACAGAGTCTTCTAACCATTGCAGAAAGGAACAAACAAACGACAAAGATTCATTGATAACAGTTACATGGGTTCTCTTTTCAATTATATTTCTTACAAGTATGCTATAGGGAAGGATGGAGTATGAAGCCTTATGAATATTTAGTGTAGTTCAGGGAAAATAAATTATGTCAGGTCTGAGATGCTGCCAACTAAAAAATGTAAAATAGTGCCATGCAATTTAAGGGCAAGTCTAGGCCTTAGGTATAATTTCATAGATAGCATCTGGAGAACCCTCTTTTTCTGTTCTGTTCCAAAAGAACCAGTTCTTTGGGACAAAGTCAGAAGGGGATTAATGCTGCTACTTGTCTGAGGAAGACACCCTAGGGAAGAGGGAACTCTTGAGTATTTGGTGTTTCCTGCTGATTCCCTTGCTGCTGTACAAGTTATAACCTAGTGCTTCATAAAACCCTTATAAAGATTGGTGCTTTTTTTCATATTTGCCAAGTATGACTAATAAAGCAAGGAATTTACATGTACTTAGCCCACAGGGGTTTGAGGATTAATCCCTTATAAAGATATCTGGTCCTCAAGTGTTAAGAAAATTATTCTAGCAGGAAGAAGCAATTTCCCCTCAAGGTGAAACAAAGAATATGACTAGAAAGAGATTTAAGAGTAAAGAAAACAATTCTGTATTGAGTCTGGTCCTGCCAAAATAGGATGATATTTAAGGGGTGTTTGTCTCTTGAAAGCTTGTTTGTTTCTCTTCCAGGAATATGATTTGGCATGATTATAAATATCCTGTTGTCCTATATGTAGTTCTGTTTGTTTAAAACATATTGACAGCAATCATAAGAAATTAGTAGGAGGATGGTTAAAGGGGTTAATTATACATAAAACTATAATTTTTAAATTATTTGTTATCAACAATTTGAGCATTAAAGTAAGAGGTTCTTTCAAGTAACAAAATCTTCTGGATGTATTAGCAGTTAATAAGGGTATGTAAAATATGTCATTCAGATCCATCTCCAAAAGTAACTTTACAGTTGCATTCTAATTAGTGCATTACAAAGTACGTCCAAATGCAGCAACTGGGATCCTCAAAATAGATGTTAAACTGTTCTCTATAGCATAAGAATGACTTCTAAGCACCAGGGAAAGAGAAAAAAAAAATCTTACAAAGTCGAGTGTCCAAGATTAGAATTTTTATGTATTTCCAGATCTGAAATATCAATATAACAGCAAAAGTGTTTGGAAAAATTTATATTATTTGGGATTATGGATGCTCATAACTGTCAAATGAGCACCAATCTTTGCCTAAAGATATTTGCAGTGCCAAAAACAGGCTGTTGGACATTTAATCACCCTAAAATGATCGATTCATTAGTTATAATGTAAGTCTGACTAATTCAGTTGAATTCTGTGATGCAGTGTCAGCCTTATTTATTATATAATATTTCAGTGGTTAGGATACTCACCCCAAAAGCAAACAAATTCATGGGAGTTCCCCCATTCTAATTTGATTTGAAATAACAGTTTCATCATCCTACAAATGTTTACTAAATACTCACCTTCTGACTCTTATAAAATAATACATATTCCGTCCCTGACCTGAACTGTGGACCACTTTGTAGACACTGCAAAGTCAGAGAAACACTATTAAATGCCAGAATGAGCCTCAATAGAGCTGCAATAGGAAAATACAGGCTTCTAGTAAGGAGAATGGAAGCTTCAGGACATTCCCTGATGTTTTTAATGAATGACTTTGTATTATCAAGAACAAAACCACTGAATTTACCATTAACAGATACAGTGACATAAATCCAAAGCTATAGAGTCAGTCATCCATGTTGTGGCCTTCTGTACTGGACCTGTGAATTCTGTACATGTGGTGTCCAACTCAGTGTGAACTAGATGAGAGGGAAAATCAATAAATATATTTCCAGAAGATCATACGGGTGCCTTGTAAGCCAGGAAGTCTTGTTTTGACCTTATATGAGCTGTAATTCAGCAGGGTAATTAGGTGACTGCTTAGTTTAATCACAGCTATTGTTATGTTATCGTCATGCATGAAAGCATTCACTTGTTTAGAAATAGGTACATGATACTCTTACTGAATCAAGCCTTCATCTGACTAACTCATTTGTATGCATTTCAATTAAATAAGTTCTTGTTTTCTGGCTTTTTTTCAATAGATGACTTTAAAATACCTTCATTACTTTCTAATTACCAAAATTGTTGTCAGATTTTTTTCCTCTTACAAACAAGTTGATTTAAAGCAATTCAGCTATTTAAAACCTTCATTAATTTCATCCTTTTCCCGTTTATTAATTGGACTAATCATTGTACCATTTTCTAATCAATATCTGCTGTTTCCCATCTAATTTTCTCTAACCCTCCATATTAATTCACTTACCAGTTTGGCTGCTTTTCTCTCTCTGAGGTATCAGTTTATTTCTGTACAGATATTCTTGTCTTGGAGTATCACTTAATTTTAACTCTTAAGTCCTCAAATAGTATGTTTTCAACTTCTGCTACCTGGTAAATTTTCCCATTTTTAATATGTCTATCTACCAGACGATTGAATAGAAGATGACTTGGCTGGAGTTGACTGGAACTGGCTGTGTCACAGTGGCAACCCCCCACTGCCAGCACCTGGGCACCTTCACTCAAGACAACTGCTTTCTGTTTTCAAAAGCTTACTCAGTTATCTGTTTAGCTGCACAGTAGAAGAAATGGGACTAAGGTCAGCACTAAGGTCAGACCTCATTCGTGGTGATATGTCTCAAATACTCACAACAATATCTAACAGCACTGGGAAATAATGTTTAAAAATAACTGTTTGGCTATCAGTTTTAGATGAGGTGAATTTGTACTGTGAAACATAAGCAAGTGAAATAATGAAACATATTAAGAATAAAATGCTCTAGGGCACATACTTAGAGATGCCAGTAGAAAAAAATACTTGACAGAAAATTTCTGTTTTCCTCAGCCTTCAATAATATTTTTTCTCTTCCTCTTTTTTCTCTTTACCCAGTGTCAAAGATAACACTTCTGCCAAGTCTAACTGCTGCCTATTTGGATTGCAATTTCTGGCAGCAGACAACCCATTTCAAAACCATCTACATATCTGACAATTTCTGTATCAGAGAAAGGTAGTACATGAAAATATGACGGGACTTCATGATTCTAACTCTTTCGAGTAAATCGCTGAATATATACATTAGAATATGCATATAACAAACTACATGAATATTTTATTCACTATACATTTCCATTAAAAGTTTTAATGTGAATTGAATTTATATCGATATCTTTTCAGACCTCCACAGAAATAATGGAATTGACAGAAATACATAACGGGAATCATATAAGTCAGCCAGCACTTAGTGACCCCAGAATGATCTGTGTTGTTGATCTGGTTATGTGTCACTGAATCGGGAGGTTTAACCACTGCCTTCACTTTTCCGGCTTCCAGGTCGCACATACAGGTGCGTACAGGCTGTTAAAATGATCATGAGGAAAATCTTTGCTGAAAGACTGTTTGGTTAAGTGAGGAATGAGCATGGAATTCATTAGCTGGTTTATTATTGGGGGGTTCAAGGAAGCAGTGTTTGTTGCTTTTACGTCGCTAGCAAACAAGTAACTTCCTTATTTCTAATTTTACTGAGAACTGCTGTGATTCTGAACTACAGAGGGCCATTCAGGTAAAAGAAAAAGGTGTGTGTGGGGAAACAAATCCTAAAGGAGAATGAACTATTTAAGGATTTTGAATCGAGATTCTGTTTTATTTGAATTCATTATTACCTTATTTCCTAAGTTATCTCCTGGATTTTTTTGGCTAAATCATAAATCATGCCATTACTCAGTTGAAATGAAGATGATAAAATGAGCTTATAGTAATCTCTATAAAAGCTTACCATATAGGTAAATCCTTCTCATTTTTTTTTAGATTAAATTTGAACATAATACATTTTCTTCTTTGCCAGAGAGAAATTTGCTTCCCTATTTTAAGGAAGAACATTTTTGTGAATGCTGTGAATTAACATGGGTCTACTGGATAGCATGTGGACCATGAGAAGCCCATTAAGACGTTGCTAAATGGTGTGATACAACATTATAAGATTTATGTCTGGGGCAGAACTCAAAGGAGACATAAAATGTGTTTCCTGTCTCTGGACTATTTCTGCACCAAATTAATTTTTTTTTTAATAAGACAAAATGTTATTTAAAAGTCTTATCTTACACTGAAATTATGTTGGAAAGTAACATTGTTTACTTGTCAGTGCATTTCCTGAAAGGGAGCAAAAACATCTATTTCTCACTTGCCTCTTTAATTATCAAGTTCCAGTGAAATCATTTTCCACGTTGATATGTGTTTGTTTTTATTCCCAAGGGAAAATATATCTTTCAGAAATTATTAAGAAATACTATTGTTTTCAGAAGCCAACGTTATGTCTGATTTTGAATCATACGTGTCATATTTTGATGCATACTGTCAGGTTTAATCAATCAAATTGATGCATGTGAGACTGATCCAATTCCACACGATCAGAATTTCTTCATTTGATGTACCGTCATGTGGCATTGAAGGTCAAACTGCAAACAATAACAAACAGACATAAACTTTGTACTGTATTAAAACATTCTAGGAGAACAGAACTAACTTTCTAAAGCCAGGTGACGTATTTGTGCTTAGATTTGGAAAACTTGCCTTTTAGCTATGATTTTTTGGTGGTCAAATCAGATTTTCTGGTACTATGAATTCAACCAATAGTGTAACTCAGCAAAGAGATGGAACCTCAAGACTCTAAGATAATTTGTTTGGGGTTGATAATTCATCTGTAAAGACTGATGGAGCAACCATGGAGATAAAGTACTGAAGTGTATATCACAAACTCTTATTACTCCAAAAATATTCTCTGTCATTACATACATGTTTTTATGAAAAAGGGGTGGAATAAGAGACAGAAAACCAATTTCTTCTGATTTCTACAAATAAACCCTAGCCAAACAAAAAAGCCCTAACTACCCATGGAGCACAGATAAGCACAAATATTTATTTATGAATTTACTAAGTTCACATCTGATTTGTGGAAAAGGAAATAAGCAAGCAAGAAAAGAAACAAAAAGAAAAAAAACAAAACACTTAAATACCCTTCTTGACTGTGTTATAGCAGATTTTGCTTCATATGTATGTGAATTTACTTGAATTCCTGTGAATGAGATTACAATCAGTATACTCCATCTGTAACAAAATCTACTTCATTTCCAAGTGTGACATGTGCTGAGCTAAAACTTTTATTGTAAAAAGTTTCTGGAATACTCAGTGTCTCAAAGTCTTTCTGAATATACTTTACTGATGTGCTTTCATAAAGTTCTTTATTAGAGCAATCGAGAGATGTTGCTCGAACTTACCCTGCACTTCTAAGAAACCTGGACACTTTTACTTGAACTATCCCTCACTGAGCTATCTTGTCTTTTACATATTTAGATTGTGACAGAAGTACAGTAATTAGGAAATAAGAAATTTTTCAATGAAAAATGAGTCCAGGCCTAAAATAATTGTCTGGTGCCTAAAATGTTGCAGCAGGTAATAACTGCAGTCTCTGAAGAATCAACACCAGACGAGATAGATATTCCTGAAGAAACTGCACCCATTGGGGAGCACATGCCAGAACACAGGGAAAGTGCAAGAAGGAAGAAGTAGCAGAGAATTTCCTGTAATTACTGGCCATAACACCGCATGTTCAACCTTCACTGTTTAGAGAGGATGGAGTGAAGCTGCCCTGGAAAAACAGGGGGAGGAAAGCTCTTTAGTCTCTATTTCTCACTACCCAAATTAAAAATCAAATTTTAGTTTTATTGGAAGTAAATAAAGTTATTTCTTTCAAGTTCAGTCTGTGTTGCCTGTGATGGTAACTGCTAAATAATCTCCCCATTTTTATCTTGAACCATGAGCTTTCTGATCCCATTTTCTTCCCCATCCCTCTGAAGAGGGAAAGTGATTGAGCAGCCAGGTGGATGTTTGGCTGTTTGCTAAAGTTAACTTGCAGATACACAACCTTTTTTTTGTTAACATATGACATCGGAAGAAGTAGGGGTAAATGGTAATTCTTTTCTTTTTCCAGTGGTAGAGGTTTTTTGAATGAGAAAAGAAAAAGAAAGGAAGTGAAAGTATCATATTGTGGTAATTGCACATTTGCAAGGATAAGCATTAGTCTGAGAAAGAAAATGTTCAAATTTAATCACTTCTATGAAAACATTCTAAGTTGTAATGGATATGTATCTCTAGAAAGGGTTAAAAAAACTTCTGAAGAGAAGCACCTTCTACCTTTTGAATTAAAATCATTAGTTCAACAACTTTCAATTCATCAATGCTTCTCTTTATAGGTCCAGGGTTCATGGTATGAGGATTTGGTTATAATATTATAAATTTTATATTACACTATATTTATCATATTACAGTATGCAATATTATATTATTTTCCATTATATTACATTACAGATTATCATATACCTATGTGGTACTTACATAAACATATATAAACATATTTAAAGAATATAGGAAAATAGTGCTGTGATTTGCACTTTGGGAATAATTAAATCTGCTTCTGTTAAAGGCTTGTTGAGAATAGGAGGTTTGATTTTTATCTCCTGCTAGCTGAGGCCACTTCTGCAACCTGATGACAATGTTTTTACCAATACCATCTGAAACAAATTGAGGTCAGTGTACATTTTCTCACAACCTTGCTCTCAGATTTCTTCCATGAACTGGAGAAGGTTTCAATTTACTGAAGCACTGAAGTAGGTAAGATCCAATCAAAGTGAAAGTTGAATCAATAAATGCTAACCTCAGAGGGCTAAATAGTAGCAACATCAGTCAGGGGAAAAAGTTGTTTGCGATCCCAAATGCTATCGTTCTGTATGCAGCTATATGTTTTAATATTACTTGTTTCCTGAAATGTATTTAACATGTTTAACAAACAATGAAATGAATTTTCTATCTAGGTTAGGAATGCACCTATATGCTTTTTTCAATAGAGAAAATATAGACAATCCATGGAAGTCAGCTAGACGCCAATCCAAATTCTGCTCGTGTCTGTAATATATTTCCCATTGTTTTACTCCAAACATTTAATGGTTGATGTAAATGAATCACACATTTTTAAACACTGTGATCAATAAAACGTACATAAAATGGTCAAAAAACAAGTTATGTATTGAACTGGTTACACAAATTTGATAAAAAATTAATTTTACACTTAAGGAGTTCAGATGTCTCTGCTATCGTCTTTTTTTTTTTGGTAAATAAAATAAGTGTACAAACATTTGGAAAAAATTAAATAGTTTATGTCAGCAGTATCATATAGAAAATATGATTTAAGAGGAAAAAGTGTCATCTGTAGCGATAGAATAGTTGTGTGTATTTATATATAATTTAAGCTTGTTTTTAAAACATTTTATTTTTTTGCTGAATATCAGTTAAACTTCATTATGCTCAGTACAGCTCTGTTGTGTCAGCATTCATACAAACTCTTTTCTCACTCATCAGAATTTTTTACAAATCAGCATTACCTGTGATTTGCCTGTTCAATCTCCATGAATTAGAAAAATATTTTTTATCAAAGGTAAAAAAAAGTTTCATACTCTCACTGTTCTTAATTTTCAAAGAATAAAGTATAACTTGACTTAATTATCTTCACTATAAAAAAAACAGAGTAAAGTGGTTGTTTTGAGGATAGAGCTGTCGCATAAGATTATTTTTTCAGTGTTTATAGTTTTGTACAGATTTTAAAATAATGTCCTAGTTTTGTATAAGGAAATTGTGTGGCATGCTATGATCATTCATTTATATTCTAATTTGTTTAAAATTGAAGTCTAACTAATTACAAAAAGCAAAAGTAATAAAAAAAATAAATCACCCAACACAGTATCACAGAGGTCATAAGTGATCAAGATATCCCTATAATCACGATTATTGATAAGGTCCATGTTTTTTCCTCCAAGATTTTCCTGTTCCATTTGAAGAGTTAATCTGTCAAAAATGCTGCCTGATATGACTAAAATGATCCTGCCTAAAAGGTCTTTCACTTTGCTGCTCAGAAAAATCATGAAACAAAGTGATTTCTGTCAGGCACTATATGAATATACAGTGATATCTTGAGTTTCTTTGGAGCTTGTTTCTGGGGTGTTGATTAGAGGAACCAAGGCCAAAAGTTCTTTTAAAATCTAACATCTGACCATGCTGGATCAGACCAATGGTGCATCAGATTCAATACACTGGTTTTTATAATTGATCAGTAGTAGTTTTCAGAAGAACATGAAACCAGGGCAAGCATATAGTGAAATTTCCTTGTATTCTGTCATATCTGAAATGTATTTTTCAAAGTATTCTGGTTAAGAAATGCAAAATCTGGCACATGGCATTCTATGCTTCGATATAGCATAATAAAAATATGAACACCTCTTCTGAGAGAAATGGCAAGAAGCATATGCATGAGTAAGCATAACTTAAAATTTCTCATGGAATAAATAAATCTTTGCCCTCCACAACATAAGCACAAAAAAAATAAAAGGAGGTTTGGTGAATGTCCATTAGATATCTGTATCTCATCAATGATATTGAAGTTCTGATCCACAAAGATTTGCAAGTAAATTAACAATTCTACGTTTGCTTTCTCTTTCTTCCTGATATCCAGGTAAACTATGAAAATAATGTCCAAAATTATTTACATATTTCTATCTTAATATAATTATGACATATTTCCTAAAAAAATTGGCACATCTCATAGGTCAAGACATTTGAATTATTTTTCCACTCCTTTATTAATGTATATTTTAAAAAATCATATAAAAATCATATAAATAACGGATGTTATTGTAAATGGTCACTCAGTCCTTCTTTTCTGAAGAAGGATGAAGTATTACTTAATTACAAATATAGTCACAGATAAATATCTATTCAGTTCTTAAAAAATGCATTCTATAATCACAGTTCACTGCTTTTATTATCAAAAATACTTAATATTTAACATAAACCTTTTCTTTTGCCAACAGAATGAGGACACCTGTTTATCATCCTTTTCACGGTAGTCTTTTTTTTGTCTATTAAATAAAACAAAACCATTGTCTTTGAGCTCTCCTCCTTACCTATGTTTTTAAGTTTTCATGTTATTCTTGCTTGCTGTCTCCTATTTTGACTGTACATTTCTTTCTAAGTGGGTCGAGATGAAACTGAAACTTATGACAGAAAAATCATATTCCTTCCTAAATGACATTTTCCTCTTATAAAGAGAATAATTTTCTCCTCATCACCAGTGGTTAATTTATGGACCACTGCAGGCCTCCATCTTTTGGGCAGTAATGTTCCTTAACTGCTTGTTCTGTATTTTGTGTTAGTAATTTTACATAACTGAACTGTAACACTGAACTACTGTTAAGTTCTGTTCTTGTTGATTTCAAAACATCTTTATTTTTCAGACTTTAAAATCCAGTCATCTAATGTGTTAACAAACCCTCTAATTTGATTTAGTCAGATTTGTTGATGTTGTCAACAAATTTTAGAATTTGGTCTATATTCTACCCATTAACTCAATAAAAGTATTGAACAAATCTGGGTCCAGACCAGAAAATTTACATACTAACTTACATAAAAATTTGGCACCAATTAATTAGTGAGATTTTCAATCAGGTTTGTATCTATCTCTGAGAATTTAATTAATCTAGTTATAATTCTCTGCTTCAATTTTAAGAATGTCATCTTAATAATTCCAAAACTTTTTTGAAAGAAATACATAATTATTTCCACTGTTTCAATGTTATCTGCTAGGCTAGTTATTCTATCAAAGAATATTTGATAATTATGTCCTAAATTGTTAATGACATCCAAATTCTGTATAATTGCGTACTGAAAATCAATTATTAATATAAAAGACAATTTAGGTAAACACATGTATTCACAGGAATAACTCTTGGTTCATACAATCTGCCTTTGTCTTGATAACTTCCAGCAGCTGAATGCAGGTGCAATTTTGCAAGGAAAACCAGGCAGCTTAGTGAACCACTTTTGTATGCAAAACTTCAACTTTTTTTTTTCTTTCTTTCAGGTATTCAGGCTTCCTATAATCCTATGGTTAGAATCCACAGAATGTAGTTTATGTTTGCCTTTTACATCAAAATTCAGACAGTTCTATATATGCAACAATGCTCTGGACTAAGTGTATCAAGGTACTGCAAGGAAAGGATAAGTAGACATTTATACTGTGGTAATTTTTTACTTAATTCACCTATTTTGCTACATGAACAGAAAGGAAAACATTTAATAGTCAAAATTATTGTATTCAAATATGCACAAGCAAATGTATGATATGACCATCTCTTCTCTCTCTATCTCTGAAATAATTTACTTTCCTAAATTAAAAGGTAAATTAATTCTTGCTATAAAATATTTGGCAAAAAATTAGGATGATTTATTCTTAAAATCTATTGGAGAGCTCAAGCAACATTAATCCTAAAATAAGAAGTAGTAAGATTCACTCATAAGAATCTTACTACTAACAAAACGGGCATGAAAATAATAGTGGGTTTTTTCCCAAAGCCATTTCAGCTGCCAGCCAATTTTGTGGTGTCCAATAAGCACTGAATACATTTGTAACTTAAGTTGACCTGTATGGTTGCAGTCTCTAAGGTTAAGAGGGACAGTTACATTATCTGCTTATATAATATGGCATTAAACATACAGTAGAAGTACTACATCACATTTCACAAGCATCAAGACTTACAAAAACTCAGGATATGTCATATTTGGTACAAAAGAACATTTTATGGAGTTGCTAAAATAAAAATTAGAGGATCCCATTCACAACTGCATTTGTATATATAAAAGATGTGATGTAGTCCCAAATCACAAGTTGTATTTGTTGTTTTTAACAAACATTATTTCCTGTTTAAAGAGATAAAAACTACAGTGTCCCCAGATGTTGAAATATCATGGGAAAGTAAAGCAGACAATGTTCAGACAAATTGTGCACTGTTTCAAGTGGATAGACAGGGAGGGAAGATTTTGCAAACACATGTATATTTCTGCAGTCATAAAGCCATTAAAGTGTTCTATTCTCTTTGCTGCAATTGTACTTCAGATTGTGCAGCAAGCATGGCATGACAAGGATACCTGAGGGCATAATCACTGTTATACACAGGGTTTCTGTTCAGCGAAGTGGTCTGCATCTGAGCTGCAAAATTGGTAAATGAGAGAAGGTTTTGTGGAATGTAAACAATCAACCATAAAGCTAGTCAAAGGGTGTTACTGGGAAGATGGGAGTGCCTGATCTAGACTCTATTTAGCACAACTTACTTTTCAGTGCTGTGCAATTCATCAAGCACGAGCAATTTAATTTTTTCTTTCTGCACAATAGAACCATAAATGCACAGTCACAAAAAGAAGGAGATGATGCACTGTAGTTGAGACATCAGCTAAGGCTGTTTGCTGTTCCATTAAAATACTTTTTTCAGAATTTTGTAATAAAAATTAACCCCTGGCTTAAATCCTTGTAGCAGTGGCATCTTATTTTAGTATAATTAAAATCAATCAGTTAATTTCTGCTTGATTAATGTAATATATTTGTTCTGCAATATCCCAGTGGCAAATTAAATTTCTGTTACATCTGAAAGAAGCTAATTCTAAAACATAAAAACCATACTTACAAGGGTTGTGGATGCTTAGTACTTATGGTATCTTGCTACATATCTACATTTGTGAGTTTAATCCTTGTTTTGGATTTGGGTCAAAACTATACCTAGTATATCTACCTATGTGTAAGAAAAGACTGAAATAAAAACCCAATCTAAATATAATGCCAGTAGTGTCATGCTCCATTATATTGCTGGCTTCAGGTTCTGCTGTGCACTGACCTTGACAGTCCAGGGCCTGCCTCCTGAATTCTTTCTGCTCCAAGACATGAACTTCTTTTTAAATAGGAAGTCCAGAGAGCATTGAAATTCCCAACTGCTAAAGTGGCTCAACAAGTTACTTCAGTTTATCTCTCAAGCGCCACTTATGCCTAATGAGACAAGTAGCCCTTACTTCCCCAAGAAGAAAAAAACATAGAGGTTTATTCTTTATTGGACGGCTGAGTAATCACTAACCATGCTAAGTTTTACATAGGGAAGTGCTGGATTCTGCACCTGGGATGGGGCAATGCTGGATATACATACTTACTGGGGAATTAGAGGCTGAGGAGCAGTGGCACAGAAAGGGACCTGTGAGTCCTGGCTGATGGCAAGTTCAGTATAAATCAGTGTGTCCCAGCAGCCAAAAGGGTCATCCATGTTCTGATATGTGTCAAGCACAGCACTGAGAGCCGTCAAGGAAGGTGATTGTCCTGCTTTGCACTGAGGTGGTGCTGCCTCACCTCGAATATTATGTGCAGTTTTGAGCATCACAATATAAGAAAGATGAAAAGTTATGAGTGTCCATAGAACTATGAAGATGGTGAAGGGTCTCGAGAGGAAGCCATATGAGGAGTGGTTGAACTTAATTGGCTTGTACAGCCTAGAGTGAATGAGGGACCAGAGGGAGACCTCATTGCAGTCCACAGCTTCCTCACAAGAAGAAGTGGAGGACCAGGTACTGATGTCTTCTCTCTGGTGACCAGTGACAGGAAACAAGGGAATGGCCTGAAGTTGTGTCAGGGGACACTTAGGTTGATATTAGGAAAAGGTTCTTCATTCAGAGATCAAGCACTGGAACAGGTTCCCTGGGGTAGTGGTCATAGCACCAAGCCTGACAGCCCAAGATGTTGTTGAAGAATAAGACAGATGGTGTGATTTTCAGGGTGGTCCTGTGCAGGGCCAGGAGTTGGACTCGATGATCCTTGTGGGTACCTTCCAACTCAGGATATTCTATGATTCTTCCTCTTAGTGTTAAAGATACATTCAAAGACTGTCCCAGCCAGTCATTTTATCACATTCCTTGAAATTAGCTGTTGAAAAACTATTCTACAGGTAACCATATTTTCTCTAGTTCATGTAGGGAAGGTACCAATTTATCATTATAATACCTCATTTCTAGAACATGAGGGTGACCACACTGCATCAGATCAGAATTTTGTCTCCTAAAATGGCGATAAACAGATACCTAGGGGATAGTTGAAACAGAGCAAATATACAGTATTTCGCCCTAATACTTTTCCAGTGTCTTGCTAATGCAGCCCAGCAGGCACTTAGCTTTCATAGTTGCAGCAGCACATTGCTGACTTCTGTTCAACTTATTGTCTCAAACAAATGATTTGTGTCTTTTCTGTAAACCTGCTTTCTAGGCAGTCAGCTTGCAGCCTGTACTGTTGAATGGTATTATTTTGTCCAATGTACAGGACTACTGAAATTGAAGATATTTTTGTCCACCTATTCTTTAGTCAGTTGAAAGCCTTTTCAATGGCATCCAGTCCTTCAGTGTAAAAGCTGTCCTTCTGTCCAGAGACATGCTGAAAATGCAATTTCCTTCATCATGCAGACCGCTAATGAGGATGTTGAACAGTATTGACCTCAGCATCAACACTGAGGAATAACTCGGGCTGACATATAATATCTGGCTAACAGCTGGGTTTTGAATTGCTGACAAGTGTTCTTTGAGCATGGCAATTTAGTCAATTTTTCACCCAGCTTGTCATTCCATGTATCCAGACCACTTATTTCCAATACAGTTACAAGAAGGTGTGCTATGGGACACCATGTAAAAAATCATGGTAACATAGGGCAGGCACTCCTCTTCCCTTGCCCACCAAGAGGATCTTTCTGTTTTAGAAGGAAATCATTTGGTCAGGCATGATCCACACTCAGTAAATGGCTATTCTCAGTTGACCTCTTGTCCTACATGTGCTTTGATGTGGTTTATAGGAAGTATTGTTCTCTGATCTTCAGCTGAATAAGGAACTTCAGCTGAAGTTAGGAACACCAGTCTCCTCCTCCCTGAATCCCTTTTTCTTGCCCATCTTGAAGATGAGTGTGACATTAGCTTCTTTTATTTTTGAATCACCAGAAACCTTGCCTGACTGTCTCAGCCTTTCAAAAGTTTTACATCATTATCAATTAGATCTCTTAAGTGTCTTTGGATGCTGGCATTCTTGTATTACTAATTAAAGCATTAATTTTCAAGAACAAATAGAGTGTTATAATTTACTGAGGAAGTTCTCAAAGACAGAACATATCTAGATTTTGACACAGAACTGTTCTTTTGTTTGTTTTTCTCCTGGAATCTGGTTTCATAAAAGACTGCTAATACTATGATTCACATTTACTATAATTTTCTTAAACAAGTATTTTAGAAGAAATAAAAACATGACGAAAGAAAAATGGTTCTTTTTTATCTTCCTGGCTTCAAAGATGAAGTCAACTTTCTCATAACTTAAAGCAATTCTTAAACAATGATGTTGGTAAATAATATTCCATTTATGCTGTCTTTGCTCTTGTATAAAGAAAAAAGGGTAAGAAAAGGATTATATTTAGTCTTTTGCTTTTTACATGCTATAGCTACTAAGAAGAAATGAAATAGTCTTAAAATAAATATGTCTGCAAGATAAATTGTACACAAAAAATTTAAACTATATTTCTGATTTTACAATACAGAAGACAACAAGACAAGCTCTTGGGAATTCTTGAAAGGAATATTTTAATTCCTACATGGGAAAGAAGACAGTAAAATATTTAAGGAGTTGAATAGTGCAAGAGTCAATACTGTGCATACTCAGGACATGTATATTAGTATTGATATATATGAATCATTTATTTATGTATATATTGGTAAATCCTCTTCCTATACTCTATTCACACTTTCCCTATCTTTGAAATATCCTACCATTGGATAAGACTGCAAATTAAATATAAAAATCCCATGCAGTTTGTCATTATGGAACTAATTAATTCCTCTGCCTGATGTGGAGATACACTCAAGAAGGTAACCTGTTATTAAGACACGAAAGGAACTAAGTGATGACAAAAATAAAAATATTAGATTGTTTTCACATAAATAGATACATTGAGGGAAAAACAAAAGTTGGTTTCAGTTGTGTTAAACATATCTGTGCACTTCTGTTGAAGGGGAGGTTCTCAGCACACTCCTTGTACCTCTTCCCTTTGCCCATGCATTAAGTTTGTCAATGCTTTGATAATGCTGAGTGTAGCAATTACTCACTATATCAGATGAAGCTACTGATCTGCTGATATGTGTCAGTCAGGGAATTCAAGATTAATGTGGTGGGAGTATTAGAAAAGTGACAAATTAGAGCAGTTTTAAACCAAAATCTAAAACAATCAAATAAACAAACACTTTACTAAATTCACTTATGAACAATATATTTTTGTTAATGGTTACCACACAGATAAGGTTGTTCACCTTTAATACGTGAGGTTTAAAGTAGTTGTGAATATATAATACTAGGGAGCTCAGTTATCACTGATGATCCTTTGGTGTCTCTATGTCACCCAGATGAGTGAATGAATGTGAGAACTCTTCAGGAAAACTAAAACCTTTTTTTTGCTGTTGTACTTCACTTATGCCTAACAGGTTTTTCATGTCCCCCTCTAAGAAGCGGAGTGTCTCACTTGCTGCTGATCCAGATTATTTTTGTTGTTTTCTGTTATGTCTCTTGTGTAGTCAGGAGGATGCCCCGCCTGTTTGATGTTTTACTTCCTTTGTTATTTGTTTTACTACCGAGTCATTCCTTACCCCTTCAGTTGTCACATTGCTCAAAATTTATATAAAATACTTTCTGTCTGGCTGTTCCATCACAGTGTTACAAAATATTTCTATACTATTGCAAGTTACACTATTTTAGCATTTAGTTTGAATTTTAAAGTAAGGTATGCTGATTATTGAACTTTCAGTTTATAATTTTCACATGATCCTCTTGTGAAAGGATCAGAAAGAAACAAGACAGAAGAGAAATTGTTAGTATAGAAAATTTATGTTGAATTTTCTTTCCTACTATGTTTTTAAGTGAAAAAAATCTGTTTAATAATTGATTTTTTAAATTTTTCTAAGGATTTTCTTTATTTGTTTAATGATCACTTTACAACTTGATAAACTAAATGTAATAAATGAAAATTTTGAAGTGTCTTTAGTTAGATTGGTTTATCAATGAGTAGGAAATGTTTAAGCTTATGAATAGTTTGTGCCAGTAAAAAAATTTAAGGCAAAAAGACTTTGAAAAATGACACTTATGTCACTCAGTAGCTTAATTAAACATTTATTTTGGAACTGGTTCTTAACCTACAATATTCAGCTGTTACAACATGATTATTACCACTACTTAAAAAACCCCCCACTTATACTGTGATGTAACAGTTTTCAATTCCTCCAGGTCTTTATTCTAACAAATTTGCAATCTATTCCTTTCTATTTAATTAATACATTCCTCTTCTATCACCTTTATTTTGATTTTTCCCATGTATTTCATAATTCTGCCCACATTAACTTAATACACACATAAAGAGTAACTAATAGTTTTCTGTTTAGTTACATCTACAGTGTATATAGAGAACATTAACAAGTGATTGAGTCTACAGTGTGCACATGTACTAATACAGGTTTTCGTACACTACGGCATTTTCCTTTATTTTCACGTATTAAAAGTCACATGGTAATTTCCATGTCTACAGTCTTAGCAAGGCAATACTCTACATTTCTTAGTAACCACATACTCAGAAAGAAATTATTTTTCAAAGTATTAATCATTTCTCCTCTTTCTTTAGATTAATTTCCTGGCTAGATAACTTATAGTTGCATAAACTTAAAGCAATATCTTATATACATATTTAGATCCAATTATGAGATGCAATCCTGGAAAGCAAGTTCACAGATTTGTTCAGACATAGCCTCAGCAGGATAGTTTTGGTTTGCATTTTGAAGTACGGTCACATCATAGATGTAGTGCTGTTTGGTCATCTGGGTATAGTTGAAATCTGCCAGATACAGTTAGCTGCCCTGAATAATACTGTGAATCTCTAGGGAAGGTACTATTTTTCACACACAAAAAACCAAACAAACCCCCATTCTTCTCAACTATTTTTTTGGACTCTGGTTACACTTAAGATTTTATTATTATATATTTAATTGAAAGAGATCATTTTGAATTTATAAGCAGATATTTTTTGACTATTCACACTCTTAATTGGCATTGCTAAGGTTCAGATGCATTGGCAATTGTTTTCACTGTCCCTAGAATAATAATCTGTATGCATTTGGACTGGAATGTTATTTTTACAGAAATTTCTTTATGAATAAACATGATGAGACTTTTGAGAAATAAATGCCTATTTCTAGGCTGACCTTGACATCGAAGGTGATTACAAACTTTTTCAGTTATTACTTTTCTAATTTTGCCTCCACACAGAGGACAAAACTCTAAACCATCTTCTACGCCATCCACAATTTGTGTCCATAAGCAGAAAAAATGATAACAACAACAACAACAACAACAAAAGAAGCAGTAAGTACTGCTTTCCCCTCCCCCATGCCAGTGTCACTGTGTGTGGTCAGGTACCCGGATACATTAATATTCTTCACTAGTTTCTCTCTCTGAGTGAAATGTCTGTCAAGTGAGAGAAGGGACAGTTGGTTATGGGCTCTTAAGCAGCTGGAAGTTGATTTCATTTGAAGGTCCTTTGTGAATGATAAAAACAGTTCTTGCTGTTCTCTATCATGTCTATTCAGTTTAGACTGATTTGCACTTTCTCAGGCCTTCCATAAATTTCTCTTTTCTATAATAGAAATGCCACCTTTTTGTGACAAGGTGGTGTGGTTTTTCTTTTCAATAATAGATGCAGTTGCCCCAAAGTCACCTGCATAAGCAAGTATTAAACCTAATTCGCCATCAAACAGGGAAAAAAGCGTTTAATTAGATGACTCTACAAACACTGTGCTTTCTGAAACTCTCACAGAAAACATTCCATGAATATGTGTAAAACATGGCTTATACAAAGAGATAATACAGATAGTAAGAGATGGTGGATCACTTTGGTTTAGTTCCCAAGAAAAGAAATTAAATTATATTTAATTATGTTTAATAATTAAATAATTAAATTATATTAAATTATATTTAATTTCCTCCAAAAGGACACATAATCTATCTACATATGATACAAGGATGGGATTCACATGTAATTTAAGACATGCAAGATATGTCAATTAAAATACTGCATAGGTGTCTACGTGTGAACTGGATGTCGGTGCTTCCACTGTTGAGACTGGTGATCCAGTCATAAGAAAGTGCAGAATGTTATGCAGATTGTCCTAGACATCTACACTTTATTTGCTTTCTCTATACTCCTTTGATTGTACTAGTGAAATATGAGTAGCACAGAGAACTGACTGTTCTACATATGAAACGGCCTTCTTGCACAGAAACTGGAGCCAGGCAAGACTCAGTAAGCCATCTCAAAAAATGCTAGATGTTTATGTTAATGAACTGAATTAAGCTTCAGATCTCTACTACTTACAAGAAAAAGTCATACTTAAATACTTACAACTAAATGTAGAAAAGGTACCTTGAAGTTTGAGGTAACTGAGCATTGCAGTTCATCTCTATGTAATCCATATGTTTGGTAAAGGACAACAGTTTCAACAGACCTGACCATCTTGCACAAGTACAAATCTGTGACACAAAACTGAACTGAGTTAGTTTTTAAAAATTTTCACATGAACTTTCGTATGTCATACAATCAAAACAAAATGAATAGGGCCTTTAATATTGTAGTTCTAGCTACTATGGAGTAAAAAAAAAAAAAAGTAGAATAGAAGGATCTAAATAAAATGTTAATGTTACTAATGCAAAGCTGTTTATTGTTAAAGTACACTACATGTATGATGAGCCTTGTTTTCTACCCTTATCAGTTTGCTGGAAGAAAATCTTACTAATTAAACCCAGTGTAATACCCAGGAAACAGAGTAAAACTGCTTCTAAACATCTCTGACAGCTTATTATGGTGCTATTGAAACTGTAGGCTTTGTATGAATAATGTTTATCTTAGATCAGGAGTGACATTTTGAAGCAAACTTCCAATAGTTCATATTTTGTTTGCATCATGCTTTGGTTTGCACTGTGAAATGGTCTCAAGGTGCATGACCTGTGGTTTTCCTTTCAGGTGAAATTAAACCAGAATATACTGTCTGGGCATGCACTTTTTTTACTGCATCTTGATACAAAACCAGTTTCTATACACTGTTGGTTTTGAAGGGGTTCTGGATGAAGGAAACAATGATAATGAGAAAAAGTTTCCTAGACAAAAAGATAGAAGAAAAGCAGAATGTGCTGTTATCTATATACCAGCAGACTTATTTAGGAACAACTTTTTCCAACATTGACAAGATATTTGAGTGTCAATTCTGCCATCTGAGGTATCAGTTAAATACTGACATAGACTTGTAATTTTCAGAATTACATACAAGAGTAAGTATTAAAATTTTCAGAATGTTTTGTTCGTGTCTTTGCACTTTGATTGACATAGAGAAATATTTCTTTGCCTTTTTAGCTTTACTGATTTTCTTCTGCATCGGAATATATCTTATTTTCTTGACATCAATAATACTTTTCGCAGTATACAATTACCTTTTTTTATATTGGTCCTATTCCCAGGAAAATATTCAGTATCACATGTTTCTTTATCGACCATGCATATAATGAAAGACAATAACTGCTCTATCCCAATAGGATAGTAATTGTGCATTCATTAAATCAGCTGGATCAGTAAGAAAACATGCATTTTTACAGCATTTCTGTTTTGATGATCAGTGTGTCTAGAATAATATATGATACAAGTTAAAGTATATCCTATTAAACTTACTACATTTTTGTAAAACAGATGTGTCCACATCAAATTACCCCTCAGATATGGTATTAACAAGCATTCAAATACAGGATTAAGAATCAGCCTCTAGCAAAAGACGTCTATGTCAGATAAGGAGTAAATAAAACACAGTATCAATGTTTAAGGTATACAGCAGACTCGAAATTCTTTTCAAAAAAGAAAGTTACTTGTAAGTAGATGTAAATCTAGATTTACATTTGTTATGTAGAAATTCTGAAGGGCAGACTGAACTTTAATTGTACAATAATTTGGAATAGAAAAAGAAAATGTGACAATATCAGATACCAATTTCACCAGAAATATATGGACTCAGAAGGAAAAAGGAAGTATATATTGACATGAAAAAGAAAAACCAAACACAAAACCCACAAACAAACATCACTCAAGGAGTCGAAATACTGTTCAGGATTTAAGCATATTGCCATGGACATTATGGAAGAATTTTGTGCTTTTGGCAAATTTCTCAGTTACTTGACTGGACTACCATTTATTTTTGAAGCCTTCAGAGAGGCAACATACTAGTCATAACGGGCCATCATTCAGACCTGCTACACTGCACTATAAAGTTCTAAGACCTGAGCCACAGCCGTGGTGCCTCTGATGGGCAAGAATTACAGGATAAACCCCTTCAGAGCCTACTAAAGCTACTCTTAGATCAGTATGAGGAACTGCTGCTTGAATAATATAAATTTATTTTGCCCTGCTGCTCAGACGCTAAGCAGGTTATCTCTTCAACCCTCACCACCTTTGTACGCCATGCCTAGAAGTGCAAATAAACCATGCAGAGCACATTATAGGTGAGGAAACATCTAGTTTCCCCCTTTTATTTATCATGCTGAAACACAAGAGAATCAACCACTATAATGTAATAATAAAAGCCAGATTAGCTATTATTTCAGCCTTCAGGAGATAGTACCCAGAGAGGACAGGTCAGAAGTATATTTTCCTTCACATACTCATGTATGTGTTTAATTAATGTGTTATAAAGATGAACAAATCTAAATAAATATACACCAGCTATATATGCATAACAAGACCAAAAAATTTTCAGTTTATAGGAAAGAGCTGGAGATTAAACTGTCATGGACTGACTTACGGCAAAAAGCTCCTCTCTCCTATTATCACAAGTTTCCCTCTAATAAAGCAATGGGAGGGGCTGTCATGAAATCAATTGTGGGTCCCTGATTCTTAGGGCAGAAGTGATCCCTAGTGTGTGTTAAAGCAGCTGGAAGCTGTTCTGTCTCACATGAGCTCCTGTCATTCCTGAAGGGTCAGACACCTGGAGTACAGCACACTTCAGCTATGCCTTTTTCTACTCATTTTTGCACACGCTGTTACTACAGATATGGCTGCAGTCAAGTATCCTAACTTGAAGAAATTATAACTTTTTCCTAATAGCTTTAGCCCACATGAGTACACAAAAGTATCTCTGATATACTAAGTACATCTGCTGAATGAATCCAGATGCATTCAAAACTGGCTGTAAAACTTCTCAAGCTTTCAAAGTTCTGAAATTCAGTGTGTAACATGGGACTTCATTAGCATTTCTAAAATACTGAAATATTGTAGAATACCCTTATAAAATTCAACAGCTAGATCAACAAAGGTGGAAGGAATACAATAAGCAGTCTTAGCCGGTATCTCCTTATATACATATATATTGCTGTCAAATTAATGCAGGGAAGACCGAAAATTGCATGCATGCTTGGGGTATGATGAGAAGAAAGCAAGAAGATAAACAAAACCATGCTCAACTATTTGAAATTAATAATTATACTGAATTGATTGCAATTAAGGTGAGAAAAGGGGGAACTTGAAAGCGGTATTATGAATCGTGCACTTAGCCTTGCACTCTACTGTTGCTCTTTCACATCTGTGAAGGTCACAGACAAAACAGTCTTTCCAAGTAGATATTTACAACAATCCTCACTGTAAAACTACTAAGGTTTTTTCGCTCAGATTCAGACTGCATAATGAATGACTCATGATTCTGACTGCCAGGATTTCATGGGAAGGTATGTAATGCTTTCACCCATTAAACAGCAGAGCTAGTAACTTCCCTTTTCAATTATGTGTACCTTGCATTTTTCAATTAAAAAGAAAGAGATAAACATGAAAGGCTATGCATTAGGTTTCTTATGAGTTTTATGATACATCTTTGGGAGGTTTTATTACTCTTTTGTTATTAACTTTTTTTAGTCTTAGCAGCAGTTTTGGAACAAGGTGGAGTTTTTATTGCATGAAACTAAAGGTATGAGATGAATATCCCGGGGCACAGTGTGAGAAAATGTGGAAGTTTTTTGAAAGTTAGGAATCCTCAGGGATAGTTCTGGAAGAGAGTATAAAATGTAAAAAACTGAATCTGGTGGAATTTCATCTATAATGCTTTTTTTTTTGGAAGTAAGTAACAGAAAAATATCCAGAAATTGTCTTACGAAGAGGTAAATGGAGTGGTCCAAAACAGAATCAGGGGTTAAGCTAATGAATTGATAGTGAACAAATCCATTTTTGAAGTATGCTTCTTGGGCTCAGTTCCTGATTATGTCTAATTTCCAAACAATCTAAGACTGATCAAAAAGGGAAAAGTAAAAGATACTATCTCAAGTGCATAAGGCAGAGAAAAAAAGGAAATAAGACAGTTTGGATGAGGGGCATGAGGAAGATCAGACCGTGTGGGTGTAGAAGAAAGGGAAGCAAAGTGAAACTAGCCTGGACTTGAAAGACATGACTGTAGCTAAAAGCATGACAATGAATAAAGGATAGCAGTTTTGATTTAAACAGAGAAATAAGTTCTCATTAAAGAATTAGTTGAAACTGCAGGGAGAATGATGGAAGTTTTAGCAGTTTATGGACTAAGAGATCTGATATATGTTGCTATCTGGAACAGGCTTGATGTATACAACCAAGGCAAGAGACATTGACGTTGGCTGGGAAACTACTTCTTGGAAACAAGTTATCATTAAAATCAGAGTATTTACTTGATGGCATAAGAAGTACATCTCCTGTGTCAAACCTGAGGTGACAGCCTTACCTCTTTTTCCCTGAATGACTAAGCACTGTTTTTGTTTCTGTCCCCGTGCTTCCACTTTCCTCTCTTTCCCTGTCATACCATCTCTCAGAAAAGTACTATATCTAGTGTAAAATATTGACAATTACTTGGATGCAATTTAAATGAAATGGCAAGTTACACTGAAGTTGTTATTGTTCTCTATTTAAAGTTTTATATTGTAAAGATTTTGTTGTCCTTTATTAAAATTAAAAAATGTGATAATAAACAGAATCTTCAGAATTAGTAAATTAAGGGATGTCACTTTGAATTTAATAAATATATTAATGCTTGAGATCCTGATCCTACATAAAAAAGGCAGCAGTAATCTGTATAGAGATAAATTCCTTGACCCAATACATAGCCACTTACACGAGTACATTATATAACTTATATTTTGGAATATGAGCTGTAATACATTTTAAATGTTTTTGCAAGCAGGATTGTTGGTTTTTTTAATATGTTTTGTACATAAGCATAAGATCAAAACATATACAAAGAAGGTGCTTCAAATTTCTCAGTGATAGCTTGATTTTCAGATTGAAGAAAAAAGATTACCTTTAAAAAATAACAGAGATACAATGCCTTTATACTTTTTAAGAACTCAAAAAAAAAAAGAGCATTTTGATTGTCTATTCAAAAAAGTGAAATACATTATAAAATAGAGAAAAGATGAAATATTAATACTTTGTTGCCTTTTTGTCAAAACATCCAATTATTAGTCTTACTTTTGAATAATGTAGAGAAAATGTGAAGCATTCTTTCTATTTTTCCTCAAGTTTAGAATTAAAATAGTGTACAAGATTTCTATAATAAATTAAAACAAACACACAAAAAAGAAAAGCAAAGATAAAACATTTATATTCTTTTATATGTTTTAATGAAATAGTGACATACAATTTGGGGCAAGATATTAGACTTATTATAAAATTCCTGGAGAAATGTGGGATTTTTGAAGGAGAATTTGTAGACACATTAAAAAAATACACTATATACCATGAAATGTAATTAGACCTGTAAAAAGCTAGATATAATAGGAAACCAAGCACAATTTGGAGAACAGGAAGCAGAATGGTGGTATTGATAGACCAACTTCTTCTGGTAATAATTAGACACAATTTTTTTATATCCCATATCTCTCTTTAATCATTCAACACTATTGGCAATAGGTAACCCTGTACTCACTTGAGAGAAAGGAAGTGAAATACAGGACAGCGTGAGCAATGATGATAATGTTTTCTACTGCCAAACACTGAAACTGAGTTCTTTAACTACAGAGGCACTTTGGTTTCTAAGGTATGCATCTGCACCTAAAAGTGATGACACAGGATATATGGAACACCCACATTTTTCTGAACAGGCAGTTTTAAGTCACTGCAGATACACTGCAATATCTCAGGTGTCATCAGGCATCTATGACTGGGAATTTGAATGAAGCCTTACCTCTCTATTATGCATCCTCGTACATTAATCATGTGCATGACAAGTAGACAACTATGTATAGAAATCTGCTTAGAAAAAGACTCATGTTTTTATCTTATTATGTGATCTAAATTCCACAGCTAGTATCACAATTTCTAGGAACTGTAATGTTTCTAGACTTTGCTTCAGGTCTTGATTTGGTCTTGTATTTAAGCTAAAATTCAAGTGTGGGTTTCAGGTAATTGCTAAAGCATGGATAGAGAAAAAAACCAGATGGATTTCCCAAATTTCTTTATATGGGCCCAAAAGTATCAATGTAGGAGTGAACAAAAGAACGTCTGTAAATGTTCAGTCTCTATCTGCCACTGTAATTCTCCATCTGTCACTGTAATTCAGTGACTAATAGCAGCAAATCAGCTTAGAGGGTTTCTTTTCCTAGGACAGTCCATGTGGTACTCTACAAAACTTATGAACTCTATAAGCAGCTGACCTACAAGTCAGATAGTTTTCCAGTGAACATGTGTCATAGCTACAGGAGATTTTTCTATTTTAGTCCCTTTTCCAACATTGTTTTGGAGAGCCTGTCTCTTTAAGGACAAATTCTCCCCCTCCCCCCTGCCGGGGTTCATTCATGGAGAAGAGGAAAAAAGAATGACCATGCGGAAAATGGAACTCTCTTTCTCTTCCCTGGACCACATGTGCTGGTGGGCATGCAGAGTGCTTCGCTGCCCTTTCACATCGGAGCCCAGAGGACCCGAGCCGTGCCGGGATCAAAGCAGCCCGGGGTTGCCCGCGTCCCCTGCCGCTTGCCCGCAGCTCGCCCTCTGCTCGCCATCTGCTCCCCCTCCCCTATTCGCTTGCTGCCGGACCGGTCTTGGGACCGGTGCTCTTTAATATCTGTCAATGACATAGACAGTGAGATCAAATGCACCCTCAGCAAGTTTGCAGATAACATGAAGCTGAGCTGCGCAGTTGACAGAACAGAAGGACAGGATGCCATCCAGAGGGACCTGGACATGCTTGAAAAGTGGGCCCACAAAAACTTCGTGAGGCTCAACAAGGCCAAGTGCAAGGTGCTGCACTCGGCAATTGCAGGGCAATCCCAGATACTCGTGCAGACTGGGAGATGAACTCACTAAGTGCAGCCCTGCAGAGAAGGACATGGATGATTTGGTGATGAAAAGCTGTACATGAGACAACAGTGTACGCTTGCATACCAGAAAACCAACCACATCCTGGGCTACATCAAAAGAGGAGTGGCTAGCAGGACAAGGGAGGAGATTC
The DNA here is from genome assembly GCA_013396775.1 of Cephalopterus ornatus. NCBI lineage: Eukaryota > Metazoa > Chordata > Aves > Passeriformes > Cotingidae > Cephalopterus > Cephalopterus ornatus. The sequence goes on along the minus strand of VZRE01008696.1, from coordinate 59,417 downwards.
TCCCCTTGTACTCTGCCCTTGTGAGACCCCACCTGGAGTGCTGCATCCAACTCTGGAGTCCTCAGCACTGGAAGTTAGAGTGGATCCAGAGGAGGGCCACAAAGATGATCGGAAGGATGGCAGGGCAGCACCAGGGCAGGAGTCAACAAAGAGGTCCTGGACTAACACCACTGCTATAGTCAAGACCTGAACTTGACCGGGTAATGTAGAGTGGACAGTTTAACAGTATGACTCCTTGTGAACAACACAGTTTTCCTACATTTTTGCTTTTGCCCCTGTTTCCCATTGCTCCTTTTGTTTAGTTGGGTCGAGGGGAGTGGTTGGTGGGGAGGGCCCTCTGTCATTTTTCTCCCCTTAGTTCCCCAGGGGCCACATGGCGTGGTGAATTCCCCTCTTTGTGGGTAAGACATTTTCCTTTGTGACCAAAAATCACAGAGATTCTCAAATGCAGATGAAGTTTTGTATGTAAGGAAAATAATTGATAAATCTGAACTACAGGATTTAGTTTGCTGCAAGCAAGAAAGTACCAACTATACTATATAGTGGCTAATTAGATGTCATTTGTAAACAAAGATCTCATTTGAACCTGAATCATCATAAAGTAATTTAAGGTTCTTTCTTTCTGTTAACTTTTCAACTCTCTTTTTCTACACAATAAAATAATTATATTATTCTGTCCAAATTCATCTAAGAAATACATCATGACACAAAAGGTTGTCTATAGAGTTTTTAGAGGAAACTTGAAGTATGAAGTTGGTGCGAGGATTTCTAAATACATGCAATAACTTTTGGGATAGTTCTGTAAGAAAAGAAAAAGAAAACTTTCTCCACACCCCCACTCACACACTGAGAGAGATTTATAGAAAAATTCAGGTTGAAATGTTAGGGATATTTTAGGACCTGTCCTGTGAAGAGCTAATGGCTTTTTCTCATTGATTGTAACACAAAGAGACATGTTCCACTCAGACATTGAAAAGAGTCAGAATTTTATTTAAATTACATGTCTTCGTTATTCATCTACACTGAAGAACATACACTAAAAGGCAGCAGTAAGAAGCAAGGTTTTTCTGCAATTTTCATGGTAATGTGCTATACCTGTCATATTTTTGCAATCTGCCAAGGCTCGCTCTCCCCTAGAATATCTTCAGAGTTATCTACTTTCAGATTCTTGAAGCGTATTTTGCTTCTGTGTGTGTTACACTCTGAAACATGCTTTAAAATATTACATATAACAGTGTAATCTGTAGCTTGAATTTGTGAGCCCCAGTTTGTACCCTAAGGAACACTACCAGAAGGCAGTAATACAATGGATTTGTCTGGTATCTTACAGGAAGACTCAGCACCCTAAGATGATTAATGGCAGGACTTAATAATTTGAAAACGCACTCCTCTTCTGAAAAATGTGCAGAAATTGTGTCTTTTTTTTTTTCTGTTTCTCATGGCCATGGCAAATTTCTGTGCTGGATTTATAAATGAAAAGTTATTTTCAAATTGGTAGCTCTGGAAAATTAGACGGAGGTGTTTTTTTTTTGTTTGGTTTGTTGGTTTTCTTGCTTGGTTGGCTAGTTTTCTTTCTTTTTCCCCCTTTTTTTTTTTTTAATTACTCCATCTCCCTCCTTTTCTCCCACAGCAATAATCATATTGAAGCCCACATTGGATCACAGGTACACCTCATCCTGCAACTCCTCTTCCTCTAACTATGATACTAGTGATAGGGTATAGCCATACTTTCTTCTATTACCCTGTTCAGATATAACTAATAGGAATTTATTAAGGTGTTCTGTGATGATGGATAAACTGAAATAAGAGATCCTACAGTTCACATGATCCTTAATTCATATGATCATAGGGTTGATGCATAAGATTTCATCATTGCACTGACTTTATCAATTGAAATTGATTGGTGAGGAAAATTTACCAGCCTTCCATGAAAAATATTTTATACCAGATAAAAATTATTTTTGTTATAAATTATTTTCCTCTAAAGCTACCTGTTAGTTTTTCTTCATTCTTTTCATGTGATAAGATTTAAGTACATTTGAGGTTTTCAGCGCTATCCTAGCTTCCCCATTCAAGGGAGCTACACTGTTATATTTATTAGTTGTGAAACAAAGGATTTTGGGTTCTGCTAATAAATACTGCGATGATATAAACGCATTTAGATGACAAATTTCAACTCAATGGGTCCCAAATGACTCTACCTCTTATCCTTATCTCATATTTACTAATACAGTAAAGAAAGAGCCACTTCACTGAAATAACCATGTTACATGAGTAAAAATCTAGTGTAAGCATTGATCTTTAATTTATGGTGATACATCAGAGCTTTTAAACTTACTACTTTTCTCTCTGAAAGCACATAAAATAAAAGCATTTTTCAGCAGAACACAAAATACAGTATGTGGAAAACACCCAATCCAAAATGTTAACTAACGTTTGTTTGAGAAAGTTAGTTCCTCAAGTTGCATGAAAATTGGGTCCTGAAAGGATTTGATGAATCACATGATTTGTGTTTTAAAATCTGTGGTTCATGCTTCAAAATATCTGGTGCATCTATTAATTTTTATATTACTTCAACTTATTACTAGCTGTTGAGCAGTATTTTTTTTTTAATGAGCAGATAACGTAATATCCAGGCAGTGAAAATATATTAGAAATTGTACAAATGTAGCATTGGTACATATTCAATTTGAGGACAACAGGCTACATACTGTTTACTAGGCAGTTTTGCTAAGGTAGTTGACATTCAAATATGACAAAATTTGGATTCATGTAGTCTAACTTGTACCTGAAATTTATAAGAAGTAAAAAAAAATTGCTATATTATTTTAGTGCCAAAACTGACTATCAATAGTCATCAAAAAATCTAGGAAATCCGTTAGCTATAAAGTTAAGGGAGTCCATGCTCCATTAGCCATATTCTTTACTAAGACTACTTCTTTCTTCAAAAATACATGTGTAATTATTGTGTGGGTCCCTTCCAACTCAGCATATTCTGTGATTCTGTTATTTACGAATATTTCTAAATTGCACTAACAAAGCTTGGGCAATCTTTTTTCTTACTTTATGTCTTTCAGAATTACAGCAGGGGCCCTTAGATCCTCAACAATGTGAATCCTGTTACAGTATGTCACATCATGTATTTAAAAATTAATCATGTATTTAAAAATGAATGCATTCAGACTTGATGTAACACAACATGGCATGATACATAAGGTCAGAAATGTGGAGATTTTAAAGGCTTTTACTTTCTTCCTTTAAACAAAATACACCTGACATTATTTTAATTAGTTTTCAATAAAATGATTGTCTTAAAATTTTGAGTAAGTAGTGTTTACAACATACTTCATACTTGAAATTTCATTAAATTTGCAAAGAAAATGCCAATGTTTCTAATATTTGGTAACTAATATTTTTCTAAATTAATTATCAATATCATTGAACTGGTAACAAGACATTTTTTGCCACCATTTGAAATTCAGTATATTAATGAATCCCACAGACCTGTTGTTTGTTTTTGCATGTAACAATGAAGATTTTGATTGGTTTCCGTCCCCTTCTTTAAAACACCAGAGATATTTTTTCTCACATATAATGCCAATATATTTATTAACAAGAACATATTTTAACAATTCTGACATCTGAAAAAAAGAAAGCAAAACAAACACAAACCAAACAACTCCAAACAATTCCAAATTGATGGCACCTGCAGAATTATATATATAAAGTAGCAAAAAAGGATATACCAGTATGAACTAGCTGGATTACTCTATACTCAGCCAGTACTTCATTTTCAAAGGAAACAGCCTGACTCTGTAAAGATTAACAGCCAGAGTTATAACAGATATAGGAGCTTGGGTAGGCTTTGCTACTGGTACTCCTGTCCTTGTTGGTCTGCCTCATGAAGAAAGGAATCACTTACTGTGGTAACGTACTACTTAAGGAGGCAGTTAACCTTTTACATTTTAGCAGTTTTGCTCACTGTTACTCCAACTATCTTCCCAGACACTGTCATGTATTTCATGTCAGGCTTACTAATTTATTAAAAAAAAAAAAAATTTGTGCACTTTAGCACAGAAATATCTTGTTTGTGGACTCTATTTGCTCCTCTCCACCCACCTTTCCCTCTCTCCCCTTTTTGCTTCCCAGGAAGTTGCAGATTAGTTTGTTTTCCTATTGAGTTAAAACTTCATTTCCTAGCAGCAGCTGCCTGAGAGCTAACTCAGAACCACCCAGAGGAGAGGAGTCTGTTACAGACGAAATCATGGAAGGCAGCCTCATGTGCTTGATTCATACACTCGGCTAAAGCCTCTTGACAATAATGTCTTGGTTGTTAAATTGCCTTTCCTTGTGAAATGTGTAGCCAACTCTACTGCTTCTACTGCTTGTTTACCCCTTGTGATTTGGGAGCATAATTGGACTTTCTGTACTCACCTTGCAGGGGGTTTTAGCCACATGAGCAGTTCCATTAACTAGATTATTCGTGTGAGAAGGTGATAATGTGAAAAAAAAAGGTGTCACATTTTTAGCTCAAAACAGCAGAACACCTTTTTACCTGAAGTTTCTGATGTATAATGGTAATGCATATTTATAGGTAATGTCAGCTTAATTAGTCTCAGATATAAGAAAAATAAACAGAGATGATTTTCTTCTGATTGTTTTGAAACAGTGCTCTCCCATTGAGACAGCAAGTGGCAATGTTTCCTGCTGACCATCCAAAGTAGCCAAGCAAGGCAGCTTAAGGATTTTGTTGTTGTTGAAAAGAAAAAGAGCAGCTAGACTTCTATCATCGTATTGAGATCTGAGTTTCAGGGCTAGCCTGTCTTACTGAAGATAGAAACTCAAAGCCTGGAGAAGACACTGAAGAGGAATAAATCATAGTGTGTGATTTAGAGGGAATTATTTGAAGCACAAATGAACAAAATTAAGTGTTTAATGAGACAGTAGACATATTTGCCATCTGCCTAAGTAATAAATTATTTTTTTTTAAATTTGAATTAGTAAATATAAGTCTGCATTGATCTAATGTACATCTGACTTTGCATATGAGAAAACACATTTTATGTCTTTTAATATAAAAGTTGGGCATAAATGTTATTTTCAAAGGCAAAAACTATGCAGAGCAGATTAATCATAGTCAGTACATGTAGCATAAAGTAATATTTGTAATTCAAATATAGTTAAATTAAAAAAAATCTGTAAACCAATCTGTAGATCTCCCACAAGTAACTACTAGGTCAGAAATAGAAAGCTGAAGTATCCTAAAAACATTCTTGTGTTCTTTGTAGAGAATGTTACACTGATATTTATTAGAGACTTGATTTAGATTAAAAAAAATAGGAGATACTGAGACATAGGGGTGTCAAGATGAAAAAAGCTGGCACCAAAAAAAAATCATGGAAGAAAGGGACAGTTTTGGTTCGGACAGGTTTGGTTTTTATGGTTCATATACAAATGGAAAATAATACACTTACATTAACATGTTATTAAAGAAGTGTGCAGAGTTGAATATGTTGTAACTCACTTTAAAAGAGGTCCAACTCATGACTTTATAGACTTGTGACACTTTATTTGGTACTAGAAAAACAATGAAGATAAACCAAGCAAAAATAGAAAAATTATAGATCATCTAAAAAATCCTAGCATGGCTTCACAAAGAAAATTTGTATACTCATGTATATTTGTGTATGTATTTGTTAAGTACAGAGAATGATGAATACTCTCTATTATGTTTTTGAATATTTATTATAGTTGTTTATTAGCATAAAGAGGGAGTGGGTTAAGAAGAAAAATCCACAGGCAGGTTATTATATAAGACAATTTTCCAAGTGTAAGCAAGCCCCTTAACAAAAATATGATGTTTGCCAGACACAAGGATCTTTATTCTTAGATAGGTGCTGTTACACAGTGGTCTGACAGGTATTTAGAACTAAAATTTATCTTCCCCTTTCAAAGCTTTTACTGTAGCTGAATCCCCAACAATAATTGTTTGTGTAGCCTGGGCACAAACCTTCCATTATAATACCATATAATACCTCTCTGTAAGTATGTTTACTCGTGAACAAAGAGAGGTTTGAAACGAAGTTTTCAGTTTTTTAAACAAAAAGTCATCTTGAAAACATCTTTGTGGATAATGTAAAGGAATAGAATTCTAATGCAATTAACTAAATATTCATTATCTTTTCTCTATCCTTAAGCTTTCAGCTGTGGGATTGGAAATTCCACTTTCCTGATCTTACAGCTGTTATTGCTGAGAATGTCCGAGACATCCTTTCCTCATAGGTGGACTCTGTGCCTTATGGAACAAAGCAGCTAAGGAGACACAGCCGCTGTGTTTGAACAGGAACAATGTAATTCTTCATTTGAGTTTCACCTCATTTCCAATCCCAGATTGAAGTCACAATAAATTTTAGGTAGTCTTGCAAGGAGCAGGAAGTTGGACTCTATGGTCCTTATGAGTAGTTTCCAACTGGAGTTATTTTATGATTCTATACGAAAAATCATACTTTGGGGGGAAAAAAAAGGTCCACGAGACACATCTGGCTGCAGTTTTATACAGTCTCTGGACCTCATTCTAGTTAATTGACATTGACTTAAAGTTCATGATTGCCTTTAATAGACGAAAACAGACAGTAATAACAGAATAAAATATAATACTTTCAAATAGACGCACAAACTCAAAACAAATAGATTTTTTTATGACCCAAAAAAATCAGTAACTTATATGAAGTGTTAATGACAGAAAATACTGAAACCAATTATCTGTGCTGTGACAAAGTGAAACTTGCTTGTCTGCATCTTTCCACATCCATTTCTCTTAATCCTTTGTTTAATTTTTTTTCTCTGATATTTTGTGCCCTCCTTTCAAACACACATTCACCTTGCTTCCCCATTGTTTCAAGCAAAGAGCAAGACTGTTTGTATGAGATTTCACCTAAAAAAGAGAAAGAGAACATCTGTGCTCCATATACCTACAGAGATTAATCAGTTGGAGTGACAATTCCATTGGAAATCAATACAGAGAAAACAAGAAAAAAATTCAAAGGTTGTCAAGAAAATGGTTTGTGCAGGCAGAATCTTCAGAAAAATAGCCCAATTTATGACTTCTAGCCTATCTGAGTGAACTACAGTATGATCAATTACAAGTATATCTTAACACATCTTTCTTGACCAGTCATACATTTCTTTCCATTGTGGGCTCTGCATATTCTTACGTTTTCCATCAAATAATGACTAGTAACGATCACAGGTCAAAGTATGAATTAGGCTCATATGCAGCCCTTTCAGCTCCTGAAAGTAAAGCAGATCTATCACCAAAGTAATGAATATGTATCATAAATTTCCAATCTAATATTTTAAGGTGGCCCGAGTCTTTACAGGCTGGAGAACTGGGAAGGAGCAATCATGAACTTCAACAATGGGAAATTATTGTAATACTCTGAATAAAATGTAAAAAAGTAAACTGATGTGATCACCACCCCCATGAGACATTCAATAGGTAATCTTGAAATAAACTCATAATATTTAAGTAACATAAAACATGCCAAATGATCTCTACTTATATCATGGTCTTACTCAGCTATGACATCTTTATCATAGACCTCTCTCAGAACTAGGAATGGGCAGATGTGATTTGTGGAAGGTCATGAATACAACTATACAGATTTGGGAGAAATTCTAGTCATCTTAACTAAAACTGAAATAATCTAGAGAAAGAAAAAATCAGCATTCTAAAGATTCTTCTAAGACTTAAAGTCAAGTGAATAACTATCATTTAACATAAAAAATGCAAAACAGGTTTTCAGGACCAAAAGCTGATGGTTATTTTCTTAGCTTTCCATACTTCCGTGGTTTCATGTTCTCATGCTGTATTTCCAATATTAAAATATTAGTTTGGTAGGGTAGATTTAGTTCTTTCCTTCTTAATGACAGTGTATTGATAATTCTAGGCAAGATATAAATCCTCGCTCCAAAACACAAACTGAAGTAAACTATGATTGTTTTGATCAGTCTTAGAATATATTTTGTTTATAACTTGACTGGAACTGAGTAATAGAGAAGTTCTGTATTTGTTTAGCAAGTTCCATATCAAAGATGCCTTGCTGTCACGAAGCTGTGCTCTTCTGCACATCCATATGTCTTTTATGAATTAACTAGGTAGAGAATCTAAAGTCTTAAATATGTGGAAATTTCATCTGTATTTTACCATTATTCTACCTCTGTTTCATTTGATTTCTTCTCTCTAGTTGTTCGCACACTTCCCAAAGCCATTGTGATAAAACAGTGTACCTAACAAGACTAATTACTAAACACATAGCAAAGGGGGGAAGGTTGAACTCATTCTTCTCTCATTCAGTCTGCTGTTAATCTTGAATTTTTTGGTCCCTTTTCTTTACATGGGCTCCAAAGACCTTGGGAATCTGGGAAGTTCTCCAGTGATGGGAATCTAGCCAAAATTATTCCAATTTAAAAGAATGGTATGAGGGAAGATTCAGGAAATGACAAACCTCTTAGTCTAACCTCAGTACCTGGAAAAGTTATGGAGAAGATCATCCTGACTGCTATTGGAAGGCCAGGGTTCTCAATGCCTTCTTCACCTCAGTCTTTGCTGGTAAGACTAAAATTCAGGGTTACTAGGCCTCTGAGACAAGAAGGGGACGCTGGAGCAAAGAAGACTTACCTTTGCCTGAGGAAGATAAGGCTAGGGAATACTTAAAAAAAGCAGACACATAACATTAACTTTCTGAAAGTTAGGGCTTGGATTTATCCTTCTTAGCTTTAGGTATCTAAAAGTTTTTTTGTTGTTATATATTATTTGGGTTGGATCATTTGTTTGTTTGTGGGTTGTTTTTTGGGGTTTGTTTTTGTTTTTTTTTTATTTAATCCAGGTTAAGATAGTCATCTAAGATCCTTTATTCAACAGAGAATATTCAACAGAGAATAATTCATACAGGCAGCTATCTTAACTCTTTACAAAGTCAGAGAAATCATTGTGAAAGTGGGCCACCATTAATAGGTGGGACAAACCATGAACTATTAGGTGAGATGAATTCCACAATAAATTCTTTGAAAGGGAGAGAGTTGTAGCATGGAAAAAAAAAAAAAGGCTTTTAATCAAAACCTTTTCTAGTTTAGATTAATTAGACTGAACTGCAAACAAAACTGTTCAGTAATAAGCAATTTCTATAATTACTTGAAGGTATTCTGTAGCTTTGTTTAAATGTAGTGTCAATGAGCATTTCTGCAACAATTTATGACATCAGAATATTTAATAAGTACTATTTATAGGCCTTAAACCGTCAACAAAATGAAAATGCAGCATATCTTGCTCATGTTTAGAGTAAAAATAAAATTAGAAATAAAATTTATTATATAAAGATTTATATAATACTCATTGTTTCTGTTTATATAATTTCAATATGTGATATGAACACATTTATTTTTGCTAAGAGAAGAAATATTTACTATCATGAGCAGAAATGATGAGTTCAGGTGGACTGCTTCGTTGAAAAATGATCACATATTGGAGGTCTGAAGTCTTACTGTCACAATGTATTATCCCATATTTCAATCTTTTGGTTTTGTAAGATATTTCTCATTTTAAAAACTTCCTTTATGTCCAACACTGTATAGTGCTATTCTTTAAATTCCCAAGTGAGAGAGAAATCATTTGTCCTTTAATATTCTGATTTAATGATCTACTCTAATGTATTTGAAACAGAGATTTCCTTAACCATATGTACTAGTAGATGAATATGCATTTGTTTCTATGGTCAGCTTTGCTGTCCTGACTTTCCACAGATAAACAGATTGCCATTGCATATGATCTGACATGAACTGAAGTGAAGGAAAACACATTAAGGGAGAGATGAGATCTAATTAAAATAGATAGATGCCACATTTGATATTTAGAAGTTTATTTCAAAAACATATTCTGATTTTTCAACACAGAGCTACAGTAGATTTTCAAGTTTACTTGATGATACCCGAAATTTGTAGTAGACTAAACCAAAACAAAATAATGTTCTGTAATATCTGATATTTACATGTACTAATCTCATAGTTGCTTCTACAAATATCTAATTTTAAAGGAGTAATTTAGATATAAAAGTAAACTAATGTTGTACACAAAAGACTAAAGGTCAGAGCCCAAAACAATGTTCTAACAAAAGTCTCATCAAGACCATAAGAACAACTCATTTTTTATTAAACTGTAGTTTCATCAGAAATGTGAAAAATACAGTTTCAAAAGTTTACTTAATAAAGAAATATGTCAGAAACATTTCCATTCAAGTCCAATCCAAGTTATTATTTACTGAGATGCATTCACTGCTAAAAAATGAATAGGTACTGACAAGCAGAATGACACAAATCACAAACCAACAATTGGCATGAGGCTTGAAAAAGAATGTGACCTTTAGTATTCTTGTTATTATTTCTGTCATATGGCAACATAGGAAAGAACATTTTAGGAGATCTCATATTAAGTTGTCAATATTAATTAACATTACTAATCAAAAAAGTGCATTTTCCAGATTTGTTAAGCAGGCAAGAATTTATAGCAGCAGGCTGGTGTTAACTATATACTAAAAGGATGTTACATACATTTTAAGTATTGAATTCAAAAATCTAATTTTGGATCGAGCACGTCTTGAAAAGAAAATAAACCAGAAAGCTCTGATGTCCAAGAGATCACAAAAAAAACCCAAAACCAAAAACAAAACCCACCACATTTTCAGCTGTTAATAGCGTTTATACCATTCAACTACAAGCAAGTTTGCTCTACCAAGGAAATAAGAAACACAGGAATGTTTATAATCATGTTGCATGCTTTACCCTTTCTTTAGATTATTACTTCAAAGCACACAGACATTGTTGTCATATGAGATGTTGTTAGTTGCCCACCTGGTACAACACCAAATTTATCAGTGTTCGATAACAAATTATTGTCACTATGATTCAAAAATATCCACTGAAGACGTTCTGGAAAAATTAAAATATCTTAACCTTGAAGGATAGTTATGTTTTGTTTTTTGTTGTTTGTTTCCAAGTTTTTCAGTAAAAAATTGTACCTGCAGGTAATCTTATCTTGTGATTGAGCAAATTAGGTCTTTGAACAGACTCTAAGATTCTTGGCTTCCAAACACTTTTATGCTGCCCTTCAATCACTCCAGAAAATACTAACTCTACAAAAAATTATCGCCACTAGTTTTGAAGTATGACACCTTTTCATTTCTTTGAAAGTGCTTTATCCATATATATAGAGAAACGTCTACATAAAAGTTCTTGATTTTTTTCTCTCTGCAACAGAACAAGATTATCTGTAATTTCATTACCTTACCTTTTAATTGTCTTCCTCTTTGTCAAATAATGAAGCTTTTATGAACATACCATCTTACCTCATATATTATATACCATACATTGTTTTTCTGTATCCCATTCCCTATTATTAGCAGTCCTATTCCTAACATTCTTATTACAAATAATTTCATGTTTTTAAATTCATTTCTTTCTTCACATCAATGTAAATGCTTTCTTTTCTAGAGATTATCCTGTACATAAAAGAACTGATATTGCTGCCACAAATTACTTAGCATCTGTCAGCTTAGAAAATCCTTTTACAATAAGCTGCCTTCTGGTTTATCTCAGTATGTCAACTCATACTTCTGCTCCCTTCTCCCTGACTTTAAAGAAACGGAATATGTAAATGCCACATTCAATATTTCCTTCCTCTTTGGAGACTGCAGATTACTATATTAAACATTGATCCTTGTGATGGAAAAGGATTTTTTGCTTTTCACATTGATACAAATGAGTCATTCTATTCCCTGTTCTTTCTCTGTTTTCTCACCAAATGAAGTATTTATCTCTTATATGATTGTTTAATTATTTAGATTTAATTATTTAGATTATTTAGATTAATTAACTTAGATGAAAACACAGGCTATTTAAAAAGTAAGTTGTACACATTTCTTCTATTTAACCGATTAAGTTCAGACATTCTAAAACAATAAGTAACTCTTTCATTTGGCTACTTGTGAATGTTAGCTCCAATAGTATTTTTTTAAAGTACTGTTAAAGGAAATTACATAGGCAGTAAGAGTTATCACCATTTTATCCTATCATTATAATATTTCAGATATTTTTTAAAATACCCAACTAAAACAAACAAAAGAAACAAAACAACCAACCAAACCAAAACTTGGAAACTTTTCAGTATTTGGATATAGTAGATTGTTTTTCTTTTTTTACTTATTATTGGGGAGTAAACAAAGGCTGGGCTGTGTGAAAAATAAGCAGTGCATCTGTCATTGCTATTATGCTCAATTTCAATAAAATGACAACTTTCATCTAAGCAACAGAAAGCCTTACCCTGTCTAGGAACAGTACATCCCATTTTTAATTATTTTCTTCCAAAAATTAATTGAAAATGAAAACTCCATATAGTCATCTAAATATTTGAGGCATTCATCATTGATACCTCAGTGTTGTGCATTGATTTGTAGATGTTTGATACCTGACATACACAAATATCTGTCTAGAAATCATGTTGCAGGGCCTTCAGATGCTCAGCACTGCACCAGTCAGTAATATATGCTTTATTGTTATACTTAACATGATAAAGCACTAATGGAGAACATAAATGTTATTGAAAGAGCAATACAAGAATTTCCAGGTAAAAATGACCCAAAAGTCAGCAATGAAAAGCTTCCGCTCTGTTTTGTCATCTTTCAGGATAAAAGATGCACATTATTTAAAAAAAAAAGGGGGGGGCAAAAAAAGATAAAGGAAAGGCAAAGAAAGATAAAGGAAAGGCAAGGAAGGGGCGGGGAGGGAGAGGGAGAGACTACACACAGAACTTCCCCTCTTTTTGAAAATGCTGCCTCTAGGAAAGGGATGACTGCAGAAAAAGATGGATTGGCTCTGTCTAGGCCATATGATAACTTGTGTGCACATAATGTCTAATGTTGATGTAAATAACTTCATATAGTGGTATAAATACTGTTAATCAACTGGAGCATGAAATTTGGAAAAGATATTGAAGTTAATGAAGGAAGGACAAATAGGACTTGGCTTACTCTGAGTACATCTTAAAATTAAATTTCTCTTCCTGATAAATATGGAAAAGGGATGGTAAAATCAGTGGTTGCTGTTTTCAGGACACTGTGTCATTTGGAGTATAGCAAGGACTAGATCTGTTCTCATGAATGTCAAAAGGATTTTGCAATTAACTTCACAGCATGAGGAGGCCCTGGGTCTTTAAAAATAGAGTTGTGGTATAACTCACAAAGTTCTCAGAAATTTTGTTTTTTTAATTATTTTTTCTATCACATTTTTTTTATAAAAAAGACACAGGCTAACACTTCAGCTATATATATTTTTTTTAAAGCTAGATATTTTACAATATTTCATTCTATACTTTTTTCCCCCTCACCAATTATTCTGCAATATGTAGTGTGCTATTTTTCTTACTTTCATTTTCCTGACAGTTTCAGTTATAGTTCCAAAGAAACACAGCAAGACTGAGATTGAAAAATTTCTGTTATTTCATTGGGTAACTGTTTTATTCAAGCAGAAAAATACAAAAGGCAAAAGTGTGCCTTAAATGTCAGCTGGAAATAAAGCGTGTTTGTTCTGGATGTATATCTGCCTTGAGAGAAGCAGAATAAAAGGAGGAAACTTCAGAAAAAAAATCACTTTTGATTAAAGAGATTGTGTTATATTGAATTCATGTAAATTAGTAATCAAAATGCACACTATTAATACGATACAGTGCATTATACACAGAAATAGTCTGAACTTTTGATATTACCTTAATGGTTTAATAGTTACTCTAATTAGTTTGTAATATGCAGCACATTAAGACATTTACCTCATATAGCTTAAAAAATACTTTAGCAATGATTAATTGCAAGTAGATTAAGAACAGTTTTCAAAGAAATACAAATTCCTGTTCAGTATTTGCTTAAAACATGTAACAAAGCCTTCAGTTGTAAAATGCAACCAGTCTGGTTGAATGAATCATTGTGATACTGAAACACAAAAAAATAACCCAGAAAGAGCATCTATAATAGGTCTTTTTTTAATACTGATATTGTTTCTGAAATGATAGTGCACTGTACTGCCTCTAGACGTCACTGCCCCAAATACAGTGAAGTTTCAGTCACTGTACATTTAAGTATATGGGTCGTTATTTTGTAAGGACTAGTTAATCTGATTATAAAAATATCTATTCCACTGCAACTGACAACACAAGAGAATGAACTGATTTATCTGAAAAACAACTAAATAGTTGCTAAAGTTAAATGGAAACTGAAACTGGAAAAAATCCAAACCAAAATGAAAAAAAACAAACAACAAACCCACCCCCAAAAATCCCCAAATCCCTTTACAAACCTAACCAAACTCCTCCAAAAAGCAGCATATATTACCCATCTTTTAATAATTATCAAATCTATCTGCTATTGAAAAGGTTGTTGAAGAATTACCTTTGAAATCCATATCTTCTTTTTCCAGCAGTCAATTAAAAAATTTAATGTACAGAATGACAGTAGGGCAGAGCTGACTGAAATGTAGAACAAAAAGTCTGAGTTCTTTTCTTTCTGAAGAACAAAATCAAGCTGGTTGCTTTTTTTTTCAGGGCTAAACCCACAGAAATACTGTTCAGAAGGTAAGAAGTACTGCTACTCTTTCTTCTAAGTTTTTGTGTATGTGTGTGTGTATTTTTTGTGAGAGGTGTGTGTCTTCTTTTTTCTTTCAAGAAAGTGACTATAGATACTTATCTTCAAACAATATTCAGAGAGTGCCCAGCCTAGAAGGCTCTTAAGTTTACAAGGTTACCTAGAAATTTACGGAGGAGTTCCTCATTAAGTAATAATTTCATTTAGTTTACTGTTGGAAAATTCCCTTAAATGTCAACGTTCAGGCTTACCTTAGATACTGAAGCAGGTGCATGCATCCTACTACTTAAGAGCAATTCTATGAGCGGTAAGCTACCATGTAACATGAATGAGAATTCTGATACCTAGCCAAGTGTCAACATCTAGAACACACATAAAATTCACCTGTTCTATTTGTATTAACCTATTTAACAGAATCCTTCATGTACTTCAGTGTCTTCTCTAATCCATGATACTACTACCAGGTCGAAATAAAGCATTTCCCGAAAGCCTGATTGAAACCTTATTGAAGTCAATGGAAAGAATCCCTTTGAGTTAGGATCAGATTTAATACACTTCGCAAAACTGGTAGCCTGGCCCAGATTCTACAATGATTACTGAAGTCAGTAATGATTTCTGACCTTCTGTTCAGTCTAACCACATATTTTTCGTTCGAATCAGAGGTTCACCATCACATTAAAAAATAAGCAAATGAGACGTTCCATCTGTCCAATAAAGTAATTTAGAATCTATGTCAGAATGAGAATGATATGTAAAAAAAAATTTACAAACTCAAGCTTAAAATGCCAGGAAACAAGACTAATTGGAATGTAATCTTTTTTATCATGAGTTGGAAATAATTCTCTGACAAATATTAAGATTAGTAGAATGTGAATTTTAGTACCATTATTGGTAACAAAAGTAAAAAACCTGCTCACGCACACTTTTAAATAAGCATTGTAGTCTCAAATTTTAATAAGAAATATTAAATTTAACTTGATTGAACCAGCTCATTAGGAGATAGCATTAAACTACACTAAAAGTTCTTCCTTTACATATATTTTGTATTTCTTGAGTTATAAATAAGCCAGTCACCCTGTGAAGTGCACTGTTCATAACACATTTCAAGCCAGGTAAATCTCTAGAAAAAGCGGTGCTCAGATATTTCACATTGATGTAACTGACTTTTGCTAGCTCATTGTTTCTCTTTCTGAAGAGTTTAAATATAGGCAAAGCTGTTTCAATTTTGCTTAGAAAAAGCAAATAAAATAGTTTCATTTGTGAATAAATTTAAAAAAATACTGAACACCTTACAAGGTTAGAAGTACAATGCAAAGCTTTCTTAATAAGAGAAAGATATTTCAGCCAATCTGCAGACTTACTGTGTATCTTTTGACAGAAAATATGGGATTGAAGTTACAAGGTTTAAGCTGCTTAAAAGTCAGACACTATCTGAATTTGTCAAATAGGTTTCTTTTATAGTTAATAGAGAGACCTTTTCTGAAACGATGTCTTAAGATGGGGTATAAAGAACATATACTGGCAAGCTTAATTAGCTTTAATATACCTAAATCCACGGAAGCTAACAAATTAACCAAAGCCAACTCCTTTTTTTAAAAGCTTTAAAAAGAACATGTAGAACACTATTTTTCTACACAATACTCACAAGAAAGTGTCTATGTCTATACTGCTCTACACCAGCTCCATTAACTCCCACAGCCTTACGGGTAGATTGTTGACCACTGCCATGGTACAGACTGGGACTGACCTTCTATCAGCTGCAAGCAGGTTTGAAAATCAGTGACCCACAGCACTTTTTAATGTTATCTACATGTAGTACAGGGGCTGTATAACTATGATCTTAAGTACTCTACAACTTCAAATTAAAAGCTGGCCCTCAAGCTTATGACTCACACTGTGCCTTAGGCCTCTGCATGTTTTCTTCTAACATTCAGTGGTGAAGGCATAGTGAACTTTTGAAAGTCCTCTCCACTTAATGGTCCATCTTTGACAATAGAACTACGTGGGACCTCAAGCAAGATGCCACATGAGCAAGAAGAATGATACATTTAGCTCTCACTTTGTAGGATTTTTGATACTGATTTTAGCTCTTGCCTCTCCCATCAGCTTCTTACACACTGATAATTTCAGGTGAAACTGTGGTGAGACACTGAAGCAGGTTACTCAGAGAAGTTGCAATGTCCCATTCTTGGAAATATCCAAAGTAAGGTTGGACAGGGACTTTGAACAAAAGATGTCCCTGCCTATAACAGGAGGATTGGGACTAGATATCTTTGAAGGTCCCTTCCAACTCAAATAATTCTATGATGCAATTTTGTTCGCATTGTGCTTAGAGAGTGAGGTAAGGAGGCAGAGGTAACAGGATATTTGTTTCAGAGAGATTTAGAGATATTGTTTGGAAGATTGAAAGGAGATTACCTTTCTCACATAGTCCCTTCTCTGTGCTTCCACAAGAAGTGACAAGACATTGGAGCCACCTCTTTAGAGGAAAATGAACATAGCTCTCTCTATGAGTGGGAGGAAGAAACAAGTAAGCATCTCCAGAAAAAAAAAGAAAAAAAAAAAAAAAACAAAACAACAACAAAAACCCACAGGTGATTGGGTAGGTCATCCAATTAAATAAGGAGAATCTATTGTGCATGCAAAAGACAAAAAAAAGTGTGGAACAGAGAAAGTGTGTAGAAGAATCTCAGGAAGTTAATGGATCTACTAACTGTAAGTGTGATAAAGTCCAAACCAGCGCTTTCCCAGTAACGATGGTCACAGGTTCCTCAGAGTCTCAGACCTGCTGAATGGCTGCTGTGTCTGATTGACTTCAAGAAGAAAATATCTACATGATAGACAGTCAGGGTACATGATAAAGGCTGTCCCATCAAAACCTTAAAAGAGCAGTTTATAAAGAATAAATTAGCTAGAACCTAGTATTAGGCATTGCCTACTGTGGAGTTTAGGTACAAGAACTGATCACTTTTATTAAATGCACACTTAGGTATTTTCTTCAGAAAGGTATTTCACTACTAGGGTACTAGTGTTTAGCTACCTGCTCTGCAACTGAAAGGAAACCCAGAGAAGCTGACTGCTTATTATCTTTAACCCTGACAGTCATTTTAATAAATTTCCAAATAAAATGAAAATTGCACTCCAGATTTCTTGCATGCTATCCATTCATAAAATGAATGACCTTAGGTTTTTTTGCAACAGGCTAGCATGTGCCTTTTGTCACATTGAATTTACCATTCTGTGACTGAAACCTTATTAAAAGTATTCACATACTGTATTTCCAGAAACATAATTTTGATTCAGTATCAACCTGACACGAATATAACTCATGCTAATTGTTTAAGACAAAGGAGATCAAATTCAATTTTTTCATAAAGTAACAAAAATATAGAAAAATAGCAAATGTCTCTCATGGTATACATTGTATTTCTCTAAGTTAACACTGGAGGAATTTTTAAATATACTAATTCTATATCTTACGAAGATGATGTGGTGACTTGATACTGTATAATATGGAGGAAATTTGTATGTATGCAATAACCTTATTACTTAAAGTTTTACTCCAAAGATATGAATATAGAAATTGGGACAGGGGAGTCTGGAGGAGATTGTTGAGTTAAAAAGACACAATTGTTCCTAAATCCTTTTTTTGAAGTATAGTCACTCAGTTTTTTCTCACTCCCTCCTTTCTAATTCCTACTCAAAACTCCATGCATATTTTTATCCAAGACAAAACCAGACACAGCTGTCACTTCTAATTAAATTTCAATAACTCAAGTTGAGTATTTGTGAACTTGATTTAATTGTGTTAGCACTGTTTTCAGTAAATACAGAGGAAAACCTTCTACTTTAATGTAACAGCAAAAAATGTCTACCAAAAATATCTTGGGGGAAAAAAGAAAGGTTTCTTCTCTGGGATTATACTGTCAAAATGAAACATAGGGTTACTATCTTCTATTTAGGTTGTGTTGCTTCACTGCCAAGCAGCTCTTCATTTCTTAGAATTCAGCCCTGCACTAACTCACTACATAATACTCAATAAAAGGAATAAAAGGTACCTGTCTTTTCTAAAACAGAAACATACAGAATACACACTTCTCCAAAGCTGTGTTTAACTACTTTTTATATGTTCCTAAAGAGATAAGGTTTGATTTACAGGGTATTATTTGGATCACTAAAGATCATACATAACACCATGTAATCTGTATCATATTGCTTTGAATCTGATTTCTAAGAAAAAAAGCTAAGATATAATGAAAATGAAAAATCATTTTCTGTTTTGTTTTACATCTTATCTCTTAACACATTTTAGATTTTACATTGTAGTAGTCATATTCCTGGCAAGGTGATTTAATAGTCTTAATTATGCAAGCATAAAGCACTTAACTGCTCCAACCCCATGCAATTCCTCAGCTGAGAAGTTTGAAAGGAAAATTTAAACAAATGTTGTATATAATAGTCTGAAACTGTTGAAATCAATGGAACAGTAACAAAATTTTAGTGAATTGCAATACGTTGAAAAAATTCTTTACTGACTGTAGTTGTGATACCAAATTCCAGTAGAGGGATATTCTGAGTAACACCAAGTGCTAATACTAAAATTCCCACTGATTAGCTAACAGCATGACAGTGGTTGCCTGGTCTCGTTGTCTCAACCTCGACAGCTTTCTTAAATTTTTATAATTATTTTTTCTCCTTTGAGATGGGCTTTAAAGATTATATGGGATTGGGAAAGAGTTATGTTTGGTCTTACTTATGTTTTTCCCTAACTGGAATGAGGACATCCCCTGGGGCCCTAGAACACTTCTTATGGCTCCCTCTGTGCTGTAGACAATTTCAGTCTGCTCAGGCAAATATTCTCCGTATGACTGAAGAGCAGAAAACTGGCAACATTCAGAAAACAGTTAGAGAACTAAGAAAAGTCTTTATGTTTATCTGACTGAATAACTTAACATATTTAAATATCAGATACTAAAAATTACCTTATTACAAATAGACTCCGCACATATCTGTCTGATCACATGCAGATGTGTATTGCTACATTGTACCTAGTCATGTACCATAATGTACCTGGCTATATTATGATCTTCCAAGATGTGATTTATCTTATTGAGTAGTTATCTGGTTTTAGACAGATTAATTTCAGTGCAAAAATTCCTGATTTTTCTCTGCTGTTTATTAAAGAAGCAGAAAGTGACTAATTATAAATGAAGCTTAGATGAAGTTAACTTCTCCTTAAAAGGCTCAGTTCAATTATCCAGACATGGCTGTCAGATACCTTTTTATATGTCATAGTATCTCCTACCTGACCCCCTATTCTAGTGTTCCAGAATAATGCAGATCTTCCATAAATCCTAAATCCTGTGTCATAGCTGATAAACCTGTATGAATATCTTGAATACCCCAAGGCACCTTAAATGGCACTACATGCCCTATGTTTGAACAGTTGAACTTAGCCTTTAATGTACATGGGAATTGCTAAATGTTTTTAATCCATTTAACAAGTTTCAGTGACCATTACCAGCTGTATGCATTTTATTTGGAATGTGAAGACAACTTAGCTAGATATAGCAAACCACAAACAGCCTGGCTAGATAGCTACCAATCATAGTTCAGCATTTTGTCCACTGCTGTTCTCATGGTGCACCTTTGAGAAGAATTTGGTTAAATCTTCACTATTCTTCTAATCTTTTTCAAAAAAGTAGTTCTAGACAGCTGCAAGATGTCCTCTTAACCTTCTGTTTCTACCACTGAAAAAAAAAGGAAGTTCTCTCAGTATAGCAAATACTGAGTTATTTACATTTCCTGTAGTTGCTGATATAGTAAGGTTAGGCACTGTATGCCAATTGTCATAGGGTGCTGCTCTATATATAGTTTTAGGTGTTCTGATGAGCCTGGGATATTATAGATATTCTTCTGCTCACCAGCTTTGGTTGGTAAGCTGAACAACTGGTTAACAAAGTGAAAATATGCATTCAGTCTGTTAACTTGATCGGTATGCCTTAGTTGATATGGAGCATAAATTCCAAGTGTGGAAAAAAATTGTACTAGATTACTCTTAATATAGATAACAGAATAGCAAAATTCAACGTTTAGATTATTTCTCATAAATTTAGCAATATACAATTAAAGCCCCTAAATCTGAATTAGTCCTTCTCATATATCTATACAGTAAGTGTTAAAACCCATCTACATTAAAGAACAAATTCATCTAAATGGGAAAGAATGACTGAATAATAAAATCATTTACTCTAAAGGTTTTTTCTTTTTCTTGATCTACTTAATAAAACTTCAAATAAATTACTGAAGGCAGTGACTCTCCTAGAATTGAATATTTAGGATAAATCAGGTAGATCTGAATGCATTAAACTTAAACAGGATGTCAAACACACTGTGCAAGGAAGAAAACACTGGTTTTGCTTTGGTTTTCTTTCTTTGTGATATTGATGAAGACTGTGATTTACAACTGGAACAATTTATCAAATCCATTGTGAGATTCTGCAGGACTGAACAATTAATTTTTATACAGACACTTTCAAAAATAATTATATATTCTGATATTGAGATATATGAGAAAAAATAAAATATTGATATATGCTCTTATGTTATCCTCATAATTTATTAAACCATCTAAGCATGCACAAAGATGGATATTCTGAAAATCTGTTTACTTTTTCTATACAAATAAATAGATAATTCTCTGTCCACCTACATGCAGGAGTTAGAATTATATTTTTATTTTCCATTATTTTGACCTTGAATTAATGTCAAAACTATTGAAGTATATCTATGTTACACCCACTCCCCTCAAAAACTTCCTAGTTTAATCACATTTACAGCTATACTGGGTCTATTGTCCAAACAAGGATCTTGTAAGCCATTTTCTTGTAAGCCATTTGTAAAAACTTTCTGCTTCTTTTAAAGGGAAAAAAACTTGGATCGTGGTACTTGAGTTTTCAGTGTTCTTTCTGAAGTTTGTTTTTTTTTTTTTTTTATTGCTGTTTGAAGGTCAACAGACACAAAACCGACTAATATCTTTTACCAGTCTTAATAATACATTTTATTTGAGGATAAATGATGCCTAAATTTAATTTCCTAAACCCCAAAAAAGTGCCTGATCTACAGTATATTGAAATAGTTGGAAATAGTTTAAAATTACTGGAAGTCTTACCATTGGTAACAATAGCTTTTGGATCTGTGATTAAGAAGCCTGAACAGCTTTATTTTCAAAAGCTCTGTGTGTCTGCATGTTCTCCTTGTTGTCAGGCGTTTAAATGGAAAATAAATTACCAATCTTTTCTAAGCATAGCAAATAAAACAAATAACAAGGCAAAGTACTTGTTAGAGGGAGATCAATACTGACCTCTTTTTGAGAAACTTATTATTTTTTTTTTGTTTTCTGTCATTGCTCTTTGAAGTTACTTGTATACATTTGTTCTCCTTTTCCCTGAGCATTGCATAAGCCACCAAAAAGTAGTGATAGGGAAGCACAAGCTAGAGAAGAACTGATCTGTCGGCAGCCGTCTAGGACTTCAAAGCTTTTTTTCCTAAAAAAATAAAAAAACTGCATAGAAAGAAGAAAAAAACCAAACCCCACGTATGTAAACGTCATAGTAACAGCTGTAGACACCCTCAAGTGTAGGATACCTTTTATAACTTGTCTTACTGAATTGTACGTATTTCTACCTACTTACACAAGTAGTAGGCTTAGCAGCTAAAACATATTTCTCTGCACAGATATTAGTTCTGTTGAAATACAGAGTCTTAACTAGACTAATTTGAGCCACCTTTTTTGTTCCATTATGCCTTCTCTGCCTCTTAAAGTAAAACATATTGTAAGTAATAAATTTTGTCCATTAGTAAAATAAATGAAACCTCCACCAAGTAAGTAGACAAAAGAAGAGCAAATTGAAAGAAATTAGTTCTGGACCAGAAACTACACCTGCAGAGAAAAAGAAACATCAGAAAAAAATAGCTTCCATTTTTTGTGAGGTATTCAGTACTTAATCAAAGCCTTGACATCTTGACCCAGTGTGTCAGAGACACTCATCTGCTAAAGAAGACCAAAATTAACAGATGTCTAAGATGATAAGGAAATGAATTATAAAAGATGAAGGATCAGGCAGGACAGACTACAACCTGGTCTTGGAAAGCATCATTTAATGACTAATACAACCATAGAAACTAGGAGAATACCAGATTATTTACTGTGGACAAAAAGGTGGGAAACTGTCACTTCAGATAATGAGGAAGAATGTGGAGGCTGACTGAGCACCCTGAAGTTTAGAGATGCATAAAGCAGATTAGTTTTTGAAGAGGGAGGAAGGAAAAGACCAGATAGAGCATGGGGGACATTTAGGTGTATAGTTTAAGCTGTGTATATGTGATGGTACTGTCATAATCTTGTGCTTTTACTTTACTTTTTGAGGCAGAGATCTAACCTCTGCCTGTGAACTCTCTACTTTTAAAGTCTGTTTATATACTGAAAATAACTATAATGTATTATCTGCCAATGTTTCTGCTAGGTCAGATGTGATTCTAAGTAAATGACAGAGGAACGGTTTGGAGCAACTTGGCAGAGCACTGACTGAATTATGAGGTGCCTGGATAATATTTTTTTACCTGGGCTCTAGATACAAATTCTCATGTATTATGTACACTGTAAGATATACATATAGGCTTTATGTAAGTGGACGATTTTCTTCTAACTGTAGATGTCATTAGTGATAGGACATGTCAAGTGTGTGATGTGCTGATTTACTGATTGACAAGCTGTAAGACCTTAGGCTCTTCTCACAAGCTCATCAAAGGGGGTTTACATTAGAAAGATACAAGGCTCCAAAAAATCTGCCTGATGGATTTATTAAAAGGGCCTTCAGTTCTTTTATAGCCTGAGACCGCACACAGGAAAAACGCTAGGGGCTCAAAATAACACAGTTTTACTGGCAAACCTGGGATAATATGGGAACTTGGCAAAAGTTTAAAGCAAGCGTTCAATCGGCATAAAGCATTTCACAAAGCATTGACTTAGCAAAATCCACTCCATCTAGGTTTAATTTACCCAAGTATCAAGAAGAGGAAATTAGGACAAGAGGAAGAAGAAAAGAGGGACAGAGACAATTATATCTACTGCCTTTGATCCAGCGTAGATCCAGCTAGTGGAAGTCCAGGCAGGGTAGGGCCGTGAGCACTGGGAGACCACGTGGTGCTGAATTTATTGTTTTGGATTCCTGTGGCCACCCTCTCCAAGTGGGTCTTCTGGTGTGCCAGCCCTTCTGGGACTGGGTTAGGGGCTCCAGGGGGTGTGGTGTGGGGCAGTGCCCCCAGCGTGCCAGTGACTGACAGCTGCACCAGTGGCTTTCAAGGAGGTGAGGTATGGGGGGTGACAACATAAGCCCACCTTGGCAGAACCTGATCTGTCTCCTCCCACACACTCAGATTTGTTTCAAGACATTAATAAGTTTAATACCTTTTTTTTTTTAGTCCCTCACACAAGTTACTAGGCAATGCTATGCATGCAATGCTATGCATACAATGCCGAATGGATTTTGCGAGAAGTGAAGGCAGGATGTTGATTGGCCTACTGGCTAGAATTCTGTTCCAAAATGTAAACATAAAAAAGTAAAGGAAAAAATGTCTAAATGTAGGTGTGTATACATGAACTACATATCTAAATTCCCATTATTGACAATAATGATGTAGGGCTCAACTCTACTTAACACAGAAAGTTGTATAGATTAGGGTACCCTTTGCAATCTACAGTCACTGAATCACCTGTCACTAAATAAAATTCCTAATCATCTCAGAAAATGGAATTGGATAACTAATTACTCAATGAATGCAGATAACTCTTTAAGGGCCAGATTAATCTTTTTCGTCAACATTGCATGTTCTGACTTCATTAACTATAGTGGGAGCCCACACCTCTAGCTGTCATTGAGGGATTGTGTGAGATTCAGTTGCCTGCACATTCTGAAATTTCAGAGTACTTGAGACATTTACATGGTAGATCTGGCAGATGTGACACAGCCTGCAAGAGGCCATGCCTTCTGGAGAGGCAAATAGAGATCTGGCAGCATCTGAAATGTTTTCCCAAGTGAAGATGCACTCTATAATGGGTGTGTGCAGCACTTGCAAACTTTAAGCCAGAGTCATAGGTAAGTAGCATGATCTGGAAGCTAGAAATACTACTGTTTTGCATCCTGATACTGGAGAAACAGGAATGTGAGTCAGCTACTGGAGGGACCATAGATCTAAGGCAAGCACTGTAGAGGTTGTGATCTGAGAATTAGCTACTGGGGGCACTGCAGATCCAGACCAGCTGCTAAATATGCCATTTTGTAGATTTGCAGGAAGTGACAAGAGATATGAGTGCCATAAATTGAAGAGTATGTCCAGGTGCCAGTGGCTGGGGAAGCTGGGGATATAAGGGCAGCTACTGGCCGGTCTCTGGTGCAATCCATATTTTGCTATACAAACTTACATATATTACACTAGCAGACTTCACTTCTGATCATCTAGAGACAAGGAACAGTACTGAGCCACCAGTGCTATTCACATTCATGTGAGTGCTGTTGGCAAGTAAGTTGGATGCTTGTAAGATAACGTCTTTTGGCCTGTTTGTGGCCAGGTGTGTGTGTCTGTTGTGCTGATGAGTACAGACACATGCACAGCCTTGTGGTGCATGGAGAGCCAAAGCAACCTGGCATATACTGGGTGACAGGTTAGGCAATTCCTAATAATAGTTTGAAATTAAATATGTGAATCATTTTAGACTGTAATAGAAACTACACCATGTCCCAGAGCTAGTTTTAAGATAATCAAGATTTTTGCATATTCTATGTTAGGACACTTACTGTATTGTAAAGTATTAGACTCTTAAATAATAAATGTTCAGATTCTTAAACAGTTAGATTGGCACATCTAAACAGAACTAATAGAGCAAAATTTTCCTAAAAAAGTTTTAAATTAATCACTCAGACATTAAAAGAATTTTTATGTATAAAAATGTATCCTGGTATCACTTTATTTTATTCCTATTTTCAGATTCCCAGTTTTTCCCACTTTCTAGAGAGAGGCAAAAGTAATTGCATAATGTTTTAAATCCACTGTATGGGGGATTTTCTTACCTACTTTAAAAAATATGACCAGAGAAGTCAAATATTGCTGATGGTGAGATGAAAGATGCTTTAATTAAATTTCAGTTATAGTATCATGGAATATATCAAGTTGGAAGGGAACCATAAATATTTAGTCCAACTCCCTGCCCCTCACAGGACACCTAAAACTAAATTATATGACTAAGAGAATGTCCAGATGCTCTGTGAACTCTGACAGGTTTGGGATTATGTGCGTATGTTCAAATATTTGGTTTTCTCTGCTGCCAAAATGGATACACATCTATCAGTGATTTCATCAATAATCTATTGAGTATTTAGCAATATGCTGTAATGTTTCATGTTTCCTTATAAATTCACTTGGTTTATGTGTGAAACCACTTAAGCTCACTCACTAATGTGTCAGGGTAATAAAGTAATACCGTTCTTTTTTCTGGAAAAAAATCTGAATATTATTGTGAATATGTAAAAAATATTCTACTATTTTTATTAGTTCTGTTTTATACTATCTTTTTCACAAATGCCATTATACAATATAATTTTATATTAACATCTTCATCTCCATACTTCTCATTATCTGTGAAATATCTATGAATTGTGCCTTATGCTGACATTATCATAGAATCATAAAATATAATGAGTTGGAAGGGATCTATCAGGATCATCAAGTCCTACTCCTGACCCTACACAAGACTCCTCAAGAATTCACACCGTGTGCTAACTTGAAACCTATATTCAGTTTTGGGTCCCCTCACTACAAGAAAGATGTTGTGCTGGAGCGTGTCCAGAGAAGGACAACGAATTTGGTGAAGTGTCTGGAGCACAAATTTTATGAGGAGAGGCTGAGGGAGCTGGCTTTGGTTAGCCTGGAGCAAAAGAGGCTTAGGAATTTTTTCTTCAACAGAAGGGCTGTTGAGATTGAAATAGACTGCCCAGGGAAGCAGTTACCATCCCTGGAGTCACTAAAAGGATGTGTAGATATATCATGCTTGGTTTGTACACGATTTAGCCATGGACTTGGCAGTGTTAGGTTTGTGGTCTGACTCAATGATCTTAAAAGTCTTTTACAACCTAAATGATTCCATGATTAATACTAACCTCTATAGAAGAGGAGAAGGGCTTCCTAGTAGAAAAATACAGATCTTTGTTCCTGTCTCTTCTATCACTGTCTTGTCAAGGAATTAATAATATATTAGGTCTTTCTCAGGTCAGGACATCACTTATGGATGTTACATATTCTGATTGTCACACAAAGCTTTGGTAGGACGTGAGACATAATCCAGCCTGCTTTGAATGTAGCTGCTCTATACTCTTATGTTTCTTTGCTGTGCAAATCTTTTTTTGGCTTTAAGATCTTATTTTCCTCTGGGATTAAGGCCATTTTCTGAAATGTTATTAAGTAGAGCTTGTAAAAAATTTTCATCAGAAACATTCTTTCAACAGAAAAGGATTTTGGAACTGTCCAAAAAGATTATATTTGTCTGATTTTTGGAATATATATATATATATGAAAACCATAAAACTTATACGTTTACCTAGGACACTATATAATTATTTAATGTGTGACTACTAAAACATGAAAGAAAAAATAGAAATTTGAAGATTCAGTAGTAACTAATTACAACTCTTCCCTATATTTGCCACCAGAATCAATAGTCTTTATAATGAGGGAACCAAAGCAAAAGCAAGAATATGAAGTCAGTCATAAGAAAACTTTATTTTTCTCAATGAAACAGTCTGCCATACAACTAATTCATTTTTATCAACTAACTGTAAATCTCATATTCAGCTACAGTGAATATGCAAGCTTGTGATGAATACAGTGATTAGCAACTTTGACATGAATACTAGGACTTAAAGCAAATGAGTAAAATTATAAAGCATTTTGTGTAATGAAGAAAAAAAGCAGTTTAATAGAACATTGCCATACAATCCATGTTTCCTGCTTGAGAATTGAATATATTACACAGCATTTGGAGAAGAACAGGAAACCATGAAGAAGTGACAATATTTCATTCTGTTGACATTTCCTCATTCCCCTGGTGAAAATATGTTCATAATAAGTTGTTTTATTCTTTTAATGAGAATTGTAATATTTAATTTTTAACTTGCATCCCTGAGTCATGTGTGGGGTGGGTTTTTTTGTTTGTTGGTTGGTTTTTTGTTTTACTTTTCCATGACAAAATGATTTATTTGTTTGCTTGTTTGTTTGTTTGTGTAATTAAACTGGAATTAATTACTTTTGGAAAACTAAAAAGCAACTGTAGCAAAAAGAGGATACCAAAGTAGGTGATAGTTTAAGGGGTTTAAGTGTTTTCAAAACGTATGGCAATTTCCCTTTCAGGCTGTGATCTTCTCACAGCCTCACAGCTCTGCTAGAACTAGCAGTAAGTTAAATGCTAGGTTGGAAACTAACAAAAATATTCTTAATGGAAGAGGCTTTTGGGATATGTTCATATTCTTTGTTTTTCTTTTACTTACAGTAATCTAAAAGGAATAAAACTTGAAAGTCAGAGCCAACTTTCTTATGCAATTAGCTTTTACTACAGCTTAGGTGGCTGCACGTATATCTAACTTTTTCTGGGGTTTTTGTCATTTTTTCTATTGTCTGGAGTGAAACAGACACCTCACAGGGCCCCTCAATCTACCTAAATTAGACACCTGCCTTAAAATAGGGTAAATTGTTCACTGGTGGTGTATTGACTGCAGAAAAAATTGTGGTTGATTAGTTATGTGCAGACAACTGAAGATTTAACTCGGCTCTATTTTAAAAATCTCACGCTTCTTGCAGAATTGTAGAGAGAATGTCAGTAGTGAGACTTCAGCACTGTACTATTCAACAGCTGAAAACAGGTGTGTTAAATCTCAGCATGTTCTTGATCCATTTTACTAAATCTCAAATTGAAGTTTAAGCTTGGTGATGATGTAAAGTATGTCAGATCTTTCTCTGGAAGGACTAGTTTCCTTAATATTTTAAATATTCCTGATTCTGTTTGACTTTACAGTACATCAGATCTCCTCTTTCTTTTTCTAGAGCTTTCACTTAGAAAATTCAGAAATGAAGTTGAGGAAATAGCTAAGGGATGTTAAGAGCATCCTCTCTCTCTGGCTGCTCTATCCCAGGACCCCTTGTGCCCTGCTGTCTGAACCCAGCTTGGTGTGTGTACACACACACACAATTCCATATGTACACACGTGCACGTGCAGACACACACACACACACACATGCACACAGGGTGTAGCCTCAGACAAGGCACTGCCCACAGCAGCACCCACATTCAGGACTCATAGCAGACACAGGCACAGATGGACATGTCCCCCCCTCCTGTTGGGCTGGCAGAGGCAGAAAGTCCCCAGTGCAGCACACACTTAAGTCAGTGAACTCTCAAAATAACTATCTCACCTGCTCTCCCTCAGGTTGTTCAACATGTCTTAATTCTGACGATACTCCATTCATCCACAGAACCTCAAGAATAGTCTAAAGATTCGAGTGTATATATAAAATACAAAAAAATTAATGACTTGGCCACTGAAACACATGTAAATATGTCCTTAAAAAAAAAAAAAAGAAATATTTTATGTTTTCTTATACAAACTTCTATGATCTATTTGTGTTCAGTTCAAAAAAGTAATCCTACTAAATTTTAGGATAATTCCTTTGACATAAACTCTGGTGAGGACAATCTTCTGAAATAAAATGTTTCTTGTTTTCAAAAACAAGTGTCAGAACAAGAGTACAAAAAGAAAAAGGCCTAAAATTGGGATTTAATTTTAAAGAGTTGAATAAATTAGCAGGCTTCAGAAAAGAAAAACAAAACAAAAAAACACCACCCAAAAAAGCCTCCTCAAAACCCAGGGTTCCTTACCCAAAGAATAGAAAACAAATAATGCAAAAGACTTCAGGCAGAGTGCTTTGCTATTGCTATTACTGAAATATCTCAAATTAGATAGTGTTTCAAATTAGGTACTGTCTTGAAGTGTGTGGTTTTGCAGACTAAGGCAAACTGTCAAGATTCCTACATGGTGATATATACCTTGTAATCACAGGCCTCTCTGGTAGCAGCAGAATACATTCAGCATAATGAGAAATAGTCAGCTGTTTTAAGATTAAAGTAAAAATGAAAGGTAAGAGTGCATTTCAAAATTGTAACTCATTCTTACAGATATATGGCATATATTTGGTCATCTTTCAGGATATAAGATGTACATTANAGGGAAGGTTTGGGAAGGTTTGGGAAGGTTTGGGAAGGTTTGGGAAGGTTTGGGAAGGTTTGGGAAGGTTTGGGAAGGGAAGGGAAGGGAATTGAAGGGAAGGGAAGGGAAGGGAAGGGAAAAAACTTTAAATTGCAGCAATATGTAGAGATAAGTAGACAGATGGTAGTTTTATTTGCCTCTTTTGTGTAAACAGAAAAAAAAGACACTTGTATAGTCCATGACAACTTTCCAGGGCTATTGGTTCACCATAAATCATTTCTGTTTGCTATAGGCTGTAAGATATCTTCCTGTACTTATTAAATCAAATGTTACTATTTGAGCTAGTGGCACACTTATTTCCTAGACATCTGTTGTTCTTTTTGATTTTTTTTCTTGAATGATAACAGACATACACACTCTACTTAAAATTTGAGGTTACCATTACATTTTATTTGAAACTTTCAACAGTTAGGTCAGTCAAGGAGCAATAAAATTGAAAATTATCATTTCTCTAGAATAATTTCAGAAACATGTTCCATGGAGATTTGCCTTCCCAAAAACTCATGCATTTTTATTATTATGTTTTTTCCAGCGCCCAGAAGCATTGTTGGATGTTATTTGGAAAAAATAACACTAAAACAACCTGTATATATTTACTGTCTCTAGGAGTTTTCCACTGGAACACAGAAGTAGAATATACAAGCAAAGATAAGGTGATACTAGTGGTCATCTTGTCATCCTCAATTGTGAAGATATTTTTGTCTATCTTGTACCACTTTTTTTGTCTCTCTTTTTGAAATTTCCTTTCCCAAGGCTCTTATTATTTACTTATTACAATTCTTTTGCGTATCTTAAACACAAGACAAACTGTAATACGTTGGGGGTAATTTCACCTTCCTCTCCCCAGTGCTAGTGAGTAACAAGGATGTCTATACTGGCTTAGTAACCTTAACCAATGTTTAAATTATTGCGTTTAACGTTACTATGGAGGAGGATTTAACACATGTGTATGGTCAGTAATGGTAGTTCACCTCACCGGTTCAGTATTCAGCAGTGCATTGACTTCAGACTTGTTGTTTCCTAATAGCTACACGTGCAAAATGTTTCTGGTTTATTCTTCTGTTTCTACTGCATGTTTTGGTTATAGTCCATTCTCCTTCCACAAGGAGAAGGAGACAGCAAAAAATGCTTAGCTAGAAAAGGTAGAAGCTTGTAATTTGGAAGTATCTATATGTTATTTCCTTCCTCAAATTTCCTATAACTTTTCTAATCTGGGGAAAGTTTATCCTGATGAATGAAAATGATCACAGAATCATAGAATGGTTTGTTTGGAAGGGACCTTCAAGAGCATCTAGTTAGTTCCAACCCCTTCCTGTGGGCAGAGACTCCTTTCACTAGATCAGGTTGCTCGCAGCCCTATCCAACCTGGCCTTGAACTCCTCCAGGAGTGATGTATGATAAATGATGGAATTAACCTTGTTTGGTTTTAGAATCATAAAATTATTTATGTTGGAAAAGATTCTTGAGATCATAAAGTCTAACCGTAAACCTGGCACTATCCAAGTCCACCATGTCCTTAAGTGACACATCTACAAGCTAATAAAAGCTTCTAAAGGTTGGACTTAAAGATCTTGGAGGTCTTTTCCAACCTTAATGATTCTATGATTCGAAAAATTATTTTAGAAGGATTGCTGGAAGTGTCAACCACATATTTCATTGTCTGCCTTTAAAAACATACTATTTTTGCCATTTCCCCATCTACATATAAGCCAATGAGTTGAGTCATACTGACCAGTAATCTGAATGATTAGAATCAAAAGCAATGACTGATTATTCTCACTATGTCTACATTTACTATAAAATCTACACTATATTCTTAACTCATTTTGAATACCATTTATTTCACCCATCTTCAAGCACATGAAGTTAGATGTCTGATTTAATTTCATTTCCTAGTCTTTTTCTGTGCACAGAGGACAACTTGTTTCTATAAGTGAAGAGATTAAATCCTATGAGAAGTTTAAGATATGTGGAAAGAATTTTGGCCACAACTCTCATGACAATGTAGGATAATAAAATTTGCTTCAGTTGCAAAAAAAGATTTCTTATATTGCTGCAACTGTGTTATGAAATGTCTTACAATTCCATAACGCCCCTCAGGTTTAATATCTAATTCTGAACAGGAGTTCTTTCACAAGCTCAGAGGAAATAATTTACATGACTTTGGTGCCAATGATGTTGTTGGATTCCCTGTCCCACATATGCATTTTGAATATAATTAAAAACTAGCAGTTTCTGTAACTGCATTACTTTTAAAGACCCACATAAAACAAACTGGGGATTGATATCAGCTGTATTCTTGGTAAATCCTTTGGATCACAGAGGACTGCCTCTCTGCAAATCCCTTAGCAATGTTTGTTTCCTATACCTTAATTAATATACAGTAGGAAAAAATATTTTGATGGAAAGAAAAGTGATGCTGAAGACAAGTAAGTCATGCTGAGAGAAAAAAATGCTGAATATATCAAAAGCAGATAGAAATACATTTTATTTCTTTTATTACTTAGCCATAAAATAGAGGGAGACCCTACATGGCACAAAATCCCTCAGACATTTAATGTTGTCAAGAAGATCTAAAACGCCTGAGCATAGCTTATTTTATGTAGTCCTAAGCCCTCCAAAACAGAGAAGAAGCAACTTTCACTCAATGTGTCCAAAAAAAAGAGTAAAAAACAAAAAAGAACTAATAGTGATGTCTACAATTTTATTTTAACTTCCTGACACTTTGAAGCACTTTAAGCCTATTACTGCAATAATGATGCTATGATCCGATTAGTGAGAGATGCCTCTGCCAGAATTAAGGTGCAAACGAGACTGTATGCTGAAGTCAATAATACAGATTTTGCTTAACACTAAATGTGAGGTAGAGAGAGATAGAAAGAAATAGGAAATGAGGAGGGAGAAGTCAAGGAAGGGAGACAGAGACAGAGAGATCAAGCAGAAGATAGTCATCACCCATGGATCCAGCAGCATCCCGTCGGCCCTTCTTCACCCTGGGCTTCTTTGTGCTGGATGTCCCAAAGTTGTTCTTCCGGGGATACCAGCTTTATACAGCCCAAGTTCTGGGTATCCACAGGGTGGTTGCAGATGCCATTCTTCGGGGCTATGTGTATGAGCAGTTACTTCCTTTCCCACAGTTTGCCACAGTGGGAATTTTTGTCCAGATAGCTTAACCACGATGTGCTAAACATATCTCGCCTCCGCCAGGCCTGGAATTAGCACCTTCCTTCACAAATTCCTCCCTTCTGTGCTTATCTAAAGTTCCCACTGTGGTGGCTTATCTTATGGTAAGTTCATTCTGTAGCCTTGACTGTTTGAGACAGTCAGTTGTGCTCTTAAGTCCTCATAAATGATTAACCACGCAATGATGGCGTCTGTTAGTTTCGCAAAACTACAATGTCTTTCATATGATGAGCATTTTCTATAGTTACATATAATTCAGGTATATAGATATAATGCAGGTGGCAGTAGCCAGATATTATTAAAACAAACATCTTTCGTTCCTTTGGGTAACAGCAGAACTTAGTCTACTTTTGGACAATGACAAGTCTTTGTTCTTTCTTTTGCTATGGCCTTATGCAAATTTCATCACGGATTTTTATGTAAGTTCCCTCGGAATTCACTGTAAAAAAAATCTGACCATCAAAAAAACCCTTGAACTTAAGCTCAAGCACTCTGAATTCTTTATTCACAAATTTCAATTTAAATACTGCTTCCCTTTTAGTTTTCTACAAAATGTTAGAAATAGAATAATTCCTTTGAGGGAGAACTAAAGTGAAAGTATATCCAATCTAAGGATAATTTATTGAGAAGAGACTTATTTTTTCTCAATACCATCATGCACAAAAGCAGGTGTTACATACTGCTATCCATGAACTGCCTAATTAAAACTGAACTTAAAAAAAAAGGAAAGAACAGAGGGGAAGCAACCTCTATAAGGAAAATAAGCAACTGGCAGGGATTTTAACTTGACTTAAGTAGAGCTTAATTTCATTAAGCCCCAATTATTTGGGCTTGATCTATCAGAAAGATATTGAATCTCCAAATGTCAAATGTGCATCCCCTTCAAAATATATTAACTTATTGTCAAGAAATTAATTTCCTACAAGCAATTTATTTTCTTGTCAGTCTAGGGAGGGAGTATGACACCTTTTCTTTCTGTTGTGTAGTGATGTAAAAGTAGTTCTGCTGAAGAAACTTTAATTGGAGTGAAGTACGTATCACAAATTGTTCCTGCTTTTGAATGTGGTAATTTATGGCGATGAATAGGGCTTTGCTGGAAAGGCTTCCTAGGATTTAACTTCTTGGAGATTGTTACTTGAGCACAGCAGATCACATACAGATATTATTACCTCATTACACATATACTGGATGAGCCTGATCACCACCTATAAATCTAGAACACTTATCTACAGATGGTGTAACTGACAGTAGCTGAGAGGTTTCACTTAGAAAATTAACATTAACGGTTCTTGGTAAATCCCATCTTACACTTGCTTCTACGTATATTCGTGAATCTCTGGAGGGTACTTTAAAAAGTTTTGTGCAAGCTAAATTGAAGATTCTGTCACTCCTGTCATTGTTTTGACAACCTGAACCAAACACTTCTTTGAATTTTAATAGCAAGCACTTCCAATTTTTAAAATGATCCCACAGGGAATATGATTATATTGGCTTTTTAAAGGACCTCTTTAGATATCGATCATATAAAGTTGGAAAAAGTAAAAAGATGGGATTCAAACTCCTTACTTTTTAACATGTGTTCTTAGTTCTTGCATTCTAGTAGGGGGAACTGATGTATAATATGGGAGGTTTTTTTAATAAATTGAGAGGAACCTTTGAAAGGGAGTGTGGAAGGAAAAACACTAAGTGCTCTAACATTTTGAGTAATTGGCAAGGAATGGAAATATCTAAATTAACTTGGCCTTTTATTATGATTTTACAAATAAAAAGTAATTTTCTCTTTTATAGCCAAGAAAATAGCACAAGGAATGGGAAATAGGGTTAAAATGTCCAGAAAACACCCTACTTTCATTGAAATATCTTGGAAACTATCATGTAATGGAGTTTCTGTGACTCGAATCATTTAGCAATGCCATGCTTGCACAAAATAGGGATGCAGGTTTCTTTGGCCATACGAGACTCTAGCAGGAATCTGGAGGTCTACAGAAGAAACATGCACATTTCAGTCAATAACTTTAGATGACCTTAATATTCAAGGAAAAGAAACAAAATTTTCAGTCATTCTTCTTGCAACCTGTTTTAGAAACGTTAGTCTAAAACATATAAGCTGATATCTGTAGTATCTTAAGTTAGTATAAGAAGTATGATTCTCTCTATTGGCCATAAAGGAAATCTATGTTGGCTAACTCAGATGTCATAGGTGTCTATACTTTAGATCCAATGTGGACTGTTTAGACTAATCCACGTGCCATAGCTTGCTGAGATTCACAGCCTGTCTTCCCTCTGTCTTAGATCCTGTCCCTCAAAACTGATTCCAAGGTCAGCTTTTTAAGGAACTAGGTCCCTTCACAGCATCACAAACACTGTGAATTATCAGCTCTGAGCTTATGAGAAGATAAAAAAATTGCAACCAAGCTAGTAAGTGAGAGGGATATGCCAGACTCATAAATACACATACTGTGATCTTCACAGCAAGACCTAAAAATCCAGGCTTTCTTTAATTACAAAATGAGAAAGTCTGGAGCTGTTATGCTGTGATTTTTAGGCACCAGATGTCCTGGAAAGAGAAAAA
Organism: Cephalopterus ornatus; assembly: GCA_013396775.1. Classification (NCBI taxonomy): domain Eukaryota; kingdom Metazoa; phylum Chordata; class Aves; order Passeriformes; family Cotingidae; genus Cephalopterus; species Cephalopterus ornatus. Next base: position 23,610 of record VZRE01008696.1, on the reverse strand, counting down.
GAGTTTGAAAGAAAGAAAGTTTAAAATGAATTATGAACAGGAAGAAAGTATATACTCACACATGGCTTAATAAGTTGTATAAGTTCCTCATTCTGAGGTTTCAAAATATAATCTTATTTTTGGACTTATCACACAATCAATGTTGCAGTGTCTTATTCGTTGGTAATGTAGATCTTTATTTAAAATATTTGAAGGTAAATAAAAAACTAGCTATTGATTTCCCTGGGTTTAAGATTGCACTCTTTGAGCTGTATTTTTAAGTAAAATTTTCATATTCTTTATACATTATAGACACTGACGAAAGAGTGAACAGAAATAATTAAAGTGATAATATTGGTTTGTTTTTTTTTTTTTCGTTGGAGCCCACGCAATACTTAATTTTCTCTTCAGCATTGTCATTTGAACTCCTGCCCCCAAAGGTTTTTTTTTATTTTGGGATCTAGAAAATATGATGGTGTTTCTCCATATGCAGTCATTTTATTGACTGGACAAAGAAGGCCCTCAGGATTTGTCTGGCCTGTCTGAGTCTGAGCTGCTAGTTTTAATTGTTATAGAAATTATCTGGGAGAAGGTTACTATTGCCGAACTTGGTTTGTCTTAACTCTGGGATTTTCCTCTATGGTAAAGGTCTGACAATCCTATGTAGTCACTATGATAAAAAAAAAAAAACAGAAACCACCAAAAAACCAAAACCAAAACCAACAAAAAACCACACACACACATACACACGCACACAAACAAAAACAAAAAAAACCCCTAAGCTTTAGCCCTTTATAACTCATTTGTAAATAGTGCAAACAGCCAAATGTTTGATGGAAACCAAGGGGAAAAAAAAGAACAGTTAAAAAGATCACAATAAGAAAATCCATAAAAACAGCCCTAAATGGACCCAAAACAGGTAAACTTCCACCATGAGCATCATGTTCCTCCTGGCAAAGACTCAGTGAAGCTGATGACTCCTCTTTACCTATCCCCGTACTTTGGGAGGAGTGAACTCAGAGGTGCCTGAGGAGTGAGCCTCATCTCAGGAAGAAGTGGTTGATGTTAGAAAGCCCGTATCTTTACTGTATTAATGATTTATGAATATTAATGTCATTGTAATTAGACCAGTAATAGCTGTTTCTTATGTTTTAATTAGACTATTAAGACTTTGACTAGACTAACAATAAATGATAGAAAATTTGCCCATTAAAAAACAAATTAAAAACAAGTGTTTCAATAAATGACAATATCCTGTCTCAATTTCAAGAAAACTCCAATTTTCACTTAGGTAACTGTACTTCATATTCATTTCCATGGTCCTTGAATCAGTTTACTTGAGAAAAGGTGTATTGTTGTTCCTTTTCTCTACAAAATTATACAGTTGTCATGAAACACTGGGGATTTTTTTCCCTATTAAAAAATGGCGCTTATTCTCTTTTGCTAAGGAATCTACCCTTTATTTAGGAATCTACTACTGCATGCACACTGTGGAAGAACACAAAAGCTACATTTAGGCTAATAAATTAAATATGTCTAGGACTGTTGTTTGCTGTTGAGGCCAGCTGGCATAGAACAGCTTGCATTCATATTATTAAATTCTCCTACTCTCCAAACAGCATGGCCACATCCTAATTAAGAATCCTCCTACTTCTATGGTATCTCCCAGAACACACTTGGAAACAACTGGGAGAAGTGTTACTTGGGGTATTGTGTTTTTGTGGGAACATCTGGACAGTGGGTGGGGCTACAGGGGCGGCTACTGTGAGAAGCTGCTAGACACTTCTACCATGTCCAACAGAGCCAATGCCAGCCAGGTCCAAGGTGGACCCACTGCTAGTCAAGGCTGAGCCGATCAGCGGTGGTGGTAGCACCTTTGGGTTAACAGAGTTAAGAAGTGGGAAAAGTTACTGTACAAAGAGCAAACAACAGCCAGAGAGAGGAGGGAGAATGTGTGAGAGAAGCCCTGCAAGCATCAAAGGTCAGTGAAGAAGAAGAAGAGGTGCACCAGGTGCTGGAGCAGAGATTCCCCTGGAACCCATTGTGAAGACCATAATGAGGCAGATTGTCCCCCTGCAGCCCATGGAGGTCCACAGTGGAGCAGATATCCACCTGCAGCCCATGGAGGACCCAACACTGAAGCAAGTGGATGCCCAAATGAGGCTGTGATCCCATGGAAAGCCCGCAATGAAGCAGGTTCCTGGCAGGACCTGTGGCCCCATGGAGAGACGAGGCCACACTGAAGGAGGTTTGCTGTCAGGACTTGAGACCCTGCAGGGGACTCACACTGGACCAGTCTGTTCCTGAAGGTCTGCATCCCATGGAAGTTCATGAAAGCCTGTAGCCTGTGAGAAAGACTCACATTGCAGACATTTGTGGAGGACTGTCTCCTGTGGCAGGGATCCCACATCCCTGCAGCCCAAGGTAGATTATGGCAAGGCAGTAATTGGTGAATGATCTCTCCCTGTCCTTGTCTCAACCCACAAGTCTTTTGTTGCAATTTTTCTACCCTATCGAGTTGAGGACGGAGATGCTTTGGTGTACATCTGATGTCCAGACAGGGTGAATCCATCACCCTTCGTTCAGGCAAAATTATGCCAGGGACTGTTCTTGCTATTGAACACTATAAGGAATTGATTTCTAGTGACTTGGAAATGCTAATACAGATTTAGCTTAAACATTTGATCTATCTGTATACTTTCATATTTATTTCGTTGTATAATTAAATATTGTCCCACAATAATAAATGAACACCTCTCAATCATCTATGTAATTAGCTGCTTTGCACACTAGAAAAGTGTATTTATACTTACTGTATTTCAATGACAGACAACTAAGGCACAGAGGATGGGGCAAAGATCTGGTTATATTGTTAGACTATATTTACTTAGCTGTTTGAACTTGATCCAACAAACAACTCTGATTTGTGCATAGTTTTAATTGTATTAGATATGCTAAGTAATTTCTCATGTGTTTTAGTCTGAAGAGCCTTAATTAGAAGTATTAAATCTCTTTTTTTTTTTTCTGAAACGATGTAGGTAAAACCACACAGAATAACTCAAATCTGTGGAGACTCACACTGCCTCACATCAACTTGACTCCACCATTTCTGAAAATGCCAACAATTTTACAAGTTTTAGCCTTGTTACATCTCAACAAATAGGTCAAGATATGGGTAAATTGCTTCTAGATTAAAGTTCGTTTACAAAAGAATAGAGGTGAGAAAAACAAAAAAATCTTGTTCTTAGAGGATGTTGTTTCATAAAAAAAAGAAAGAACTTGACACAGATTATTTTTCAGAGTCATCGGTGAAATGGGCATACTGAAGAAATTTCATTTCAGAATTTTTTCCTTCAAATTTTACATTTCCACACTGAAAGCAATATATTGCCTCATAAATTCCACACAAAAAATTGTCTGGATATAAAGCATGGCAGAAATGTAGTAAACAAAAAAGTTTGGAATCAACTATACATGTAAATGTCTATTTATCATAGAATTAATACACTAAAATTCAAACCAAAATTAAGTGTGCATCTATTAGGTTCCAGATCATGGGGGGCTACATGCCTATACCTACATAAAGCACAGTATGGCTTTTTGTAGCTGCACCTTTTTTTATTGCAAATTCGTTATTTCCAGTGGCATAGTAGCAGTATACAGATTCATTGTTCATACTATACACATATTCATATGAAGTTTGACTTATGTGAAGCACTCAAGCATGTAATTGACTTAAGTAAGGAATGTTGACAAGCATTAAGCTATTTTCTAAGTAGGACTAGGATTATATGCATTCTTAAAACTGAGAACATACTCAAGTGTTTTGAATGAAGTCTTAAAAGGGGACAGTACAATTTGCTGACTCATCAGCAGCATTTGCTAAAGTGTTCAGAATTTTTTTTAAATGTTTTATTCAAATGCTGATTAGGTTTGTCTCTGATCTGCTTGCTGGAGTTTATAGACTGAGGTTTCATTACAGCATATTCAGACTAGTTCAGGTAAGAAAATTAAAAACTTTGAAATCTTTAAATCTGAATAATCTTTAAACTGATTTATCATAGTACTTTTTGTATATGAGATTGGTCTGTTCACACGGGCAATGTCTATCTTGCCTACATTTCTCCGCTTAAACAGAGTAACTTTCCTTCTCTGAGAGTTGAACTTTTGAAAAATGTTTCCTATCCACATGGCCTTGTAGAATTGATCTCAGAATCTCCTCATCAAATCTGTTTCCTCTCTTATGAAACTCCCATAGGAGAGATGCTCACTATGAATTTATTGCTCACAGCACTCATTTTCACTCTCCCAGTTTTGTTCTCTGCTGTTAAACATTAGTAAAAGAAAGCAGAACAATTTTCTAAAGAAACACACATTATGCTTTCTAAAGAAGCACGACTAATTCATATTGTCTTATTTTCTTTTTCATAGGGACAAATTGCTCAGGAAATACAAGGTCTAAATTCAAGTCTGGTGCAGTGACAATTCAGTTTCTTATCCCTTAGTGTTTTCCTAATCACTACCCTATTTATCCAGGCCTCCAGTTTTCATATGGATTGATTTTCTTCTGGAGAAAGTTGAAGCAAACAAAGTTTCTGAGTTTTTCCTTCATGTTTACAGTGTTGAGAGATGCTTTTCATGTTTCCATTCCGTAGTGTGAGTGAATTCACGACTGAACTCTGTCTGAATCCAGCTTTTTCCTGTTCCTCTTCAGATGCCCTCATTCTTTGAGAAGGAAACAAAGAAATCCTGGCATATAAGGAATCATCACTCTAGTAAATTGCTCTCTGAATGTCTGAAGACCAGTACTGCAGGCAACAAAGTGGCATACACCTCCCCCATAGCTGGTACATAGCTAAAATCTGTACTTAGCAGGATGAGTGAGCACACAGCAGAGCAGACATCCTGCAGTGTAAGCATAGGTAGTCACTGCCTAAATATCAGAACTGGCATCAAACATGGCAATTGTAAAACCTAACACAATGAATAAAGGATTCATCATAAAATTGCCTTAACAGGATATTTAATTGCTTGGGGTTTTTTAGTTTTGGGTTTGGGGTTTTTTTTTGGGGAGGGAGTTGTTTTTTTCTGGGGGGAAGGGGAGGTTTGGGTACCGTTGTTCTTTCTTAGTGAAATACAGAAAAGTCGCTTTAGAGTTTCATCTCTGTAAAATGTGAATAAGGAGGTTTATGATTTTTTTGGACTGGATGAAGAGCATCCAGTGATTCTATGAATAGTGAAAACCTTGAAGGTACATTCAGCACAGGCAGCTACTTATAGAAAACCAATAAGAAATGTGGAAAACATTTTGAATCGTTTTTGAAAACAACTGACAAGTTTTTAATCCTCAGAAAGCACAGCCAGTAATTACATTGTTTCTCATTCTTCATATGTTAGCCTACCAGCTGAAAGAACTGTTTGATTCAGTTCTTGCTTTATTTTGAGTTGAGATGATCAAATTTACCTTTGCTAGGAGATTGTTTTAATAACTAAATGATTTCTTAGGATTTTTTTTTCTCCTTTTGGCACTGTGTTATAATGCAAAAGTAGTTCAAGAATCTTGTGGTCATGGGAGAGAGAGGGGAGAAGTGAAGGAGGGAGGAAGGAAGGAGGGAAAGCAGGAAGGAAGGAAAAGATTCTGATAAAAATATCAGGCTGATGACAAGGACATTCACCTGAAAAATTTTCTATGGTAACTAGCCTCTTATTTGCTTTAAAAGGAAGAGGAGTTTAATCATCTAATCTTAATTTATCAGCCAAATCAGAGGTTTACTCCAATACACCAAAGAGAAACTCCTGTCTCTTCTTGAATTTACTCTTTCAAATCTATAGTCATATGCTGCCTAGAGGTTTGTTGTATTATACTCCATAACACACTTTCTTGGTGCCAAACATAGTCTAGAGTAGCTTAAGAGCAGACTAAATGACAAAACAGTGCATGAATTTATGACAACAGCATTAACCCAAGAAGAGCGGAGCAGTTGGCCTCCAGCCTTCAGGGCTTATCTGTAAAAGATAAGAAAGAGCAGCTCAATATAGCCTTAAAAGGGTCAAAGTGCACTAAGTTATTTGCTAATGAAAGTGAAGAAATTTGCTCTAGCTGTATTTACAGCATATCTAGGAAAGGAAAAAAAAGTGAGTTTTAACTAAAAATGATGGTTCAGTTAAAAAAAGATTTTAAACTGGAAATTCTTGTTAGGTTTTGCAAAACAGAAGCAGATAGAAGAAGGGAAAAAAACTAATCTGCTCATGAGTAAGTAAATTTCTGGAGCAAAACATTTATTTTTATGTATGTGGATACAAATGAATATGGTTTCACTAAAACCAATTTATATTGCCTGAGTTGTTCCATGATAATATATATTAACACACAATTATATCTGCTACTACTTACCTGTATTATAATATGATAATATTAAATAATAATTATAAGAACAGATATGTGTTATTGCTACTTTTTTCATGATCTGGTAAAAAATATCAATATAATATATTTTTCAAACCAAGTATTTATGATTGCATATGGTAGGAGAGGAATGGTGTTCACTCACTGAACACTGAAGTATTGTAGGGAAGGAAAACTAAGGCAAGAATACATACCAGAGCTTTCAAATCATAAACAGATCTTGAGATTGTACCTAAAATAGTGGGGGTTTCAGAAATGGGAAGAAATGCAGAGAGAGGTCAAAAAACAGCAATCTTCTTGAGGTTGTGGACCATTTATCCAAGTGTGGAATCTTTCAAGGGCAAGAAACACAGTAAAAGCTTTTCAGTTACTGTCTTCCTTGCAGGCAAAAGTATTCTCATACGATTTGTCAGACAAACAGTTTTAGAGGCCACTAATCCATGATGCCATTCCACTGAGGGTTCTCTTCCCTGCAGGACTAAAGCTTCCCCTGTGTGAGATAACAGTTTGCCATTGACTACTACTGGACTCAGAGTTCCCAGTAAGTTTTGAAAATTTTACAGGAGAATGTTAGAAGATATCTATTAAAAGAGACATCAACCTTTTAAGATAAGTATTTAGAAAGAATTGTATCACTGGTCATCTAAATGCAGCTCAGCTTTTTCCCTTCTCCTTTCATCAACAAACTAAACAGCTGGGGCCTCATACAGGACACAAAATTGACAGATAAAGGACTCAGATGCCAAGGTCTAGAATAAATTTTTTAGCAGCAACATCTGTGTCTGTTGCAAAGCCCTTGGCTGATTTCTTGGCTGGCTGCTTGGCTGCCTCTGTTCTGTCTGTGACTCCAATGCTGGCTATGCTAATGGCCATGTAATGGCTCCTGTGCCCTCTTGGGGAATTAAACTGCTGATAAACTTGCTGGCTTGCCTTGTCTCTAGGATCTTTTTTAAGCTTTGAGTGACCTGCAGCTGGAGGGGTTTGTTCCTTTTTTGAGAGGAAGGCCCTTGAACAAATGCTCACAAGTTCAGTGTGTGCAAGGCCAACTGATGTTGCCAAAGGAATATTTTAGAATCTGCTGTAAAGTCACATTCTTTTTAGATATAACATCTCCTCAAGTCACTAGAAATACTAAAGATATCAGAAAGAAAAAAAAATCCAGAGAGCACAGTCCGTGGATTAATCATTCATTTTAGTGAGTTATGAATTTCAGGCAGACCATTCATTATATATGCCTAAGTTTGTCCCATTGAGAACTGTTTCCTAAATGGGTGGCTGGCTCGTCAGAAGTCAGGGCAGGTAATTCTTTATTGGCAAAAGTACATGCTTACACTTTTGTTACTAATACAAGGCCTACTTAAATAGATCCTTAGCATCAAAGGACATTTCCATGTATTTAAACTTGAATGTCTTGTGAACACTTCCATTCTCTCCCTGTAGTTACTCAGACTCTTTACCTTCAGTATGGGCTTATAATGAGTATTCAACTGAATTTTAGTCAAAATACTAATATCTAATTTCTGCAGACTTATTTTTCAAATGCGTTCTAGAAGATGAATAATAAAGACAGGGTGATGCTCTTTGCTTAGGAGAAATCCTGCTGCCTTTATACACAGAAATGTAGTAACCCCTCAGGGTGTGATTGTTCAATTCCCTTGGGTTTCTTTATGCATTTGGGTGATATAAAATGCCTGCAAATATAGCAAACATTGCCAACAGGGAATATTAGGCCATACGGAGCAGGTCAATGGAGTGGCTGAGAAAAGGGTGTGTGACTGAAAGCCTCAAGCTATTGGAAACAGAATGAAACAGCAGTGTTTGCAGAGCTCGAATTTTCTCCAAGATTGGGCAAGCAGGGTTTTAGCTTGCCTTAGAGTACAGTTTCTTACACAGAAAAGAAATAGCAAAAATTAAAAAAAAAAAAAATGGGGATTAAATGCCATAACTTCAACTGGATTCTTTAAATGGAGAGAAAAAAAAAATTAAAAAAAAATTAGGAAGATACATGTGAAGGAGAAAAACACAAAAAAGCAGATATGGGTAATTCTAATATCTAATACCTAAAATTAGATAATATATCTAATGCCAGACAAAGGTGGGATTGGCTCAAGACTGAGGCATCTAACTCTTAGGTGTCCTCCTACCTAGGTTAGATACCTGAGATATAGGCTAATATTATCTACTAAATGCAAGACAAGATTGGTGCCTTCAAGAATAAGGTTCATAGATATAAATCACAGGCAGCTAGGTAGCTGTTATATAGTTATCAGTTATAAACACTGTTCAGTTGTGAAGTGTCTGTGTTGGACCCCTTCCAGACAGTTAGGTTTTCAAACAGGATTAGAGAGAAATAATGTTTTTTTTCAAATTGACAGTCATATTCCAGATCTAATTGCTTAAGACAAGTCGAATTTTTACAAATTTTAATAACAATCTTTAGGTCTTTTGCTGTCTTTTGATATTTTATTGGTATTTAGGAGAGATAGTAAACATAGAATCATAAAATATTTAAGTTAGAAAACACCTTTAAGATCATCAAGTCCAACTCCAAGTGTGACATTGCCAAGTCCACTGCTAAAACCATGTCCTCAAGTGCCACATCTACACCTCTTTCAAATGCCTCCAGGAATGGTGACTCCAAACTTCCCTGAGCAGCCTGCTTCCAATATCTGACAATCCTTTCAGTAAAGAAATAATTCCTAATATCCAATCTAGACCTCCTCTGGCAGAACTTGAAACCAATCAAAAGTTAAGCAGTTAGAATTTTTTTAATTGCAATTAGTATCTTGAGCCCTTCAAGAGCCTGAGTCCTTTCCCCAGAGAGTAGTGGTCAACAGCTCAGAGTCCCAAGGGACATCAGTTGACAAGTGGTGCCCCTCAGGGGTCTGTATTGGGACCAGTGTTATTTAATATTTTCATTAATGACATAGATATAGGGATCTAGTGAAGCCTCAATAAATTTGCAGATGACACCAATCTGAGTGATGTGGTTGACACACCTGAAGGATGGAATGCCATCCAGAGGGACCTGAACAAGCTTGAGAAGTGGACCCATGGGAATATCATGTGTTTTAACCAGACCAAGTGCATTGTGCTGCACCTGTGTCAGGGCACCTCCAAGCACCAATCCAAGATGGGGGATGAACAGATCGAGAGCAGCCCTGCCAAGAAGGACTTCGGGGTGCTGGTGGATGAGAGGCTGGACATGAGCCGGTAATGTGCACCTGCAGCCCAGAAAGGCAAATGTATGCTGGACTGCACCAAAAGCAGCATGGCCAGCAGGTTGAGGGTCACACCTGCTCCTGGTGAGACCCCATCTGGAGCACCTCATTTAGTTCTGTGACAGGAAGGACACTGACCTCTTGGAGCGAGTCTAGAGGAGGGCCACAAAGATGATCAGAGGGATGGAGCACCTCTCCTACGAGGAAAGGCTGAGACAAGTGGGTTTGTTCAGCCTGGAAAAGAGATGCCTTAGGGGTGACCTAATTTTGCCCTTCTAGTACCTGAAGAGAGCCTATAAGAAAGACAGAGAAGATATTTTTACAAGAACATGTAGTGACAGGACTAGGGGTAATCGATTAAAAATAAAAGACAGTAAGTTTAGATTAGATATTAGGAAAAAATTTTTTACTTTGAAGGTGATAGGCACTGGGACATGTTCCCCAGAGAAGCTGTGGATGCCCCATCACTGGGGGTGTTCAAGGCCAGGCTGGATGGGGCTTTAAGCAACCTGGTCTAGTGGAAGGTGTCCCTACCCATGGCAGGCGGGTTGGAACTAAATCATCTTTAAGGTCCTTTACAGCCTAAACCATTCTAGGTTTCTATGATTCTATGATATGTATTATCACACAGCCTGTGTAATATAAACATACTTTTCATTCCTTATTGAGTATCCAAGTTCTATGGTGTTCAGTTGCCAAGCCATTTTTACAATATATTTTACATCTATTCAGACTTTTTCACTTCTGCACGCTAATCAACAGTTGAGTCAGAGACAGGATTATTTATCTTCTTGAGAGCTTTTCCTCTGGGAATGTGAGTGTAATATAAGCATTAATTAATTTATTTTTGCAGCATCCCTGAGAGATGGAGTGGTATTATTTTACAGGTGATGAACAGAGACATAGAGAACTCAAAAGTTTTACATTTTTTTCATCTCTCCGCATAAATATACCTTTGAACTACTTGGGTTTGAGCTCTAGGCTTATCCTTTCTGCAAATCATGTCCCTGAGTTCTCAAGTCAGACAATAAAAAACTATGGGTGATATATTTATTGGCCATATGTGACCTTCAGTGAGGAACGCCAACCATATACTGGACTGTATTATGAAGAGTAGCCAGCAGATCCAAGTAGTTCAGGGAGAGCCTTACCCTATATGCAGTACTTGTGAAGCCACACCTGAAGTTCTGGATCTCACCAGTACAAGCCGTATTGATACATTACAGTGTGCACAACAGCAGCAACTGTGACAGTCAGGACACTGGAGTACATGGTGTACAAGTAGAATCTCTGTGTGATCAGTCCTAGAAAATAAATCTAAAGGGAGATCTGTTTTCAACTATCCATGGAAATGGTATAGAACAGATGGAGCCAGACCACTTCTTGTCAGAACACATCAGAGAAGTGTGAGAACTCAAGCTGAAAATGGAGAATTCTGGTAACATTTGGTTGTCTCTTTTGCACTGGCAGTTCTGGTTGCCTCTTTTGCACTGACATTCCATGAGAGTGATTTAACTAAGAATTACTATCTTATTGTTCATTATTTCCAGAAATAAATTTCTTCACAACCCCAGTGCAAATGGACTGTGGACTGTGCAGATGATAGGATTAATTTTCATGTCTAGGTCAAGCCCTTCTTGTATAGTGCAAAAGCCAGAGTTCCACTTAATATCACTAAATACTGATTTTAATGACAAATGCTGTTGTAGTGTATACTTACAGGTAGTAAGTATCCTCTTACTTGAATAGTATTAATGCAAGTCTTTCTTAATACACCCATACTTGATTTTAAAAATTTTATATAGATATATAGATATAGCCTTTTGGGGTATTTCCTGACAACAGAGGAAAAACTGCCTAGATTGTAAGTAACAGGTTGCACAAGTTTTCAGAGGTCTTTTCTAACCTAATTAATTCTTTGATTTGGTAATCAACAGAAAAGAGAAATCAATTAATCAGTTCTGTAAAAACATTTTTGTACTGAATTTTACCAGTTCTTTGGAAATTGTCTGTTTTTTTTTTTCTTTTAGTATCCAACTCTTGCTATCCAGCTAGAACAGTTTAGCAAAAAGTCTCAGCCTATAATTCTTCCAGCTGCACTTCTTTCAGGAAAAGCAATTGCTGCCCCCAGCCTTCATTCTGCCCCAGTTGCTCATCACTACCATGTCAGAGCTGCCAGTTAAGCTCCTTGTTTAAGCTCTTTTCAGGAAAAACAAACCAAAGGTAATTTAAGCCATTTAAACAGCACGTATTTGCCAACTGAACTGAAATTGTCAGGAAGCTATCATGCAGCTAACAGATCAGAAAGGTGATGCGTGTTCTTGGGGACTGGAGCTGAGCTGCTGGTGAAGGAAAGGAGTAAGAAGCTCCTTCCATGCTGCTGGACCAGTTTTACCTTCTTTGACATTCTGCCTATTTGTTTTATCTAGAACTTCCAATGGGACTTTACTGTGAATTGGGCTGTGTGGAAGATATTCAGTACAGATCATAAAATTATACCAAAAATCAAGTCCAGAGAAATCTTACAGTGAGAGCTTTATGAAATAATCTCAAGACTCTTGAACTAAGAGCACAACTCCCATTACCTCAGTGGCTATCAGTAGAACTCAAATTCCTATAGTATAAAAGCAGCTCTTTCATCAGGGAAATAATATAAAAGAATGTTTATATGTAATTAGCTTGGCTTTATAAGAGTTGTTTGTGATTGCTGTCTTAGATCCTATTTATTATTAATATTGCTGGGTGAAATTCATGTCAATGTGATAGAAAGAGAAAACAGGACTTATGGAGCATCAAGAAAAATGCCTGTCTTTTAACTTTCACATATCCATCCTCTTAAGTGTCATTTTTAAAAGAACAGTCTCAAGTATTATAAGTGTGTGCATTTTATTTCATTTAAGATTAGTTCAAATAAATTGCTTATATCTTAACCCTCATATATTTTTATTATATAGATGGATAGTTAATATGGGTAATATGTTGTTTGAAGAAAACAGCTTTTATGGAGTATAGGAATCATTTGGATGGCATCACAGATTTTTGATGCCAAGGCCTGAAAAATATTATTCCAAAGGCAGCATCTGGCTTCTTGGCACATCTAGCCTGTAGTTTCTCAGTGCCTCTAGGTCTGTTGTATGGTTGGTCACATTTGAATGCTAATTTTAGTTCCTAACTTCTCGGAATAAAGTCGGCTTTTGACATTTTGTGGCATGTATTTGTGAGCATATATATAGTGAACAACTTGTACAACTTCTGCAAAGTATTGTTAGTTCTCTACATCAGTAAGTCTGTTGATTACTTGCATTCAAACTTATCTGAATATCTGTACACATGGCAAAATGCATACCTAAATAATTATAAGGGAAACTTTTTTTCCCACGTTTAAATCTTCATCATGTATGCTGATGTCATCAGGGGATAACTTTATTTCTTCATCCTTACCAAAAAGAATATTTTTGCAAGTAATCACAGTTGTTTCCCACATTCTTTAACATCTATAGAAAAAAAACCCTTTAGGTTTTGGTAAAGCCCAAATTTTGCTCATTTCTCGTTTCAATTTTTTTCATCCCCTTCTTAAAGGAGCTTTTCAGGACACCTTCTTGCTTCTTAACATTCATTTTGCTCATCTGTCTGCAAAAAATAAAGTTTACACTAGTGAATTTTTTCTTTTGCCATTATCTCGTTGTGGCCAAACTGATCCCCTTCTCTACCACTGTTTTCTTCACCACAAGTCTGTCTTCATTCCCAAGATCTTACACTTTTCCTTCCTGCATTAGATTTCTCACTGCTCTTTATTCACCCTGACCTAGCAATCACTTCTTCCACTTTACTCCAGTTATGGTTTGGTCCAAAGCTTGACCTAAGAAAAATAAATTCTAGGGAGAAGTGATATTCAGCCTACTCCACCAAATCCTTAAAATCTTCACTTTCTTTGGCATTCACTGTACTGTGTATTAGCATGGAGGTAACTAAGACATCTAGGACAACTAAGGCTGATGGTAGGCATTTTATTCACTAATTTGCAGAAACATGAAACAGTAGGTTTATATAAATCTACATGGAAATTGAAGATTTAATTGTTTCAATTTATTTTCTTAATGATTTCTTTAAGATGATTATCTTTAGGAATCTTAGTCTTCATCCTGCCATCAGAAAAACAGTTTGTGAGTCAACATATGGTGTTTTATTACTTGTGTTTAAAGGAGTCTAGAAAAAGTGGGATATTCTAATAATGGGACATGTCACATTCAGTCACCAAGTTTTAAAATTCCCATAGTGCATTTTAAATTCCCTCCAAAATCCAGTCCTTGACATAGAAATCAAATCTTAATTCTGTCACTTTCCAGGGAATATGGATTTGAACGGGTTTTAATGTTATTACGGTAATGTCTTTCAGAGCACTGACTTTAAGGGAATTAGCTTTGTCGCTTCGTAATTGGCAGAACTGGGACAGTTAGCTAAAGCCCAAGCAGACACTGTTCATTTTATCAACAAGGGCCCTGTCGCTGATATAATGTTTTATAGATTATATATGACAGTTTTACATCTGCTAAACATCTTTTCACAGCAGACTTTTTTCACTTTTGTGTTATAACTGGTGGAAAATTATTCTGAACTAAAATGATCTCCTTTATGATGCCATGTACAAATACATATATCAATTGGCACATATGAGTTGGAAAGAAGTTTTTGGTACAATGCTCCAGTAAAAGAAGCAAAAAAACCCTCCAAAACAGAGTACTCAGACACACTTATAGTACTGAAAGCAGTTTAATGCAGAACATTTTATTTTTCATACATTCTTTTTAAATTTTATCCAAGAGCTTTTCCTGATGAATTAAGGTAGTTTAGTCATTTTTGTTTAGTTAGCTAGTTATTAGTTTTATCTGCTCCAGAAAACAGCCTTAGAATAAATGTGCTAGACCTCTGAATTCATTCAGGTTGAAGATCCTTTAAGTCACTCTGGTCAAGAGTGGTTTAAATGACATGTTTGCTATTATGGAATTCAGAACTGATGTCAAATCAGCTCTACTAAATGATGAACAACTTGCAGCCAGTCTGCAGGGATCTCTCTGAACAGTAAAATATAATCATGATGAGACTTAATTTATTTGTCATAAAAATTACTGTCAACTCCAACTAGGGCAGAAGTGTTTTGTCTGCAAAGTTCAGCAAAAAACATTTCCTGGAAAAATACCAAGGAACTTTCTTATTCCTTCAGCTGTGTTCTGGATGGCTATAATTCCCTCTTTCCATGGTCACAGAATTGATAAAAAATATTGATATGTGTTATTTGAAATGTTATATCTCTTAGTAAGTTTTTATATCTCCCTTTTTAAGTGGCAGGCGAATCAGGACCAAGCGAAGTTAACTGAAATATTCACAGCTAGAGAGAGCTCTTGAGAGGTTACAAATATGCAGGATATTTGCAGAAACTTAGTTACCTCTCCTTAAGTATGTGCACTGTTAAATAAATCATAACAAAAGCTGGTCCCCTCTGATGCCATATAGTTCCTCAGTCTATATTATGCTTTAACATAGAAATGTAAATGCTGAAGGTTCTGATTAAGAAGGCCAGCAGTAAACAAATATATGACTCAAAGGTAGTGACTGCTGAAATGTTGGTTTTCTGATTATTTTTCTTATCATTAGGTACTTCAGTTGTACTCATGTCTCCCTTTAGGGGAAAAAACAAGCATCCTAATTCTTATTTTTCTTTCCTTTCTATGCTGTGTTATAAGAAAATATATTTTACTAAATAAAGTAGAACTACTCTTCAGGCAAAAATTGAACTCTGACAGCATTTACTCATCTAACAGTCAGATGATTAGGACTCTTTCTCAGGTAAGGATCTATATCTTTGATCTCATCAGTATTTGAGTCTTCCTACTGTCTTTTGTTATTGTTCCATCTGCCAAGTTATTGATTGATCTTATTCAGAAAGTGATTGTCCTTGTTTCAGCTGGGATAGAGTTAATTTCTTCTCAGTAGTTGTTACGGTGCTGTGCTTTGGATTCCGAATGAGAATAGCGTTGATAACACACTGATGCTTTGTTTTTTGCTAAGTCGTGTTTATCCTAAGTCAAAGACTTTCTTCCTTGTCTTATGCTCTGCCAGTAAGGAGGTACACAAAAGAAACTGGGAGGGACCATAACTGTGACAGATTACCTGAACTGGCCAAAGGGATATTCCATACCATAGAACATCATGCCAGTATATAAACAGGGGGAGTTATCCAGAAGGAGGGGTTGATCAAGTTTTGGGAACAAGGTCTGGCATCGGTCAGCAGGTGATGACCAATTGTATCATGCATCACTTTTTTTTTTCCCCTTTCCCTTTGTGTTATCATTATTATTTACTATTATTATTATATTTTTCCTTGTTTTCAATTATTAAACTGTTTTTCTCTCAACCTACAAGTTTTACTTTTGATTCTCCTCCTCATTCCACTGGAGTGGGGGAGAGAGAGACGGGGTGAGTGAGTGGCTGTATGGTGCTTAGTTGCCAGCTATGCTTAAACCGCAACAGTGATTAAATAGATCTCACTGTTATAGTTCAACCTGTCAGCTGCAGTCTTCAGTGAAGCCACTCACTTCTGTCCTGGGTTGTCTAGCTTTTCCATCTTCTATCTCCTTGTCAGGATAAGGCACCCTTCCCCAGCCAAAGTGTTTAAAATTAGTGCAGGGACTCCTGCAGAACAGACCACAGTTTTGTAATACATTTTGATTGTAAAATCCTCAAAATAAATTAAAGAGTGCAGAATTTATTGCAGATTATCATATATTTATCAATATACATGAATCTTCAATTAGGGCTAAACAGAATGACACAGAAAACATTTTCTCCACAGTATAGAAACAACCCCTAACCTTCGTTTTTTCATATTAAACCAGGGACCTAATATCAGGGAAAAGTTCATAATCTCAAACACAGATAGGTAAGACATTGACTAATTTTGTGTGTCCCAAATCCTTCTGTTCACATTTGCATCTCAGTTACACCTTGTTAACTTCTTCCTTAGTTGGTTTCTGGAAATTCAAAAGCCAAAGTACTAACTGGGGTTTCTTTGGGGTTGTACTACAGGTAACACAAGAATAATGCCTTATAATACCTACTTTTTTTCTGAAATCTGAACGAAGATATATCATCATGAAAAATCCAGTTTCTATGTCAGCTGTGTCAAGAGGAGTGTTTATGTTTGTCGTACTGAAATTTGACTTAAATGTATGAACAAAAAAGCAGGTATCAAAGTCTCCTTCTACCTTCTGTCTTGCCAAGTCAGTATGGAAAAAAACTGAGTTTATTCAGAGAATAAAGAATTCTTTGGAATACTATAGAGTGCTTTTTTCTAAAAGGCCGTATGTTTTTCATATGAAACTACAAATTTTTGTCAATAAACTAGTAGTGCATGAGGAAACAAATAACAGAAAGTTGCCTATGTTATATATTATTAGGAGGTGTTTAAAGTGCAAACTGATAGAACAATTATTTTGTGAATAAACGCAAAAAGACAAAGTTTTCTCTATCACATCTTATAGGCATTGCATAAATCATAATTTACTTCTTTTGGATAATTGTTCCTAGATTTTTGTAAACCTATGACAGATGTGTTTATGAAAAATTATGCCTGTCACAGAAAATTCGGAAAGAGTCCTAGCCTGCCCAATTATGCAAGAGTTATAGCTCATGTAAGGGACACCTACTGTTCTAAAGAGGAAAGTGGGAATTAAAATTTTTCACAAAGGAAGTTCTGTCTGGAAGATTTAGTGGAGCTGGGACTTGAACAAAAGATGTTTAGTCAGGGATTTTTGTTTTGTTTTGTTCTTTTCTGACACATGTTTTTTCAACAACAATTAAGTGCTGCACTGGTTTGAATCCAAGCATAGGCATTTTAATCACATTCGCTGCTTAATGTATGCTATATAAAGAAGAAACACAGTGAAAAAAATAGGCATATTGCCAACTGTTTGGTTCTTGTTTTCTTCCTGAAGTGATTTTTTATTATACTCTGGGTGTATTCATATTTGTATATTCCTTTAATTACCTAGTAACTATAAGGTATAAAATACAAATAACTTATGAATAACTGCAGTCATTATTTGTTGAAGTGATTCATGCAGTCAAAGGCTCAAAGTTCTGATTATGTACACTTAATTTGACCCCATCTATTGTAGAGAGTGGTATAGGCCACTACCCACATTTCTGCTGCAGGCTTGTATCTAGAGCTGTGTGTAAGATGGAAATTCCGTTTTATAAGAATTCCTGGCACTTCAGGCATGTGTTCTGTCTCAAACAAACAAACAAACAAACAAACAAAAACAGCACCAAAATCTACTTTGCCACAACAGAATAATTAGCTAGAAAGAAAGAAAGGGGAAAAAAAAGAGAGAAAAGAAACAGAGGAAGAAATAAATAAATAAAGGAAAAATTCACAATTAAGCACTGATTTAGTATTGTAGCTCTTATTCCCCAACAGACATCTGCTTCAAGGATAATGAACAGGATTCCTTTTGACATAATGGCCTGTAGGAAGAGATTCATTTGGGAAGTGAAATATGTGTGTTCTGCAGTACAGTCATTCAGGAATTGAACTATGTGTATTCTACCATGGTAAAATCGCACTGGGTTTCCTACTAATTCTCTTAAGATACTCTATCATATCATACCAAGATATGCTTAAGACTGGGAAGAGACAAATAATAGCAATTATTTGTGCATAAACTTTTTTTTTTTTTTTTTAAGGAAGTCCAAGTGTGTAAAGAGGTCTTTGGTTGTCTGAAACATTAAGTGAATGTGTACGGTGTCTTTGGTTGTGAAATTAAGGAAAACACAAAGGAAAATTTCTAAAATCCAAGGTGTTGCAGAGACATAGAATGACAAAGCGGAGTGTTTCTCCCCAAATGCATTTATGCAATTACTAGACATGTTGATGCCATGCTATGAAACTAAATTAAGTGACAAGGTTACCAGGAAACTAGTAACACTATTTAGCATCAAAATGTTATAACATCATATATGCAAACTTAGGAGGTTGGGGTTTTTTTCACTACTATAACATTTGAAAGGTAATTAACTGATTAATTTAGAAGTGTTGGGGATTATTTTTACAAAGAACTTTGAAGAAAACAAATCCACTCTGTGTGATTGATTACCTGTATGAATGCATATTCTATTTGACTAATTATTTAAGAAAATGGACTGTTAAGGTATAAAAGCTCCCCAAAAAAAAAAAAAAATAAAAAAAAAAGTGAGGTGGGAAAGAAAGGCTTGAAAGCTATTGCATGCTATATCCAAATTCAACTTTCCTTCAAAGAAATGTCAATCTTTGCTATTTTCTGAAAGGAAGCTGCAATCTGGCCAAAATGAGGTACATGTGGAAAGAAGCTGAGTTACTCTGCACCTGCATTTAGTTAATTGCAATCAAAAGGGAGGATCGACCTTGGCTAAGTGCTTTGAGAGAGAGAATGTTATGTCTCAAAGTGGAAAACCACTTTAAACAGCCTGCATGATAAGTGTGTGTTTTTCTCTTGTGGCTGAACACAGTCACCAGTTGATGTGAGTGTGAATGTGTGGGATCAGGGCACTGGGATGATCCTGGGAATTCTGGTTAACTAAAAGAAAAACACCGGGTGCTATTTGTGAGAGAATATGAATAAAAGGGGAATGCCGAAAAGTGTCGGTGCACAAGTCCCAAAATCAAACTCTGTGTGTGCAGCCTCATTTTCTCCTTCAGCACCCACAGCTACAGATCCTAATTCTCAAGAACAATATGAGAAAACTTTCTGAGACGTTTTCTTCTTCAAGTTACAATTGGCCACCTGCTAGTTCTGTGTATATTCTGACACTTTCATCAGTTGCGAATGCACTAGTGTTATACTTCAAATATGTAATCTATTTAACTAGTGATATATTGTAACTTTTTAAAAATTTTGCTATTTACATCTTCCTATATGTTTGTTTGTCAGCAGTACAAATGGGTCTCTGGACACACACATTCCTTTCACAGGGATCTGTGCTCTAAATACGCATTTACTGGAGCATAGATAGTACCACAGACTCAGGATTCTGTATATAGAATAGTCAATAGTCTAAATGCATTGTAATTACAGAAGTATCATAAAGATTATAGAAAATTTGTTTTGCCTGAAAATGTCAGCGTTTGAAGTTCTTAACTACAGCTACCGCTTACTTGATCCATGGTTTTCCATGTAATTTAATAATTTTTGTTATAGTTAAGCTACTTAAAAATGTTCATTTTCTGAATGTAATTCTAATTTTACTTGACTTTTCTATATTTCTTTAGATGCACCACAAGTATTTCCAATTAAGTAATAGAATGACATTCAAAAAAATTCTAATTTCAATTATAGACTATCAGAAGGAAAAGGTAATTTATCTGCCTGAAAAGCAAGGTAAAGATCTGAAATTTTATCAGCACCTTTCAGAATCTAAATGACCTAGAAAATTTCAAAACGCTCTTTAAGAAGACCTATGAGTACTTACTAAATTTCCAAAATCTATATCATAGGATGATAGTTAAATTTTTTGCAATGCATGGAAGTGTGCTTAAAGCTATGTTATTTTTGTACACTCCAGAAAACCATATGAATAGAAAATGTTCTTTTAGCATAAATATGCAAGCTGTTTATAGTGAAAGAAGCACTATAATAAACAGATATCTGAAATAAAGCTAAAAACATTAGATGGACAATTTTGAATTTTTATTTCATCATCAAAATTATAATAATTCTTTAGCAAATCCTGTTGGTGTTTGATGTGTTTTCTTCTGTCTGTATTGTAGTATTATAGATATGTTTTTATAGAAACAGTTTATTCATAAGTGTCCTCTTGTAGTTTTTGTCTAGCAAGGACACTATAATCATAGTCTCCGTATGCGATGCAGTCTTGGAATTTATCTCTGCAATTCATGCTCAGTAATTTGTAATTCACTCCGGGGTCCTATTTAGGAAGATGACCAGTTGCAAATACTCCCACACATGGAGAATGCATAATATTACTCAATGAATTTAATGTAGTCAAATGTTCAGTTACATTCACTGTAAAAGTGTAGACTATATTATGCTAATATGTTTTCAGAAAGGAAGCTCCTCTTCACAGTGTCGTGGTTGGCAAATTCTTGTCCTTAAGAACATTCATAAGCAAGATCACCAATAGAAGAGGATTTATTAAATCAGTATCTTGCAAGGCTATGTCATTTATTCCTCTTATATATCAAATTTCTTTGAAAGCATTGTTATAAGTAATAGTATTTCTACTGACATAAGGGAATCAGTGACATTTAGTATCAAGAAAATACAGAGATGAACTATCTGTTTTATATTTTCAGCAGCTATTTTGAAATTGTTAATTGAGTTTTGTCCCACACACCTCCTTGGCTTAAATGAGGAGTAATTCATTTATTTTCATTCTCTTAGTCATCTATTCCACATTCCATTCTATTGCATTGCTAAATTACTATTATTTCTAGATATAGACTTTGTTCCTTTTCCACCTTCCTTTATTCTAATTTGTCAGTCTAAGGTTAGGTAACTTTTAAAATTTGCACTGCTCTTGTGGACATTCAAACTACTTTTAAGTCAGATACAAAGCGCTAGCGATGATGGCTGTTAAAGAAATTGAAGGCAATAGATCTTTTCTTAGCTATTTTGCATTGGAAAAAGCAACACAGAAGTCTTTCAAATGACACAGCAGTTCTGAATTTTCCAACCTTTAACAACACTACTTAGAACCATAAAATCATAGAATGTTTAGGGTTGAAAGGGACCTTAAAGTTATAACCCCCCTGCCATGGACTAGATCAGGTTGCTCAGGGCCGCCATTCAATTTGGCCTTGAACACTTCCAGAGATGGGGCATCTGCAATTTCTTTGGGCAACAAGTACATCTAATCTGAACATGCTCTCTTTCAGTTTAAAACCATTGTCCCTTGTCCTGTCACTCTCTGCCCATATTAAAAAAATCCCTCTCCCTTCAAACATCATCTGTTCCAGCTCTCCTGCAATGATCTGGATTGTCTTCAAAAAGATCAGGTTGTTCAGAGCCCTGTTCTTGGAACATACCAGATTAATAGCAATGGCAATAGTAATAGTAATAATAATAGTAATAGTATTGGTAATGGTAATAATAATAACAAGAAGATAAAAAAGTGAATGCAGATGTTGGCTCAATGTATAATAGAGCAATTATATTATGGCTGGATTTTAGTACAAGTCAACTGGAATAGCAATTATATTGATGTTAAATGAACCTTTCTAATGAATAGTAATGCTGTTCAGGTAATGTGTTTATGTTCATCCTAAATTAATCTGGATATACCACATATATTGGAATATTTATGTAAGTACAGATGTATGTGTGGTAGCAAGAAATAGCTGTTAATCAGAAGGAGTCTTCAAGACTGTTCCTTCATGGCATCTCCCTCATTATCAGCACTTTTGTGCATGTGTTTATGAAAAATAATAATAATGCAGCACTGCAAGCATGAAAAGCAACATGAGAGTTATTATAAGAGAATAAATTATCTTTTTTTTTTTCTGTACTGGCTGTCAATGCTTTTCCTCTGCATATTTTGCAACAAGTGACTGGAATAGTTAAAATAATGACTCACTGTAAGTGTAAATAAACATCCTGCTAGTTAAGAAATTCCAATAGGGTTCCAGACAAATATGGGGGGAAAGAGGTTTATAAGTTTTATGGCTGACACTTCCAGAAGAAGCTTTTTCAAATTATTTTCAAGAGAGGTTAAGGCATAAAAGATGCTACTGCATTAGCATAAACAATATTGCAACTGCCATCCTCCTTTGCCTGACATACACCACAAGAATACTGTGTTTAGAAGCTTTCAAAACTAAATCCAGGAACAGGAGAGAGTTCCCATGACTCACCGTACAGACATACATTTAGCGCAGGTTCAGGCAAAAGAGTTCAAATGTTTTCTGTGATGTAAACAGATTATTGTACAGAAAGGTCTTTAAAATAAAAGGCACACTTAGAATATGAATTAAATACTGATTTACGTGAGTAGAAAGAGGTAACCGCATTCAAGTAACAGCTGTTCTTTACCATTTCTAAGAGTTGCGATCACTTGCTTTCTGGGAGATAGTGCCTAAACTCCAATCCATACCTGGTGGTTGAGGCATTGTAAAATGGATTGAGACACCTCTCTGGCATCTAAATGTTTTTCCTGAAAGACTCTACTATGTTTCCTTGTCTCATCAGAAGCCCAACCCAACCATATGTTTCTGAGATTAAAATGTATTCAGGTCCTGATAATAAAAAACAATGCAGGTTTTGTTTTTTTTGGCTTTTTTTAATGGGAAAGTTTATCAAGTAGTTCTTCAAAATGATTGAAAATATACCATTCTAGGAAAAGAACTGCAGGAAATTGCAAATGAAATGCAGAAAAGAGGTTTAATCTTACACTTTGGTTACACTGTGGGAATATGTTGGGAAAATGTGTCCACCGAGACGTGCACATGGCAATAATCCCATGCATTGTTTTGAAAATCAAGAATAAAATGTCAATGTAGACTTTCTACTCAACATAAAATGCTTGCTGAGAATGCTAAGTTCACATAACATGTTCTCTGCAACATGCATTGGCAAAAATTTGAATTCTGAAATTCTAAATGAGGTGACATTTTCTCAGGATATAGTAATTTTTTTTTTCCAAGACTGGTGTCTCTTTAAGTCTGTCTTGGTTTAATAAGACAGAAGTGTTTTGCTAAGGAGGATGAGTTATGAGGAAAAGACCAAACAAAAACTCCTCCCTCTAAGCAATTGTAAGTCTGAAATTAAGAGGCTCCAATTGAGAAAGTGTGGAGAAAAGAAAAATAACAGCCCTTTATTAAAAGATCTATTTGTACTGGCAAAACAACAACAACAACAAAACACAGAGGAAAACAGACCCCACCAAACAATAGTCCTATACCCCCACAAAAAAAAAGAATTCCCTTAAAAAAAGTAAAATAGTTCAGTTTGTGCT